>OX377620.1:48581867-49181867 GCA_947397865.1 Polietes domitor
ATGATGTCGACATAGAAGTACAGAACCATATTACGAAAATTGTAATATGTTTATGCACATTACTATATTTGTTTACTATTTCAAACTATAATGTATACACCGAATTTCATGATTTCAACTTCAGCGGTGTGGTAGGTCCCATTTTTATCCCTCTTTTTAATTATATCCCTTAAAAGTACGAATTTCGAAAAATCCCTCTTTTTTACGTGCCTATGCAATTAGAGGGATGCGCACACCGAATTTCATGATTCTGGCTGTTGTCGTATCATTGGTACCATATTTTATCCCTTTTTGTCCCATTTCTCCCGCTAAAACTTGGTGCTTCCAAGCTACAAGAGGAATGTCCGCAACAAATTTTAACTGTATGAAAATAAGAAATTTAATCAATAAGCCAAGGCTACCAATATTTTTATACTATATATATAATGGAACTAATACTTCAATTCATAAAGTAAATATAAGGCAGCAATCATAAATACCCTCAATATTGGGGGATACAGAGTGTATTTTCAGCTGCAGTCCTTTGGTTTGTTGTATTTCCATCTATTTTAAATTCAAAAGTATACATTATGAAAATACCTTATATCTCACGTACGCAGTGTATGATTCTACCATTTTTTGTCGTAAAAGCAACAAAATAAAGTACGAATTTGGAAAAAAAAATATTTTCCTTCGCAATACAGTCAGACGAATGTATACACCGAATTCCATTATTCTATCAGCGGCCATTTTGTTTGTACCATTTTTATCCCCTTTTTCAATTTTGCCCCCTCAACGCAAGTACGCCTATCTAAAATCTCTGTATTTTACGTATCTACACAATTAGAGGGATGTACACACAGAATTTCATCATTCTAGCTGTATTCGTTTTGTTGGTACTATTTTTATCCCCTGTAGCCTTGAAAGTACGAATTAGGAAAAAACGTTTTATTTTTCGTGTCTACGCAGTTAGAGGAATGTATACTACCAATTTTATGATTTTAGCTGCTGTCATTTGGTAGGTACTATTTTTATCCCCTTTTTTCATTTGAACCCAAAAAAGTTTTAAAGTTTTTATTTTACGTGTCTACGCAATCAGAGGAATGTATATATCGATTTTCATTATTCTAAGTGCAGCCGTTAGGTTGGTACTATTTTTATCCCTATATCCCCATTTAACCCCTTAAAAGTACGAATTTAGAAAAAATACTTTTATATTATTATCTATTAGTGGAATGTACACGCCAAATTTCTTGTTTCTACCTGTTGTCGTTTGATAGGTACCATTTGTATCCCTTTTTGTCCCATTTCGCCCCTTACAAATAAAAATCACTCTATGGTGCCCTTTTATGCTATAAAGGGAATGCGCATTGCAAATATCAAGTAAATACAAGCTAATATGTTCAAAAAACATGCTGAAATACTCTAAATATTAGGGGTATCTTCAGTCCTTGTAAGGGAAAAATTTTTCAATCTGGGCCGATTTCGTCCACTTTCAATCCCAACTGATCTACAACCATAAGACACATTTAGGAAATATTTGAACCTCGTAGCTCATTTCGTTCGGCCGCTATCGTACTTTCAACAGACGGACATGGCTATATCGTCTTAGAATTTTACCACGACCAAGAATATATCAAGGTGTTATTTCAAGGTGTTACAAACGGAATGACAAAGTGAATATACCCCCATCCTGGAGGTGGAGGGTATAATTAGCAATATCAGTCACTGGCTTCGATGGTTGATATCAAGTCAAAAACGAATCTATTTCACATCCTACTTGGTTTTTCCGACGTCACAAATCAATATTTTAGGAAATTCTTAAACCTGCGGTATTAAGATGTCAGTTCAGTCTATATTCGTAGCTAGTAAACTTATTTTCTTGCGTATTTTTATTGTAGAATATATCCATGAAATGCAAATGTTTTGTAATTTAAAAATCGGTTAACCGACATGAAAACACCGATTTGTCAAAAATGACAATTTTTTAAAAACCGGTGGACGGTGTTGAAGTTAACACCAGTTAACCGGTTTTCGGTTTTGACGTACCTTATTTTGATACAACCTTTATATAATTGTATTCCATTGTATGTCACATGTCATGACATACAATGGAGGAAAATCGTATTATAATTATGAGGGAAAAACTGTTCAAACTGTGGGTCATTTTAAATTAGAATCGGCTATAAAAGTACTGATTGTTTTTTCAAATTTCTTGTTTTATTGGAAAGGTTGAACTTTGTCATTTAATAATGAAACAAAATGCCATTCTTATGACTACTACGACGGACTCGGTAGTACTCGTCCGATCAACGGGTGACTCAATGGTCACGTCTGGGCTCTCTGAACCACATAGGTGGCATAGCCCCCGATGTGAAAATGAGATTCATGAAGGCCGAACTTTTTTCGAATTTCCACTTAAATTTTTTACAGTTTGTGTTGAAGACTCACTACTTTGGAAGTAAGCTTTTAATGTTTCCCAATTTTCTTCGAGCATATAGCGTCCCATATTGCAAATGTCAAACATAAACCTGAAAATAAAAATTAATGTTTTTCTATCTTTCAAAGTCAAAGTAATCGGTAATTCAAAGCTTTAAATGTCCCACCCTATACAAAAATAAGATTTGGAATCAACGAAAATAAAACTTAATAAAAAATAACTTTTTGGAAAAAAATCATATTGAACGTTGCATTTATAATCACTCATGTATAATTATTACCATATTTCTTAGTTCTCGGAGACACTGTGCCAGGCTGAAGTCCCATATTGCAGACAGGGGACTGGTATATACATGGCCAAAAAGCCAAAATTACTTATTGTTGGCACGTTTTTCTTGTTATGTGTTTCTGTACATTGTTGTAGAGTATGTGTGCCGGTGTTTACGAGTATGTGTATGTGTGTATGTATACGTTCGATGCCTGTTCTATTGCGCAATTAAATCTTTAAGGGGCCAAATAACATCAGCCGACAGTCATCGTTGGCGGTTGTATATTAACAACAACCTCTCGAGTAATTTTATTGACCCTAAGTACTTGAAGTGTTTAGAATGGGCTACAAATACCCACCTACATACACTCCAACTCCCCGGCATGATAGGGAGCGAGCTGGCTGGCTGGCTGACATAAATCGCTAGTTTAATTTATACTCGAGGAATTTTATTTTCTTTCCGGTGAACTTGATTTAGTATTATGCAATTTATGTAATTTTTTTGTTCATCGGCCCCTCCTCGATGCCCTTCGAGTCGGTGAGACTTTAATGTGATCATTTACACCATTAAGTCGTAATGTCCTATAAAAATGTACCATTTTGCAGGTACTTTTTCATTTTTAATTATCTAAAGGAAGTTGCTTATTTTCTGTTGTCAGTTGTTTAAAATAGCTTTTTGCACTCTGTTCATCCCTGGCACTGTCTCCCCCTTTTTACGAGCGTATACAACTAATTTCCTCTGGGGGAATATTTATTTTGCCAACGTTATCCGTGCACTGCGTAATTTACTTTTAACTAAATATAAATAAATGAAATGAATATTTTGTAAAAAAATTAAAGGTATGCCTTAATGGATTTAGGTAGATTTGCGATGATAATAAATAGGTTCCGCTTGAAAATGATAAATATAAATATGTGTAATAGAGTGGTCCAAAATATATGGAAAACAACAAATGAGCAAATGAACGATGACAGCAAGTGCCCTTCGTAACCTGTAGCTTATGATATAGATATTGGAATAATTTCTTTATTATGGTCCATTATAAGAATCATATTAACAAGCATATAAAATTAAAGCTTATTTTCGTGTAACATTTCTATTAATTTTTATACCCTACACCACTTCGTGGGCTAGGGTATTATATGTTAGTTTCGCGCCAAATGTTTGTAACACCAAGAAATAATCGAGCTAGACCCACCTTTAAGTATACCGATCGGCTTAGAATCACCAGCTGAGTCGATTTAACGATGTCTGTCTGTCCGTCCGTCCGTTTGTCCGTCAGTCCGTCTGCTGTCCATCTAAGTTTGTTCGCACTCTACAGGCCGCAATTGTTGTCCGATTGTCATAAAGAAGTTATTTTTTCTGGCCAAGGATCATCGGTATTGAGTTTGGAGGAAATCGGTTCAGATTTAGATATAGCCCCCATACAAATGTTGCTCCCGAATGTTTAACCGAGTTTGGCCAAACTTTACATATTATATTTCACAAATAAACATAAATGGTGAAAGGGGGTCACATCGTTCTAGGTATCAATATACCTTTACACAAATGTCCTTTCCCATTTAAAATTTTTTGTGAAGTACATACATTTACAGGATGCAAAAATCCTTCCCGATTTCACTTTTTTACCGGACTGACATTTTACATCGGAAATTTTTTAAATATTGCAAATTATATTATATTTATATTTCATACTAAGAATACCTACTTTAAAAGTGATCTATATTGTCCCATTTTTTAATGTGGCGCCCTTACAAATGGCCCCCTTTTTATAATTACCCCTGTAGGACCCACAATTTGCATCGAAAGTTTATCAAATTTTGCATTTTATATTATATTTCAACTAAGAAGACATATTATGAAAGTCAAATATATGGGTCCATATTTTGGTATAAGCCCCATACAAATTGGGCCCCCAATCTACTCTATTACATCTCTAGAACCCACATCGTACATTAGATCTCGATATAATTTTGCATATCATGTCATATTTCAACTAAGAATACCTACTTTGAAAGTGATAAGGAACCACTTTTTAATGTAGATCCCTTACAAATGGCCACATTTTAATTTGTACCCCTCAAGAACAAATTTTACATCGGATTTTTTTTTTAAATTTTGCAGATTATATTATATTTCAACTAAGAATACAAAGTCAAATATATGTGTCCATACTTTGGAATAACCCAAATGGGCCCCCATTCTACTATAATACTGCTCTAGAAACTACGTCTTACATCGGATCATGATATATTTTAACTTTGAATACCAACCGTGAATGAGAAATATATAGGCCCATGTTTTGGACCAGGCCCCAAGTGTTGTTGTAGGCCTTCTTTCAAATGTCGGTCCGATTCATCCTATTACTACTGTATAATTTGCATTTGTCTGCCGGAAATTGTGTCTATTATTTACCATATTTGTTATATATGACTAAAGATGAATCTATACTGTATAATTTATATGAATTGCATAAAGTTGTTCCCATGGAACACCTGGGTATAAACGCAGGGAGTGGTGTAGGGTATTACATAGTCGGCCCCGCCCGACTTTAGCCTTTCCTTACTTGTTGTAAATTTAAATGTCAATCTTGTCAACTTTATACAAACCTATGAGGAAATTGTTCTATGCCGATTTTTTTAATATAAGGCTATCTAATGATTATCGGTATAGGTTTTTGATGTTTTTTTCCAAATTTGCACTGGGTCATCAATATCTATTGCCGAGGTGCAAGGTAAATCGCTATAATAATCTGAAATATTTTTAAATGATTCGAGTACTTTGTGTTTTTGGACCACACTAATGTATAACTTATTTGTATATCTCTATATTGTGAAAAGGCATGGAGTCCAACATTGTGTAACCAAAACGAGTATATTTTATTGTTGCGTTTACAAATGGAATATTGTGGGTCATTTTCTAAAAAACCATGTGAAATGTAACATAAGTTTTGCATACGTTCTCCGACTTAAATGAAAGTTTGCACATCTGCACTTCACTATACATATTCCTATACATATTGCGGATTCAAAATACTTAAAACACTAAAATCGTAAAAAACTTGGTAGCTCACTAATAGACAGAGATAAAGCCGAAATATTTTGGGACAGCACATTAAGCAAAGCAAATATTAGTTTTAATTATTTCACCGAGCAGCAGTATTTGTTGGTCTTGAGCAAGACCATATAAACATGAAACTAGAGATCGTATTAAGTAGAATTGAGTTTTTGATTTTCTGATATTTTTAAGATTTCTAAAATTTCAATTTTATTATTTGCTGTGAATTCGAGGAGTGCCAAATGTTTCTTGTTTTTCTATAATTTTTTTCATTTTTTGTTATTTCTAACATTATTTTTATTTTATGTATACGAACAATTAAACAAAATAAAACAACATAAAAACTCCTGAGATGGGTTTTGGCATAAAATTTAGCTTCAGAATAAAGTAAAACTTGTCCATCTTTTTTAGCTTATTTACTTTTCAAAAATTAATTTGATTAGTAAAGTTGTGGTTGAAAGGTATTTGCTTATGGATTTATAAAAAAATAATTCAAAAAATTATTTTTTGGCAATAAAAAAAAATATATTATATTTATCAACTACTGTCCTTTTCATTTTAATTATTTTTTCGCTAGAAGAACCCCAATGTTTTTACTTGCAATTGCAAAAAACAAATTCATGGAACACGAAACGAAAGTTAGAGAAGAAGCAGTATTTTACTAATACATATAATTTTTCACATATTATTATTTTTTTAACTGCCATTAAAAAAGAGCGAGTGAATTCATAAATCCCGAAGAAATTACCTTTTGAGGAAAATATCTCCATTGTGTAGCAATTGAAGAAATTTCAAAATATTTAAAAAATACGTGACAAATTATATTTATTTGAAAAATACCTTATGCTTATGCTTATGCTATTATAAAATATAATATATTATATTATATTTATTCGGTAAATACAGCCAACATTTATAATTTTCGGTTGTTGTGAGATCCCATGGATTTGCTTTTAACAATTGAAAGTAAACTTATTTGACTACACCCATAGAAAACTTTAATTAAAGTCAAACGATGCATACGTTTATATTAAATATATTATTTTTTGTAATTTTTTATTGCCAAGAAAAAATATTTTTTTGAATAAACTTCATTTTTATAAATTCATAATAAAATACTTTTCAAACGCATCTCCGCTCGTCAAAAGATTTTAACTATATCAAATGTTATGGAAGGTAGGAAACAGTAGCATATATCATTCACCCCTTCTCAAAGCATCTCAAATTTAATATTTGACAATGCTTTTTTAGAAGTTGAATAAACATGAAATATGGGCGATATTGTCACACCCCTTCTGGTACCTCCCACACAAAGTGTCATAAGCATTGCTTAAATTAAAACCGATATAACAGATATACGGGTAGTCAAAATCATTGTCAATTTGATATTTGAAAATATTTTATAATCACTTTAATCCTGGAAATTTTTCTCTTGAATAGGAAAAAGCCTAATTTGACCTTTCTTATCTGTTTTTACTTAGTCTGAAAGTCAGACTATATAAAATAAAATAAATTTGCAAGAATTAATAGGTCTCTCTATGTAAAAGTGGTAGAAATACTCTCAGGCGTCTTAATTTTTAATCATACATAATTATTTCGTGATAAGTACGAATGTTTAGTGGAAGCAAATTTCAAAATTTTATATTTGTAATATTTACAAAGCTTAAAATTAAAAAATTAAAATACGAATTAAACTTTCGTATTTTTATGCATGAAATATTTTCAGTGTAAAGAAAACTTATCGAGCGTTTTAGTGACACTTTTAATATTAATGTATATAAAAGAAGAATAAAAAAATAGAAAATTAATTTAGTTTATCTTTAAATTAGATGTTAGAACACAATTATTCATTTCATTTCACTTAGAAACACCCAAAACATGCTCATCGTTAATTGAAATGCAAAAGAACTTATCTTATATGTTAAATATTTCGAAGAATAAATTTACTCAGTTTTGTGTACAAATCTACTCCATATATTCCAGATCTAAAACTATAGGATATTATTGTCCCACATCACCCTGAAAATAATAAATTTAGAAAAAAACATTAAAGTTACATGCGACAAAAATGGGAATTTTAAACATAAAAATAATATCCATAAAAGTTATATTGTTTTCCATTAAGGCACGAAAAATGTAGTGAACAAAATGTATTGCAAAAAAATACATGACCAAATTTACTTTTATTTAGATGACATTAGGCAATTCTACACTTTTCATTTGGGCGATTTTTGCGTTTATTTTTTTGCCATAATTTCACTTTTCCTCGTGTTCATAATCCCCAGATTGAAAATGACGGTTATGTCTATTAGTGCAACGTTATTTCTTGACAATATGTTTCTGATTTGATATATATATATATATATATATATATATATATATATATATATATATATATATATATGTTTTTAGATATAATTTAATTAAATTATTTTTGACATTGCAGAAATGTAAGTTGTAAGTTTATGCGTATTTGACTTCACTAAATCTGTTCTACTGGACAAATGGAAGTACCATCTCCAAATATAGATGGCTTTATTGCATAGTAAAATAGAAGAGGATTCCATAGATAGGATATTATATTTGCATGTCAGTTATAAGCCACGCCATTAATTAAGCACTCTCTTTCATTTTGTGTACATTTCGCATTGCTTAAACCCTAATATCTACTACATGGTTCTATAATTTATAACAGCTAAATATTATGGTTATCTTTGTTTTGTATTTTGCCATAGACATTATTTCCGTTCACCATAGTTATGATATTTCCTGCAGACTATCCCAAACGTGTATTCGCACATCATATATTACGCTCGACATGTGTACAACACTGTCCGCGTGTTCCAAATTGTGTTATTTTCCTGCAAGTTTTAATTTACATAACTTTCGTGGTAGAATATTTGCCCCAATAATAATATCACATACAAATTTGAATGTATTATTGCCACGACAATTTATCAATATACCCAGCCTTTACATGACCATATACGTTAGTATGTGTATATGTGTCATTATAGGTAAATAAACGAACAATAAAGATAACATAAATGTAAAAACCAACCAAACAAACTAAAATTACAATGATTTTTGTCAAAAACATTCGCATGTAGACATACATTTAGCCTGGAAATTTACAAATTTTTGTGGGGTCTCAAAATACCAAAATACTAAACGCCATTTGGAGGTTTCGAAACTGTGTTTATGGCAAACGCGAAAAGCCACACCACTACACTCCCACACACATAATTGTCTATAATATGCAAACACCCACACATACACGCATAGCATTAAATCGAACAGAGTTGTCTAAAGCGGACTATTTTCTGGAAACTGGTTAGCCGTTTCCGGTTTGTGAACTAAATTGTGTATTACATTTACAACACACAGAAAATTGATTTTATACTTACTAAATAGGCACTCCACATGAGAAAATCCCCATTAAAAATGGAATCGACCTATTGGAATAGAAGGATAAATATATGGGCATCTCCCAAAAAAATTATTTGTTCCTTATTTCGACCACTTTTTTATTATGAAACTTGAAGTTATTTTTTTTACTACGAGTGGAAATATTTGTAGCGTCCGTATTTCTAAAATAATCTAAGAGATAATTCTTATATTTCATAAATCTACGAAAAAATATATCCTCTGCCCTTCATTTACATGTATAATAGGATGGGTCACGAAAATAAATTGCTGCGGTCACCCCCAGATGAAGATTCGATTGTTTAATGATGATCGACAAAATATTGCGTCACTCTAAAAATCATGTTTTTACCGTGTAACTTTTTTATGTTGCAGCTAAAAACTCATATGTCTTGGAAACATTTTGTAATTGTCTAATGAAAAATAAATAGAAGGAATCAATACTTTTCAAATGATGCCTAAATGATCAATATCGGACGAAAAATTACGTCACTGACTCCATTTTTGTGAAATAATTTAATGCAGGAATTGGGTTTCAGACCGAAAATGTTCAAACTCTTTTTACAAAAATGAGCTCTGCGGGGTCAATTTCATTCCGATGTTCATCATATATGCATAATTCGAAAGGTATTGATTGCAGCTTTTTTTATAAAATGCTACCGCCAAGAATCCACAATAAACTACTATAAATGCCGAATAATTCCCCCAATAAGTCTCACTAAGAAACGACCCAAAATTTTTATTTAAAGTGCTTTCAAGGGTCTATTATTTCAGAAAAAAGATTTGGACAAAAATGCAACACAAAAAAAATCACGGGAAAAACATGATTTTTAGGGGTATTTTCAGGGCCGTTTAGCTCACAGATGGCTTGGTCTAGGGACGAAATATTTTGCAAATCATCAATAAACAATCCAAACTTTATTTTCGTGGTGTGACTGGAAACTGTTTTTCCATTTGTATGGATCGCGACCCAGCCTACTGTATATATGTAAAAACAAAGTTCTCAAAAATCACTGAAAAGCTTTGCGTATTTCTAGAGCTTCTACAAAAACTTCTGTTTTTTGTAGCTTCCGTTTCAATGTAATTTGTACGATATATTTTTAAATGTAGTAGTCTTTAAGCGCTTTAGAACATTAAAAAGCCTGATCGACTTTTTCAGTTTCTTTCTTGTTTTTGGCTTAGTTAATGCGAATGTCGTGTCCGGGCCACTGGGAGATGCCCACATGACCTACAGTGGTGGTCACGAATTTAACACAGACACCACATGTAACTTTATAAAGCAAATATTTCAACTTCAACTTTATGTTTTTTGACCGGTATTTTTTCTAAAATATTACGTACGATAAGATGACCATTTAACGTTGTTTTTGTTCGGTTCTTATGCTGCATTTTAGTTTTATGCAATTTAAAGTACAAATAATACGAAAAGTGATTGGACAGTAATTTAGCACAAATTTAAAAAACTTTAATCAAATCCGAAAAAAACTGAACTAACCAATACATTTTATTATAAACTTAATATTTGGTTGGATAATCGCTATTTTGAGTAATAGCTGTACTTCTTCTGGACATACTCTCCACTAGAGGCATAAAAGACTCCATTGGAGTAGCATATCATGAATTTTGTGTTTAATTCAAGAAATCGGGCAAATTTTTGGGTTTTATTGCTATAATATGTTGTTAAAGTCCATTCCATAGATTCTCAATAGGATTGAGATCCGGTGACTGTGCTGCACCATTTTTAAAAATCTATTTTGTTCAGCCTCAAACAGCTCTTCACTGGCGTTAAGTGTGTTTTGGTCGGTTGCCGTGTATAAAACGCCACTTAATTGGCATGTCTTTATCTGAATATGTTATCATAGTATCACCAAATAGATTTTTGTAAATATTCTGATCCATTAGTGCATCGATTTTGTGTATCGGACAAACGCCGTGTCCAGAAAACGCAGTATACATCATTAGATTTTCGCCAACAAGCTTTAACGTCTCAGATTTGTACTTTGGGTTGTGCTGCATGTTTGGAGGGCACACTTCGTATTGTTTCCTATTAGATCCGCACCGACAAATGTTCGATTCGCCAATCCATGCATATTTTCCCAAAAATCTTGGATTTTTCTAAATGATCCTGAGCAGATTAAATTTGACACTGTAAGCCATATTTTGATACGTCTGGCTTATGTTGAACAATGCAACCAAGTACATTTTTTCAATTGGTTCTTCTTCTTATGGTTCATGAGGAAATGCTAATGTCAATTTTTGCCGAAAAAGCTCTCTGAATCACAGTTGAGCTTTTAAATGGATCGGCTACGCAGGTTCTATAAATTAAAAAATACGATTTATTGCTTGTTTTTCTCGGCGTAGGACATTTTGCAATATTCTTGAAGCTCCCATAAGTGCCAATATTGCTTAGTACATTGCACACAATCTGTCTGGATCAATTTATAATGTTTGCAATATCCCCAGCGGAACTTCCACTGTCGTTCAATTGCATAATAACCTGACGCTGCGCCTCAATGCACTATTTTCCTTTAGCAATGTCTAATTATAATTTTTGTTAAATAATAACTTCCATTTGAGTAAAAATTACCCAAACATACCAATTAATTAATTTAAACGCAAAAATAAATAGAAAACAACAACTTTTATCAAATGTGCTAAATTTGTGTCCAGCCCAGATTACGAATTACTTGCAAAAATATGACAGTACGAAGAAAAGGCACAAAAGAATTCGAAAAAAATTATTGGGCTTACTGATCACACCATAAGCAACATTAAAAAACAAATATTTTGCGCAGAGTTCATTATCAGAACAAATTATTTGCTATTATTAACAACACATGTGAAGTGTGCTAAACTCGTGACCACCACTGTATATGTGAATATCAACAATTTCAGTCCAAATACTACAGTAAAATTTAATGCAAATTGATATTAAACAAGTAAGGAAAGGCTAAAGTCGGGCGGGCCGACTCTATTATACACTCCACTTTCTATCCGAATACAATTTAATTCGGTGAAAAAGTGAAAACAGGAAGGATTTTTGTATCCTGTAAATGTATGTGTTTGACAAAAAATGTTAAATCGGAAAGGACATTTATATAGGGGTATATTGAACCCTGGAATGAAATAGGTCAAATGTAATATGTATAGTTTGGCCAAAATAGGTTAAACATTTGTATTTGGGATATATCTAAATCTGATTATAAGCTACTGTGCCAAATTTAAAGAAATTCGAGTACAAAATATCGTTTATAGAGCGGAAAATGTCAAATCGGGAGAGACATTTGTATGGGGGCTATATCTAAATCTGAACCGATCTTACCTAATTTCTGCATATGTGTTTCTAGTTGTATTATAAGATGTTGTGCCAAATTTAAAGAAAATCGAGTACAATATGTCGTTTATAGAGCGGAAAATGTCAAATCGGGAGCGACATTTGTATGGGGGCTATATATCAATCTGAACCGATCTTACCTAATTTCTGCATATGTGTTTCTAGTTGTATTATAAGATGTTGTGCCAAATTTAAAGAAAATCGGGTACAATATGTCGTTTATAGAGCGGAAAATGTTAAATCGGGAGCGACATTTGTATGGGGGCTATATCTAAATCT
The DNA here is from genome assembly GCA_947397865.1 of Polietes domitor. Classification (NCBI taxonomy): domain Eukaryota; kingdom Metazoa; phylum Arthropoda; class Insecta; order Diptera; family Muscidae; genus Polietes; species Polietes domitor. Next base: position 48,594,651 of record OX377620.1, read on the forward strand.
GAACCGATCTTACCGAATTTTTGCACAGGTGTTTCTAGTTGGACTATAAAATGTTGTGCCAAATTTAAAGAAAATCGGGTACAATATGTGGTTTCTATAGCGGAAAATGTCAAATCGGGAGTGAAATTCTTATGGGGGCTATATCTAAATCTGAACCGATTTGCCTCAAATTAAATAGCGTTCGTCCTTGATCCAAAAAACTTACTAGTGCAAATTTTTGTTAAGATCGGACTATAATTGCGACCTGTACTTTGATTACAACAATAGATGGACAGACAGACAGACAGACGGACATTGCTAAATCGACTCAGAAAGTGATTCTAAGTCGATCGGTATACTTAACAATGGGTCTATCTCACTTCCTTTTGGGTGTTACAAACAAATGCACAAAGACATAATACTCTCGTGGAGTGTATAAAAATATACATATATTCAGTCCATATTTGCATAACTTATCGCTATTCAAAATACGCTGACGTAAAGTTGTTGCATTTATTTTTTATCGGGAAAATCATTTGAGCGAAATCGGCATTCAATTATATCTGTCCAAAAAATGATTTCGAATAAAAAGCCGCTGCCTACTTATCAATCTCCTCTTGTTTGTGAAAGAATATATAATACCAAGGCTGCAAAAGGCATTTGAGTTGGAAGATAATGATTTTGCTTCCTTTGGATCGGTTCTAGTTTAAATTTCAAGAAAATTGGCAATTCAAGTGATTCATTTCTTTTTCTGATATGACATCCCTACCATAATCGAACACTTTGAAAACCAATGTAAAATTATTGCAGATAATTAACACATATATGAATTGTAAACAATTCCCAATGCATTTTACTAGTATATAAGTAAGCTTATTAGAGTGGGTCTCCAACATTTTTGACGTAACTAAATTATATTATTATAATCTATATTTTAAATTCCGGAATTGAAAGGTTTGCTTGCTTTGTAAATCTGTGAAACAATTCTGCATAACTCTATGCGACAAATCAAAACCAAATTCTACCGAAGGTATATTTAATATTTGCACTATAAATTTTATTAAAATAATGAGGGCTACAAATGTGGCGGATATATGTTTCATGTAGAAACAGTAGTTTCTGAACAGTGGCCTAAAATTGATAAATAATCGATGACAATTCATTTAGATGAATGTAATGGAGTATATTCGCATGCCAGCTTTTCTCCTGTCCCGGTATAAAATATTTGCAGGCAGACATCGAAGTCTACGAACTATAGTATGCTAAGTTTTGGCCTATCATTGCCAAAAGTTGAGAGAATTTAAGTAAAAGAGCACACAATCTAAAAACGCATTGAACTTGAAAACTTGCTTAGTTGACTTAGCATGCTATTGTTTGAAAGCGTCGATATAATAGTAACTGTTTCTTAGAAGGTAACACTAACGACAACCCATTCTAGTGTACGTATTTCTATCATTGTCATGATAATTGTGTGCGATTTGTGGTACCAAAAATATTACTATCTTGTAAAGGAGATTTATGTGTGTTGGTTGTAGTCGTGAACCTACCAAAGCACGATGGGAAAAGGACTTCGCGCCCATGACAATATATTTTATCTCACAACTATACCATTACAGATATAGTCCTAAAGTTTTAATCATTTTCAAGACAACTCATTGAATAAAAAACTTGTGTACACAAATATACAATTGTGAAAAATATGTGAAAAGTTCAATACTATACCAATTACATTACATTGATCTAGAATTTAAATTAAAAGTTCAAAGTTCAGTTTTACATAGAAAATTGTTGATATTCCTCCGGTTATAACGACTTCGGATACAACGACCGTTCTGGTTGTTACGACTTTAATTCACTAGAAATTTGAATTGCCTCGGTTTTTCGTCGGAGTCGAAACATTATGAAATGCTGGAATCGGAATCCGATTCAATAATTTTGCCTCGACATCCTAACGGATGTTTCTACAACGATTTGAAACAAATATGTTTTGTATTTATTTATTCACACACTAGATGGTTGAAAAATAAATTTTTAATAAAATCTTGGTTTATTTACCAGCAATGCAAAAATAACTTTGCAGCGGCTGTAGCCCTTATTTGCGAAATTATAAAAACTGATGGCTTAGCCCCCCAGGACCACCCGTCCTATGCCAATGAGCATGGTCCTGAATTCTCATGAACCAAACAAATTATTTTCTATTAAGTTTGAATCATTTTTTAAGAGAAGAAACTGTATTTATACCCTACAATTCATAGAATTAGCAATGTCCGTCTGTCTGTCCGTCCATCTGTATCACTAATAAACTCAATCATCGCCAGATTATTAAGAAACGATTTTTTAGGAAAAAGTCAAACATAGAATGGTCGTAGCACAAAGTCGGCTGGAGATATTTACAAAAAAATAAAATATGTTTTCATTAATCACCATATTTGTCTAATGTGCAACGTTTTCAGTCATTTCAAAATGTTTTGTAATTTCATTTACATATGTATATTTTTGAATTTTTTCTATTTTATCTAAAGAGTTACCATATGGGCACTTCCCAGTGGCCTTAAAGCGGCATTCTAACGCCAAAAACAGGAAATAAACAGAAAAAGTCGTGACCCGTGTCTGCCAGTTTTGCCCAAAGACATGCACTTTTTTATTGGCCCATACACTCTGAGGCAAAGTTGTAGCTCTTGTCCTAAAGAACAAAAAGTGGGAACATATAAAATAAACTTCATAAAAAAACTTCATCTTCAAGGTCAAAACCGCAAAAAAAAACTTAAAAATATCGATTTTTTAACCTTTTTCCCCTGTTCAGGTCCATAGGTAGCAAACCGTTCAAAACTCAAGGAAACAATCAACTACAAAAATGTGCCCAAGATCTCAGTAAACAACTTTCTAGAACATATGAACTTCATAGGAATCATTCTTTAGGTAAGAAAAATATATCTTGCAGGACTGTTTGTGTTAATGGTCAGTCCGACTACAGTGCGTATGACTGTTATTTTCCTTAATCAACAGCACGTATACGCTACCTACACACACTACAGCCTGTAAGATTTGTTCGACGACATTTGCGATTTTGACCTTGAAGATTAAATTCTTTTGATATTATTTTATCTTTATGACAAGAATTACAACTTTGCTCAGAGAGTAAATGAAAATTCCAAACGGTTTGATATTACAAAAATGACACCGTGACCCCAAATCTTTGGGGACCATAGAAAAATGCATGACTTTGGACAAAACTGGGCGACATAGGTCTTTCTTTGGTCTTTTATCACGCAGTGGTATGGTTATATTTCCATGACTTAAAAAATTACACACAGTATTATACATTTAAACGGACGCTACAAAAAAAGAAGCTCTTATAGAGATATACAAAGTTCAGCGATTTGAGAACTTTGTTTCTCCATAAATGAAGGTCAAAGGATATATTTTGTTCGTAGATTTTTGGAATATCAGAATTATCTCTTAGATTTTTATATTTAGGTACAGCAAGAGTACGGGCGCTGCAAATATTTCCACCAATATTTTTTGGTGGACCCTTTTTGGAAGATGTTCATATGAGAATGCTTATGAAATTTCATCGTTGTTCGATTCCAACCACACCTGGTTTATAATGGGATTTTGGAGACGAAAATCAATATATTTCAGTGCTCTCTCTTTTCCCCAAGATCTTATTTTAGACCAGGAGTGCAACAAATTTACTGGTCACTTTACCATTCACATTGTCACAAATATAAAACTAATTCCTGTAAACATACGGACGCTTCATAAAGTCATGAGGGCTTACCAGGATTGGCATATGTAAAGTACTTATGTCTTCTACTCTTTTAAGTGATTTACAGATTACGCTTTACGCTTCGTACGCTTCATAAAGTCATGAGGGCTTGGAAGGATTGCAATATGTAAAGTACGTATGCGTTCTACTCTTTTAAGTGATTAACAGATTAAGCTTATTTTATGGGCCTTGCAGCTAGAATTAATATTTTTACATGTCCATACAGTAAAACTTCATAACAAAAATTTTTGATTAGGAACAAATTGAATTTTCGTCTCTTGTGTCCATTTTAAAGGAGGTCGTGGTTACCAAAACGGACAATGATAAGGTTTAACAGACTGAAACTTTCTTCCTTGTTTCTGCTTCGTTCGTCGCCAATTCATTTTGTCATTTATATTAAATGTACAATAAATTAACAAATTATAGCACCATGAATGAACTTTTTCCGCCGACTCCAATTTTTTTCTCTCCTCTCACGCTAGTTCGACTTTTGTCAATGTATGTGTGTGCTTGTCTGATTCATTATCGTACGAAATATTGCATGCACTGTGGACTGTATAAACGATGTTTTTAATTATGACACTTTTGTTAGTTTTACATACGACAGAGTGTTCGTTCACACACACACACTCATATACACAAACAAATGGTATAATTGCATATATTAATATGGCACAAATTATAGCAAAACATGCTATAAACGACTGAGTACATTATGTAAAAAAGACAAATCGTTCCTTGTGGCTTTAATATTCCATTTGAACAAACATACAGACGCGCATATGAGAGCACACTGTATATGTAGCGTTTGGAGATCATAAGTGCTGCATGTGTGACCAAGTGCAAACGTGTCCATAAGTGATAATATTAATTAACTAATGAAAGAATGCCTCAAAGGAGTCTTATACGCATTTGTCCACTCTGGTGGCAATGTGCGATAAATGGTGTGCTGAGCTTGGATTAATACCTATCGCCAAGAATGTCAATGCTAAGAAGGACACACCTTCTATCAAAATAAATGGCGCACAGCAACCGTTTGTGGTCAATTTTGCAGTGGCTTGAAGCACTATTCTCAACACGAGTAATAAATTCTTATTTCTTTTCTTATTTTATTTGACTCAAAAAACTGCGATTTTTGCTGGAAAACAATAGCTTTATTGCTTTAGGGGTAAGGGCACGGTCGTTACCTATGTATTTTATCATTAATCATCATCATCGTCAAATATATAAAATTAATCATTGTGCTGATTTTTTTTATCTTTATATTATTAGTACTAATTGTTTGACAAAACTCATTTGCAGTCACTTTTCCATGGAACCTCCACTTCTGGCTCACGTGCTTATTAAACTACCCTCGTACATTGCGGTGTCTGCCTGACTGGAATAATATTCTACGAATTCAATAAAACGTTATTGTATTTGAGATCAACGGATATCATGTGTCCTACATGTGTATCAAGTTATTTTACCAAAGAAACAAGAACTCAGGAGAACATAAAATCCCCAATAAACCTTTGAAAATGTCATGTCCCTACAGTTTATGTTGGCTCAATAAAATTCCCAGGAGTTTAATATATTAACGACCATCTGTTAAACTTCTTCAGCGCAAGCATTTCGAAATATCTGATATTGAAATCTCAGTGCTCTTCACAACTCGTGCAATGCAAACAATACCTCAATCAATGTTCACCAACCGGAAGTGGTGTACCTTCGTCATCAAGATTGCGATGGCATGACAACCACCAGAATAATATCGTTCATATCAGTGATAGGAAAAGAATGAAATAATAATAAAAGGCCGGTAAAGAGCCGCAGAGAATGAGATGTGGGAATTGATGGAGAGACACATGTTTTTTGTTGGTCCTGGGGGAAATGCCACCACATATGGTCTGTTAGCCACCAGGTGTTTTTTGTGTGTGGGTGTGTTATTATGTGACAAAGTTATATTATATAATACCGGGGTTTTGCAAACAATATCATTAGATTTGTTTTGCCTTCTAACTATAATATGACCCGAAAAACTCATTATTGCTTGGGTAGGTCATGACGTGCAATGTAGACCAAATGGACGTTCGACAGACATTATAAGAGTTTCTCTAATTAAAGTTATCAATTTAAGTTGTACTATCTAGTTTAATAGTAAATTCTAAAAAGGACATAAACCTGTACTGGATGAATATTATGTACACCCCAGCATGGATTGAACTTCAAAAGTCATACTGTGTTTTAAAATCGTTTTCACTTGGCAAAAACTGTATCTTTTGGCGAATTTAATACGTATTATAAGTTAGTTAGTTTCATGCTAAGAGTTTGTAAGACAAAGAAATAATTGAACCTATAACGATTAAGTACGTCAGCTGCTTTTCTAATATTTGTCAATAATATTGATCAATAGGTCGCAAATGCTGTCTGAACGCCGCGAAATTTGGCAGTAAAATTTTGTCTGCCAGAGATGGGGGTGATTGAATATGGATATATTTACGTATAGTCCCATAGAACTGTTTTTCCGGTTGAAAGTAATATAGTTTTAGAATCTATTCAGATATAGATAAAAATTTCCAGATAAAATTAAATTTTAGTTTGGAATTTTAGTTCACGTTCACGCACGCTCACGAAGGAAAAAAATTGAATCACGCACATTCACGCACGAAGATTTTTTCGTTACTCATGTTCACGCACGCTCACGTGAGTAAAATAAATTTTGCTCACGATCACGCGTGATTCACGCGTGAATCACGTGATTCACGTAAATCACGCAAACAATTTCCACAAAGATATACATTTTAAATCGAAACGAGTAACGCCCCGCAAATCCGAAAATTATTTAATTTAATTATTTAAAACACTCTACGTTTGCGTTGTTTGTTTTAAATTCATATTTTTAAAATAGTATACAATATTACAGTGTGGTATACCGTATAGTTTAACGCAAAATATGTTAGAAATCGGACACTGACATAATATCCAAGTAAAAATAAACACAGCATAAACCCCGATACTAGTTGTGTGGTTTATTAATTGAATTAACACTAAGGATATAAATTCAGTGCCTAATGTTGGTGCAGGGAATACTTACTTAAATAATAGAAGAAAAAATAGATATTATACATACACTGGAGCACTCTGTTTTAAAAATAAATATGTCTATGACTTTAATTTTGAATGGAAAATTTCACATTTTTAAACGAAATTTTAAATGAAAATAAAAGAATTAATAAATATGTGCGACTCACGACAAAATCACGTGATTCACGCACAAATTACACTCACGCACATTCACGCACGAACATTTTTTCGTTCCTCACGTTCACGCACGCTCACGTGAGTAAAATAAATTTTGCTCACGTTCACGCGTGAATCACGTGATTCAAGCAATTCACGTGAGTGGCGCCCATCTCTACTGTGAACCATATTGGTGCAAGTATTATTAATGCGTTAGAAGAACATACAGAGAAAATGAATCATATGAGTTCATGTTTCCGATCTCATTTTAAATGGGATCCTATTAAAGAAAACGTCAGTTGACGACATTTTCCACTTGGACATGTTTGCAGAGGAAAAATGGATGGATAACATGAATTATTGACATATTCTCGCCCAAGATTCCACATATGAGTGCGCTTCTCCTAGAAACACATAAAGTGAAAGAGGATACTGAAACTGATTTTCATCTACCTTTTCATAATACATTAACGATTTAATAGATCCCACATAGAACAGACCCAGTGGCATTTAAAGAACAAATTTTAGAAATTGGTATCATATAGGTGATTTTAAAAAAATTCGACACAGTCGCGAATCCGAGTTCCTCCGATTTGAATAAAACTTGGCACGTGTGTTCTCCTCGTCGCTGCATATTTTTTGAAGTTAATTTCTTTTTGCCGTTTAAGTTGGCAATTTACAGATGAATAATTTAAAGAATTTAAAACGAAAACATGTTCAAAATTTCAAAGTATATTTAATCCTTGAATATCCTTACACAACGCTGTTTGGATTTTTTGCAAAATTTGTCACAAAATAGTCCACTGTAAAATTTGTCATGATGGGATCGTCATGGGATTGAGATGATCCCTTGAGGACCAACAATTAAAAATGGGTTAGGAAATTCAAAAAATCCAAAATTTGCGGTAAATATATTTCCAGTGAGTCCTTTCAAATCATGCCAAAATATGGAAAGTTAGTGTGGGCCATTTGAACTACCGATTAATTCTACTAGAATAACATTCATTTTTTTTCAGTTTTATGTTTGACATTTGCAAAATCGGATGCTATATAGTGTAAGAAATTTACGTGGAACATTTTCGAGAAGAGATCGGCCTTCAGTTCAGCCTTCATGAAGATCATTTTCATTTCGGTGGATATATCAATAAGCAAAATTGCCGCATATGGGATTTAGAGCCCACACCGGACTATTGAGAAGCCAATATATCCACATCGAGTCACTCTTTGGTGTGCATTTTGGGCTGTACTGAAAAATTGGGTTGATTGGAATAAGGTACTGCCGAGCCAGTCGTGGTAGTCACATGAGTGATATTGTGTTCCATTATTAAATGGCAAAGTTCAACATTTACAACAAAACCAGAAACGTGAAAAAATAGTCAGTGCTTGTTTTATTGTCTAGTATAATTTAAAATGTTAAATGGCCCACCCAAAACTAAGATAATTATGTACTTATTTACATAATTAAATTTTAAGATCTCGGGAAATAATATAAAATTTCTAAATGTACACCCCACTTTCAATATCTGCAAAATCTATTTCACTATTTTTTATACAATCCAACCACAGTTTTGATCACGAATTAATTACTCGTGCCTTCCAATTCTGAATGCTGAATACTCACAGAATTGTCATCTGTTTCCTAATTTTAAAGAGTGTTACCTTCAACAAAATATAAATAGTCTTTACATATTCTAGTTCTTATTTTCGAAGCTTCCGCCAAAAAAACGATTTAGGATCATAGTGCATTGGGTTGACTAAAAGCTTTTATGCTTTATTTAAAGCGATTACCAATCTCTCACCACAAAATGTAAAAAAAAAACAAGTAAGGAAAGGCTAAAGTCGGGCGAGGCCGACTCTATGATACACTCCACTTTCTATCCGAATACAATTTAATTCGGTGAAAAAGTGAAAACGGGAAGGATTTTTGTATCCTGTAAATGTATGTGTTTGAAAATAATGTTAAATCGGAAAGGACATTTGTATGGGGGTATATTTAAATCTGGAACGAAATAGGTGAAATATAATATGTAGAGTTTGGCCAAAATCGGTTGAACATTTGGGAGCAACATTTGTATTTGGGTTATAATTTAATCTGAACCGGTCTTAGCCACTTTCACGATAGATTTTTACTTGGATTATAAGCTGTTGTACCAAATTTAAAGAAAATCGAGTACAATATGTCGTTTCTAGAGCGGAAAATGTCAAATCGGGAGCCACATTTGTTTGGGGGCTATATCTAAATCTGAACCGATCTTAACCAATTTTTGCATAGGTGTTTCTAGTTGGATTATAAGATGTTGTGTCAAATTTAAAGAAAATCGGGTTCAATATGTGGTTTCTAGAGCGGAAAATGTCAAATCAGGAGCCACATTTGTTTGGGGGCTATATCTAAATATGAACCGATCTTAACCAATTTTTGCATAGGTGTTTCTAGTTGGATTATAAGACGTTGTGTCAAATTTAAAGAAAATCGAGTTCAATATGTGATTTCTAGAGCGGAAAATGTCAAATCGGGAGCGACATTTGTATGGGGGCTATATCTAAATGTGAACCGATCTTACCCACTTTTATCATAGGTGTTTCTAGTTGGATTATACGATGTTGTGCCAAATTTAAAGAAAATTGGGTACAATATGTGGTTTCTACAGCGGAAAATGTCAAATCGGGAGCGATATTTGTATGGGGGCTATATCTAAATCTGCACCGATCTTAACCAGTTTTTGCATAGGTGTTTCTAGTTGGATTGTAAGATGTTGTGTCAAATTTAAAGAAAGTCGGGTACAATATGTCGTTTCTAGAGCGGAAAATGTCTAATCGGGAGCGACATTTGTATGGGGGCTATATCTAAATCTGAACCGATTTGCCTCAAATTAAATAGCGTTCGTCCTTGATCCACAAAACTTACTTGTGCCAATTTTTGTTAAGATCGGACTATAATTGCGACCTGTAATTTGATTACAACAATAGATGGACGGACAGACAGACAGACAGACGGACATTGCTAATTCGACTCATAAAGTGATTCTAAGTCGATCTGTATACTTAACAATGGGTCTATCTCGCTTCCTTTTGGGTGTTACAAACAAATGCACAAAGCCATAATACTCTCGTGGAGTGTATAACAAGTAAGTAAGCTGCAGTCGGCTAAACCGACTTATATATACCCTGACACTCAGAGGAACAATTGTAAAAACATGATCAAATATCAAGTCATAGTGGATTCCAAGCACCAGTATAGAAGTTAAGAAGAATTTAATTCTACCTAGGATAGATACAATTTTGTGGGAAGTACAAGAAGGAGCGTAAATATTTTTTAGTTTTAAAATGATTATAAAAATGTTTTTAAATATTAAATTAAAAATGACACGGGTAGCCAACCGTGTGTATGTAATGTCGGTTTTATTTTAAGCAAAGTTTATGCCACTTTGTGTAGGAGGTACCAGAAGGGGTGTGGCAATATTGCCCATATTATATGCGAATGTAACCACTATAAAAGCATTGCTAAACGTCAAATTTCACAGTATTCCGATCATTCTCATAGGATATATAACAGATTTATTTTTACGTAGCTTAGGGTAATTTTTGTGGGAGGTACTGGAAAGCGCGTGGCAAAACCCATCACACTTAAGGTAATTATAAAAACTTTATCTAATACCAAATATAGCTGAATATCCGTGTGGAAGTTACATTGGTTTTAGTTTAACATAGACATATGGACCATTTGTGTGGGAGGTACCAGAAGGGGCGTGGTAAATTCGGCCATCTTCCAACTTAAACTAAGTTCGATGAATCGATTCCTTAACTCCATTCGAGAGTTATCATGTATTCCAGCCAGTCAGACGGACGGACGGACATGGCTCAAACAACTTAGAAAGTCGTGGTCCAAACATACGTAGGGTCTTAAGTCACTCCTTCAATGTGTTACACACTTTTTCTGTCCCAAACGATATATACCCTCCTACACTGTGGAGTGAGGGTATAATAAGTGGCTTACAAAGAAATACTTTCGATTCACCCTAGTGTCTACAATTTCATATTTTTGAAAATCAGTAGTATTCGCCATATAAAACAGTAAATATTTGTTAACTGGCATTTGCGCCCGTAATACTAATGTGCTTGTGGAAAATGTAATGATATGGACACCATATTTGATTGATATTGAAGTATGAAGAATATATTGTTAATACGTATAAGCTTCAGTTTAAAAAATCTCAATTTTCGACCAGTTAAGTTAAATTGCTGAATATTGATGATATAAAAACTTATCGACGATTATTCACTGGTTTAATTTCGCATTGCATGGAAACATTATAACGGGTGATTCATCGTGATTCAGGGTGATACAAACGTAAATTTTAGTAAGTGTTGTATGGCTCATTGCGTCGTCTTGTTGAAACGAGAGTCTTTCCATGATGACTTGAACAAAAATGCCAAAGCAGTTTGATATGAGTCGTACGTTATTAGTAAAAAACGTATTGAAAATCAAACCTCACGATGATGTATGAAATTATTTTATCTACGTACCGGAGACGTATGAGATCTATTTATTTAGGATAATATTATTCATTCGCATACGGAATGACCGGTGAAGAATCAAATATCAAATACTTCGATGTCTAGTCATTATTATTATACCTCAGTTACATTTTTGTAGTGTCCAATTTTACGTTCCAAATTTTTATCTTCCAAATATCAGCAAAATTGTCCCACAATACAAACCTTTGCGCTAAATTACGCAATGTAGTTTTCCAAATAAAATGCAGTGGCTGTTATAATTTTTAATTTTCAATAATGTTTTATTTCGTTATTTTTTGTGTTCTTTCTGTTTCCTTTTTCATTTCGCATTACACTATAATGGTAGTTTTTCTGTTGTTGTTCAATTTAATGTCATTGTAATGACATTTGCCGTTTTACTTAATAATAAATGTTGTTCAACTTATAAATTACATCCAGTTATATATTATATATACTCTGTTCTTTTTTACTTGTTGTATTCTGTTTTGCGCAGTATTATTATTATTATAATTATTATTACCATTATTTAATATATTAAATCTATGTACGTACTATGCATGTATATTTCGAATAGGTTAAAAACAATTATGTAAACTATTAATAAATAATTATATATAATTATTAACTATGGTTCTGGTTGTTGTTTTTTGCTTTCATTTGTTATATTAAATCCAGTTGGTTGATGGTTGTTCGTGTTGTTTCCACAAATCTATTCATATGTTCAATATTTTATTTGTTTGTATGTATGCATGTAATTGTAACCATTTAAATGTTGGTTGTTAAATAGTTAATCAATCGTATTATAAAACATTTATTCAATAATTGCTATCAATTATTTTGCATTTAATCAATCATTAAGTAATAATTCTTAATTTCTCTATGTGTGTGTGGTTGTGTGTTTGCTTTGTTGTCTATTGTAAAATGTATTAAAAATGCTTTTGTTACCAGTTAACCAACGATATTGTTGTCCATTCCTATGAATTATTACCGAAAGTATATTAAATGTGAACCGAATAATGGGACATCATCGAAAACGTAAGTAAGTTATTACATATTATTAATTCTACGCCATACAGGAATTAAAGACCGGACAGCATGGAAGTTGATGGGAAATATAGTACAAGATTAAAGACAAATTGTATTACAGTGAAGACAGAGTGTTTGGGTCATTATTGTCTTGTTGAGAAACATTAAAATAATAATATGCTGGGTACCTTGTATGAAATAAAATCGATTGTATAATTGATTTGATTGCATACGCAATATAAGTAATTTAGTTTATTTCGGATGTTATTACCCATTCGCTCCCTTGTCTGAATGATTTACAAAGCAAAAGATATTGAAATCAACATAATCGATCTTCGAACGGCTGAGAAATATAATTAGATCGAATTAGAAACACTTTGCGAAGATCTCCACAATTAAAGCTACCACTAGAATTTGTTTCATTTAAATTGTTCTACATTTATTTTATCCTGCAGAAGTGTCAAACCACACCGTGCAATAGGGTATTTTAACTTAGTTTCACGTTAAATATTTTTAACACCATAAAATAATCGGATTTACCAAGCTTTGAGTATAAAATTCTTTTACAATCATCCGCTTAATCAATGTCTTTCCACCAAACGTTTGCAATCTAAGTACAGGTCGCAATTGCTGTTCGATTGTCATGAATTTTGGCAGAAATAATGTTTTTAGACTACGGAAGAACGAGACCTCAGAACGCTAGTTAAAGAGACCTAAGAACACGACCTTAAATTTTCACAAAAAATCATTTCAAAATCAAAATTTAACAAACAATTTGGGTATCTCTACCGAACGCTCTCACGTGCGGCTTTAGATCACGAATATCCGAAGAACAAACACCAGGAATGTATCGATAGATCAACGACACACATCCTGCATTACGACGGTGATCAAGAGAGAAAACGACACACATCCGGCATTACGACGGTAATCAAAAGAGAAAATGACACACATCCGACATTTCGACGGTGATCAAAAGAGAAAACGACACACATCCGACATTACGACGGTGATCAAAGGAGACAATATAATTGGATACCATACCGTCACCTATCAAAACCATCGCCCTCCTCTGGACACGGTCAAGTAACTCCAGGGCAGATCCTGGAGTGCATGACCATATAAGGGAGTTGTATTCCATTTTAAGTCTGATGTAGTTAGTTTAGATATTGAGAAGATAAGAGGGAGTGAAGTATTTCTTACACGGCTTTAAAAAGTCTAGAGTTTAGTAATTAGAATCATGTAAAGACGCAGCGGTAACGTAGAATAGTCGACCAGGCCAGATTTAGCATCTCCCTACTTCAAACTTCCACAAATTCTTTTAAGCCAGAAAAAATATTTTTCAAAAAGAATATTTCATTTTACCATCTACCAAAGTTTCAATATGTTTATTACTTTAAACGTGTATGTAAACTTATTGCAACGGCCACAAAGTATGGTCACGAGCTTCGATGAGATATGTTGTTTACCTATAGTTACTTTTTATATTATAAAGAGTGATTTTTTTGAGGTTAGGATTTTCATGCATTAGTATTTGACAGATCACGTGGGATTTCAGACATGGTGTCAAAGAGAAAGATGCTCAGTATGCTTTGACATTTCATCATGAATCGTCTTACAAACGAACAACGCTTGCAAATTATTGAATTTTATTATCAAAATGCGTGCTCTGTTAAGAAAGTTCATTGCGCGCTTCCATTTTATGGTCAGTTTAATCGACCCACTGAAGCGGCTATTCGGGCTATTGTGACTAAATTTCGCACCAAATTTACATTGTTGGACATTAAACCACCAACACGCTTACGTAGAGTGCGAACTGAAGAAAATATCGCAGCTGTATCGGCCAGTGTTAATGATGACCACCAATTTTCGATTCGTCGCCGTTCGCACCAATTGGGTCTCTGTTACTCAAAAACGTGGAAATGCCAAAATTGGACTAAGCGGATGGACCACCTAAGACGCAGCCGCGGTCAACATTTAAATGAAATTATCTTCAAAAAGTAAATGTCATGGACCAATCTAACGTTTCAAATAAAAAACCGATGAGATTTTGCAAATTTTATGCGTTTTTTTAAAAAAAAAAAGTTATCAAGCTCTTAAAAAATCACCCTTTATAATAACTATTTATCAATAAAAATTACATTACATTTAAACGAGATAAATTAAAATCTCCTATTGGATTTATTATCCTTTAAAAATATTGTTTAACAAAACAATTTCACTTTGGCTATAATAACAGAGCTACGAAATAACCAGTGAAATAATCCCCAATTAGGAAAATGGTTTAAATCCATAGAATAAATGTGGTAAAAATATTTTATTTTTGCGATTTTTTGAATGTAATGTTCTTGAGGAGTGTTTCATAATGAAATAATCCAAATAAGCACCTTCTTTTTTTCTGAATTGCTGGAAACCTATTTCAATAATTATTGAAATATATCCTCTAATATTACATGTCACCCCTTGAAATAATCATATGTTCTGTATTTTAACGGGAAAATGTTTGGATTATTACAAATTAACTAGAAATTCGCATAAAATGTTGCCCGCGTATTAAATATTTCAAGATATTTTTTATTTTCGTCCACATATAAAAAATGTATTCTAACATTGGATTTTATTTCAACATTGTTATAATTAAGATTCAAAGTAAATTTCAATGTGTAAATACACAAAAATCCATTTTTTAAGACAACTCCCAAATAAGTAGTAATTTTTTAAGAAAACAAAAATTCTCATAAATGGGTCTTTTCTAAATCGCATGTTTTGAAAATACCAAAAACCGAAATACTTTGTTTTTGATCACTTTAAACTGTTTTTTAAAATAGTTTATATCAATTTCTTAATGCAATATTTTTATATAAATATCTAAAGAAGTCACAACCTCTCTTACTCTCCTCTTACACTACGCAACAAAAAATAAAAAAATGCCTAACATGGATAAAATAATTATTATAAAAAATACACAAAAAATTGAATTCTTCAAAAACGTTAAGTCTTTATAAACGCAAAGTAGTCAAGCTTAAGCATTTAAATTTTTATTTTATTGAGGGACGAAGCTTGGCATGGGAGTTTTATAGCCGAAATTTACTTAAAATAAATAATATATCATGGGCGAAAATATTACACTTTTTATACATATCTCCTGAAATGCAAAATTTGTCCTAATTTTAGGCGGGGAGCAAAAAAGTTTATAATAAAAAACAATTTTTTCCAGATAAACACCAAAACGCAATTTCGCGTTCCATTGGACCGCAGAAGAAAATCACTCTTTGAAGAGAATCCTACCGGTTTGGTGGCCCTGTTAGTCTCCCCTAGTCGAAGTCTAGAGGAGACAATTTAAAAAACAAAACAAATAACATTTTTTAATAATTTATTTATTTGGCAGGGACTGCCATCTGTCTCGGTAAAAGGTGAGTTGACAACTAAAGAAATCAGAAACCCAAGAATGGCAGTGATGGCGTTACCATCACCACCAGTCATGTGTTTTTAGTTCGAGATGTAGGCGGCGCTGACTGATCATATGATGGATCGTCAACACTCTTATTCCGGCTTTCGTCGTCGACACAAAATGACTCCGATTTGCGTCGACGATTGTAAATTGGTAATCCCGTTGACAATATTGAGATTAACCTATAACCGTCGACATGTATTTTGTATTCTGTAAATTATGTGACGTTGATGTTGTATTGACGCGACTCTGATTTTTTTAGTATGAGCGATAAATGTGATGTCCAAGAGGTATATAAGCTTGATTTCTTTCAGCATTTGTTATAGTCCCAAGTGAAAGTAGTTTCTGAAACTCAGCAGGAGTGATCGCTGAGCTAAAAATCTCAATTCTGGTGTAAACTTTATTGTTTTCAACACAAGGTCATTAAATGTTATTTTATAAAGACGAAAGTAACTGCGACATCTGGAATAAGGGTAAATAGTTATGTTTTTAAAAGAAATAATTGTTCGCTAAGAAAGCTTCCATCTTTGGGTAAAGTAGTTTCCGAAACTCAGCAGGAGTGATCGCTGAGTTAAACATCTCAATTCTGGTGTCAATTTTATTGTTTTCCAACACAAGGTTATTAAAGGTTATTTTATTAAGACGAAAGTAACTACGACATCTGGAATAAACGTAAATAGTTATTCAAAAAAATTTTTCGCTTAGAAAGCTTCCAACTCTGGGAATTTTTGAAAATCTCAATTTTCGATTTTTGCAATGTTACGCCCTTTTGTATTTTAGTTGACGATATATTCTATCAACTTCTCCAGTTAATTTTGCTTATTTGAATAAATGTTTAAAAAATAATTTCCATAGCACTCATGCTGATAAAATATCGAAAACCCATTAAAGTATTCCGTGGTATGGCATAGAATTAATTATATTTAAAAAATCCTCTCTAATTAATGTTACTGGTCGGGCCTTTCTGTGCACAAATAGATTTAATTACCTGTTATTTTGTTTATTTTTCTGACATTACATAATTACATTAGTTCCTGTTTTCTTTCAACATTCGCACTTGATTCTGCTCCAAATAGTGATGAAGAGCTGGTGAGAGGGCCAGAGGGTGGTGTGTAGCTTGTAGAGTGTTGCAAAAAGTGTGTCACAGGACATACATTTACGTATAGAGTTGCAGTTTTTTTATAAGTATATTAAACATATTTTTAATTAAAAAAGTTTTGCTTTGCTTTGTTTCTCTTTTTTATTTTTGTTATTATTATTATTTTGTGTTACTCTATCAATATATGTTGAAGGACATTGAGATACTTGTTGTCGTTATTATTGCAGTTTTTTGTTGTTGTAGTTTAAAAGTTAATTGGTCTTAGAAGGGGGAGTGGTGTGGCTGGACAGGAGGACCGAGTGGCAGGTGGCATGTTACGATACGAGTATGAAAAGAGAGGTGTTCAGATAATATCGTCCACATAAAAAATGTTGTGCTACATATAAACTTTTGCCATAGCAAAAATTATGCTGCAAGAAAATATAGATTTTTTCTGCTCTGTTCTATGGCTTTTGTTCGTTTTGCTTCGGCTGCTGCTGGTAATGTCATCCATCAGTTGATGAGAAAAATAAACAAAATTTTTTGTAAACACTGGATCTGGATTTGGGACTGGGTGGTAGGTTGTTAGGTAGGTAGTATTCTATTCTAATATACAATCTATTTATAATGAGATCACATTTACTGATAAGTTAACAATTTAAGACATGTACGGGAGAATGGCGGTTTAATTTCCTTTCCTTTTGGGTTTTCGGTATTTATCATTCTCTTTTACGATAGCATATTATTTTACAAGTTTCATCTCGCTGGGAGAGGTTTGAGAAAAAACAGAGATTTTGTATAGTACAAGGTAAGAATTGCTTGTTTGAAATATTACAATCCTCCGTGGTTTATAGGCTTACATTTTAAATATTACTTAAATTGTTATTATTTTTTAAGTATTTTATTTAGCGTTTCTTTGTGGTTCCTCTGTAGAACATTGTATTTTCCAATAAATTCCTTGCAGGTTTTTTTCTTTTATCTACTTTTTTGTTTTACTTATGTACAGAGTTTTATTAAATTCTTTTGGTATTATTTGAACATTCTTACGGATTATGTACTTTGTCTACATGGTATTTTTTGTTTTGTGAAATAAAAATTTATTCGCTAGAAAAGTAAAAATTTGTACAATAACTTTTTGCTTGCCCAATTTGGTAGTAGTATTATCTATTAGGAAATATAAATACGATTTCATTGACCTTGCCAAGAAATAAACGAAAGAATTTTTAATATCAAGAAAAAAATATGAAACACTTAAGTCGTATTACAACTTTGAAGTATGTTTTAAAACTAAGTAGAAATTGATGTTGCAGACAAAAATATTTTACTCTGGCATGTACCAAAATTAGCTAACAAATATTTTTCGACACTGCGATTCAGTGTATTTTATGAAGCAAACTGATGGCGAATTCGTACGAATCATCTAAGAGAAATTCTATCATCAGCCATTAGACAAAAAGTAAACGAATTCCAAAACGGGATTTCCAAAATCTCCTGTGGCACTAAGATCTGATGGAATATAGGCTATTGTGGAATTCAAATAATGAACTTTAATTGAAATAATGAACAGAGTAAACCAATAAATAATTAGATGCAGCAGTAACTTAATAGTTGAAAATAATGACAAATTTAAACGTTTTGAGCCGTCCTGAATATTTTGGGTCTATCAACTATTGCTGGGTTAAAATTTTGTGAGAGAATTCGCATGATTCCTCCCCGCTTTCAAAAATCACCTCGAAGGTCGTTCCCGCGTTTACACTTATAACACAAAAAAAATAACTGCGAAATTGAAAAACATTTAATTAACAACATTTAACCTGCGGTTTTGATTTTTGCTTACTTTATTTCTGATTTCCTTTGCTTGATTTGTGAAATATAAACCTCATCGCACAAAATTAATGGAGTTTTTGACAAATTTCAAAAAATAATAAAATCGAACAGACTGTCAAAATTTACGTGCGATCCTCTCACGAAACAGTGTATTTTTCTTTACACTATGCGATTTTCACGCGACCTGCCATTTTTTGACTGATCGAGCTACTGGAAGGCGTAATGTAAAGGATGGTTTAGCCATTTTTGATGTGTACCCTAATCCATTGCCACCCAGATCAATAACATTGCGCGTTAATGGGTTAAACACGGTTTATTGACGACTTGTGTGTGAATCAGTCTTTCGGATCCATAGGGTTTTCTCAGATTTAGATCAATGAAGTGAATTTTTTGCTATTACGAGATATACCACAACATTGGTCTCTCCAAAAATGCTTGCAGATGCATAACGAATAATGATGTTAATAAATTCGTTATATGGAAATTTAAAATACTTTTACTTTAAACTTACGGTCGCAAACATATTTTGTTATAAATAAATATTTGTTATAGTGAAATTATAACAGTACGAAGACACAGTTTTCTAAAAATTTATTCACAATAAAGAAATCTTCGATATATATGAGTTTGTTACAAGAATTTTTGACAAATTTTTAAAAAATATCAAAAAATTCGTCATCGCGTTAGAAATGAAATTACAAGGAAATAAACAAAAATGTCATCCGCCATAATGTTGACCAAAATTTCAACTTTTATCCAGATCGCTGATCATATTACAAAAACTTTAATGGCTCAGCCACATTGTTCCCGCTTCTAAAGTGAAAAAATAGCTCAATGGAAAGAGAACTTAAAATTATGAAATTTGTTGATGAAAATATAAAACAGCTGAAGATAAAGATATGAAGATAAATTCAAAGTTTTAACAAGTATTAAAAATGTATATACTATTTAGTTAATTGTTCCAACAGTCATAGAACCTCTTAAGGCCCTGTTAACTGTTGAAAATAACGATATTGTTTTTAAATTCGGATAAACAACAATGAACTGTGAGTATTGAAAATAGCGAATATCTGTACAACTAGTTTCAATACCACAAATCAAATGGCAGATTCGTGATCAGCTTCTCGTTTTATTGAAAACTTTCTCAAAATTTTCTGTGTTGCTGATTTATTACTGAATACCAGTAAATTCTCAAAATCTTGCGAACTTGATAAAGAATATCTTTATACATATAATGAACTCTTAATAACTTGTTTCTGATATCGATAGATGTCACACATGGTCTCCGCTCAATTGAGCCACAAATGACATCATAAATGGGTAGCATATTCAATATACAAATGGGAAGAAGTACTATAATCACTTAATTGTAGACAATTCGCAGAAAATGTTTCCCCTGAAATAATCGCTAACAAATTTTCTTCTTCTAAAAAATAGCTAAATTCCCAAAGTGGTGAAAATTTGTTCCAAAATATGTGATTTTTTACGTCATTCCTCTATTTACGAATGCAATATTTTCAATGAATTTTAGCTATTTTTATAGAACCACAAATTTGTAAAACTTTGAGTGATGTGAACTTTAATTATCAAAACTTGTACTTTGTACATTGCAAAAATTTAGTTTTAATGAAAACTTCAATAACCTAGTCAGTTACTAACGAATTTTATTTTTTTAATAATTATATTCCCAAAGTGGTGAAAATTAGTTCAAAAATTTGGGATTTTTATGCCATTCCTTTATCTATGAAAAATGCTAAATTTTCTGTTTTGAAGAATTTTATGTATTAAAAATATGGGACCTCAAATTCGTATAACATTGGGAGATATGAACCTGAATGAATGATTTTTCCAAAAAAAATTTTAAATCGTCAATACATTAGTCAGTTATTAACGTAGCATTTTATCCCTTAATATATGTATTTATACACTCCACGAGAGTATTATGTCTTTGTGCATTTGTTTGTAACACCCAAAAGGAAGCGAGATAGACCCATTGTTAATTATACCGATCGACTTAGAATCACTTTTTGAATCGATTTAACAATGTCCGTCCGTCCGTCTGTCCATCTATTCTTGTAATCAAAGTACAGGTCGCAATTGTAGCCAGAACCAAATGAAGCTTTGCACAACAAAGTTTTTCGGGATAAGGACGAACGCTATTTAATTTGAAGGAAATCGGATCAGATTTAGATATAGCCCACATACGAATTTCACTCCCGATTTGACTTTTTCTGCTGTAGAAACCACATATTTTAACAGATGTGCTTCAAAATTGGCAAAACATCTTATATTTCAACTAGAAACACCCACGGTGAAAATGAGGCAGATCGGTTCAGATTTAGATATAGCCCCCATACGAATTTCACTCCCGATTTGACTTTTTCTGCTGTATAAACCACATATTTTAACAGATGTGCTTCAAAATTGGCAATACATCTTATATCTCAACTAGAAACACACCAAATGAGCCAGATCGGTTCAGATTTAGATATAGCCCACATAAGAATTTCACTCCCGATTTGAGTTTTTCCGCTCCAGAATCCACATATTTTAACAGATTTTCTTCAAATTTGGCAAAATATCTTATATTTGCATGAGAAACACCCAGGATGAAAATGAGTCAGATCGCTTCAGATTTATATATAGCTCCTATACAAATTTCGCTTCGGCTTTCAGCTTGATTTCCGCCCCAGAAACCACGTATTTTCATCGAATTACTTCAAATTGAGAACTGGAAGAACCTAATGTGAAATGGGTCAATTCATTCCATGCTTGGATATAGCCCTGATACAAATATTCTTCTCGATTTGACAAATTAAACCAGGACATATTAGCCTATGATTAGGAAACATACAAAAATTCTTCCCGTTTTCACTTTTTTTCGAACTGAATTGTATTCTGATAGAAAGTGGAGTGTATCATATAGTCGGCCCCGCCCGACTTTAGCCTTTCCTTACTGGTTTTAAATAAAAAATGTGCGTTTTTCTAGACAAATACAATCTCTCTCTCTTGTTTTCTTAAATAATATATATATCAAGTTTTTAAATCTGTTCAATAATTAAAGTTCTTATTGCGAAAAGTTTGACAAAATCGTTTTTACCCGTATGTCAAGATTTTTGGTGTGTTTGGGTAATTTCACAAACCGATTTGTGTTTCTCTCGACAACACTTAACACAGTGTAATCTCTGAGACCCTGTGTAACATTTTCCAAAATATTAATTTCACTTGATGCAGATTATTGAAATTATATTGAAGTACAAGTGCAATTTCAATTATTTATTTATTGGCAAGATCAATAAATTTAATATGTAGTCTACATTACATTACGATTATATACAGTTGGTGTGGAATATCCTCCTTATTTGCATAACATTTTCATTATTACATATCAATTCTTTTACGTTATAAGTCTTGATGATTTTTGTTTTGTTTTTATTTTATTATTCTTTTTTTAATAAAAAACCTACATACACTTTATTCACAAAGTACATACATACATGCATAAGTAACACACACCCAGCATATGTATATATATAGAGGATATTGTATTCTTATTATACATAACATACACAAACACATACGTACATACATTCGGCATATATATTATATCTATATAAATAATACTTACAATTACACTCTTATTTGTGCTAATAATATACCGGAAATTCCAAAACAGAAAAGAAAACACATTCAATAACATTTTTCATTTAGTCTAAATTATCATTGCCATGATATTTGGTTGTTGATGTTTGCGTTTTATTTCTCTCTTTTTTTTGGTTTTTCATGAGTTTTCTTCGGTTTCGATTTGTTGGTTTTACGTGAAATATTCTGTTTGGTTTTTGTTTGTTTTCTTTTTTTCTTTCGAGGTACTAAAAATACATTTAAAAACTTAATATTAATAATTTACAAATGGAATTTTTTTGTCTTGTCAGTTGGTTGGTTTTAAATTTGTTCGGTTTGTGTTGCCTGTCTGTCTGTCTGTTTGTGTGTTAATTATTCTTCTTCGACTTCTATTGGTTTCTGGGAGAGGGGGTGGAGGATTTGGTTTGAATTTTCATTTTTATATATTTTTTGTTTGTAATTTAAAAACCATTTAATGGTTATGTATTTGGCAATTGTAGATTTGTTCTATGCTGCCACAACGAACAGCTACATGGGGATTCTGTATCAATGCCATAATTGTATCGTTGTTGTTGTCGCTCCGGCTCCGGCTCCTGCCCCAGCTGTCGATGTGGCTGGCGGTGATGCTGTGGTGGCCCTTCATCGGTATCCTTATTGATAGCCGGCTTAATGGTCCCCTTGCGCCGCCAGCGTATACGTTGACGCAATTTGCTTTGCTGCTGTTGTAGCCACAACAAAATGAATGAACATAGAACGAGCAGTGTGAACGGTGAGGCTTTTAGGTGCGAGCTGCCTCCGTGATGCATAGCCGCAGGATGTTCACCTGAAATGAAAGCAAACAGAACAGATTTCGCAATGTTATCGGTAATTTCCACACAAAAACACAAATTTATTAAATGTAATTTTATCAACGGCAGCTAACGTTCCGCCGAAAGGAGGGTTATTTTTCTCGGGGTAAACATTAATTTATTTCAATAAACATTTCGTTAATTTAATCTATTTGTATTAATGGCACTCTTCCGCCATTTTCTCAATTTCTACCCTGCCATTAATTTTATTATCTGTTGATGAAAAGCCGCCGCTACACATTCTATGCCACAGTATCGATTAGAGTTTAATTGAAATTGAGTGGCGTTATTACTGTCGTAAAGCCATATATTTACTTATTTTGAAGATTTTCAAATTAAGATAGAGAAATTGTTAGGAAATTGGAAATTAACATGGCAGCATTTATAAATTAGGGATTTTCTCATTACACGTATTATTATGTGGTTAAAGCCTTCGCTAAGATATGCAATTTAATTTAAAAAAGGCTACATCTGGTTCTCTGCATACCATAAATTATACAAATCTTTGGGCTTGGGTGGTAGTATTAGAGCAGCTTCGTCGTGTTGTGATTTGAAAAAATTAGCAAAAGTGATTTTCTTCAGGCAAAAAAACGATGTTTCGTTATTCGACGTAAAATTGTGATCATTTAACTATTAAATTAAGATTAAAGCCAATAGACGTCGTCTAAGTCGTCGCTCACAAGTTGCCAATTCAAACGCGTGGAGTAAATAACTATATTTTACAACCATATTATCGAAGGACAGTCTATGTATAAAATTTTGTTTTAATGTATTTTAGTATTTTAAAATTGATAAAACGTTGTTAGTTTTTATTGATATTTTTTACTTTAATATTTGTATTATAACTGTGGGATTATAAATCCGTGGTAACCTTTATACGCTATAGAGAAACAAGTAAGAAGGCGTTAAGTTCGGCCGGGCCGAATCATATATACCCTCCACCACGGAGTGTATTCCACAGTATTACCAGCAGATTAAAGGATAGGAGCACAGTACAATATTACGAAAATTGTGATATTTTTATGCATATTATTATATTTGTTTACTATTTCAAACTATAATGTATACTTATGCGCACTGTTTAAAATCGACTACTATATAAATAAAATGCTGTAATTGTGAAAGTGAACATGCCTAAATATTAGGCGATTGTCAGTTGCCATTAGAAAGAAGCATTTTCAGATAAGACAGTCTTCATAGTCAGAAGGTGTATACATTCATTTCATGATTTCAGCTTCAGCAGTTTGGTAGGTCCCATTTTTATCCCTCTTTTTAACTATATCCCTTAAAAGTACGAATTTCGAAAAATCTCTCAATTTTACGTGTCTATGAATTATTGAGACGTACACACCGAATTTCATGATTCTAGCTGTTGTCGTATCATTGGTACTATATTTTATCCCTTTTTGTCCCATTTCGCAAGCTAAAACTTTTACTTTCTTTGTGGTGCTCCCAAGCTACAAAAGGAATGTCCGCAACAAATTTTAAATGTACGAAAATCAGAAATTTAATTAATAAGCCAAGGCTACCAATATTTGTATACTATGTATATCTATAAATGAAATAATGCTTCAATTCATAAAGTAAATATAAGGGAGCAATCATAAATACCCTAAATATTGGGTGATAGTGAAAGTATTTTCAGCTACAGTCGTTTGATTTGTTGTATTTCCATCCTATTTTAATTTCAAAAGTATAAATTTTGAAAATACCTTATCTCTCACGTACGCGGAAAAATACAACTTCATGATTCTACCATTATTTTGGCGTAAAAGCAACAAAATAAAGTACGAATTTTTAAAAAAATATTTTACGTGGCTATGCAGTCAGAGGAATATATACACCGAATTCCATGATTCTATCAGCGGCCATTTTGTACCATTTTTATCCCCTTTTTCTAATTTTGCCCCCCTCAAGATTACGACTATCTAAACTCTGTTTATTTTACGTATATACATAATTAGAGGGATGTACACACCGAATTTCATCATTCATTCATTTCAGACTGAAATACTCTAAATGTTAGGGGTATTTTCAGTCCTTTTGAGGGAAAAATTTTTGCCTCTAGGCCGATTTCGCCCACTTTCAATTCCAACCGATCTACAACCATAAGACATAATTAGGAAAAATTTGAACCTCCTAGCTCATTTCGTTCGGCCGCTATCGTGCTTTCAACAGACAGAGAGACAGACGGACATGGCTATATCGTCTTAGAATTTTACCACGACCCAGAATATATATACTTTATGGGGTCTCTGGGGGTCTGAGGTGTTACAAACGGAATGACAAAGTGAATATACCCCCATCCTGGAGGATATAAAAAATAAACTCAAACCTTTGTTGGCTGTCATAAAAAAACAAAAAACCTCTTATTTTTAATAACTATCATTGTAACCATTATTACATTATTGAACGACACTTCCTAAATAAGTACGTGGAATTGGAATTAAACGAAAAATTTGAAAACGACAAAGCAAAACATATTTTTTAAATTCTCTTACTTATGTAGGTAGGGTCTTTTACATTTATCAATAGATTAACTTCAAATAGGCCTAATTTTCTTCGTTAGGATGCCAGCAATTAGAAAATAAAACAACCTATTTTTATAACCTCTCCCACAAAGTAGACACAGAAAAAAGTGTAACGGAGTGATATAAGTACCAATTACACGACCTCTTAAGCTGTTTGAGCAATGCTTGTTCATCTGTCTGGCTGACTGTCCCTTTTGGTATATATCATACAAATTGCCCATATCTTCTGTTAAATTAAAACCAATGTAACTTCCAAATGGACATTCTGAATCAGTTACATTTATACACTTCACGAGGAAATTATGTCTTTGTGCAGATGTTTGTAACACACAAAAGAAAACGAGATAGACTAATTGTTAATTATACCGATCGACTTTAAATCACTTTTTAATCGATTCAGCAATGTCAGTCTGTCCGTCCGTCTGTCCGACCGTCCCTCAGTCTGTCTGTCTGTCTATACTTGTAATCAAAGTACAGGTCGCAATTGCAGCCAGAACCAAATAAAACTTTGCAGAACGAAGTTTTTCGGGAAAGGGCGAACGCTATTTAATTTGAAGAAAATCGGTTCAGATTTAGATATTTCACGAATTTTATTCCCAATTTGGCTCTTTTCAAAATTGTTAAAATATCTTTATATTTCAACTAGAAACACCTGTGGTGAAAATAGGTCAGCGGTTCAAATTTAATAGCTTCCGTTTAAATTTCGCAAGCGATTTGACTTTTTCTGCTCTAGAAACAACACATTTTAACAGATCTTCTTCAAAATTTGGCAAAATATCTTATATTCAACCTACGATCACCTATGGTGAAAATGGGTCAGATCGGTTCAGATATATATATATATAACTCTCACACAAATTTCACCACCTATTTTTCACTTATAAACCACATACTTCAACAGATCTTCTTCAAATCTGGCAAAATATCTTATATTTCAACTAGAAACACCCATGGCGGTTCACATTTATATATAGCTCCCGGCTTGACTCCCGAATATCTTAAAATTTAATATAACATGTTATACTTGAACGGAAGCACCTATTGTGAAAGTGGTCACTTCATTCCATGTTTGGATTTGACAAATTGGGTCAGGTCATATCTGTCTACGATTAGGGCACATACAAAAATCCTTCCCGTTTTCACTTTTTTACCGAATTGAAATTCGGACAGAAAATGGTGGGTGTCATATAGTCGGCTCCGCCCGACTTTAGCCTTTCCTTTCTTGTGTTATATTTGGTAAAGTTTTTAAATATGAAATAAATATAAAATATGAATGATCTTGTCAAGCCATCCCACACAAATCACCCTTACGAAAACTTAAATTTTCTGTACGGTTACTTGGAGTCAACTAAAATTTGATTTTGAGCATGACTTTCGTAGACGTAGATTTCCTGGACTATGCTTTCATACAAGTTAGTACATATAAGTTTTGGTTAAAATAAAGCTAATATAACTTCCATATGGAAGTTGAAAATGTTTTATATTCACAGGTTTAATATCTGTAAAATCGATATGTATTTATTTGCAGTACCTTCCGCACAATATTAGACAATTAGTTCAATAGAATTTAGTCGGTTTAAGCGACTAAATAATTAAATGATAAATGAATGATAGATTAAATGCATGCTTTTTTAAATTATCCTACGTCTACAAAGGGGTCAAACTTAGAGTGATCAAAACCACGGTAAAAAGATTAAAATAAAAAGCAGAAATTTGGATATGTATTCTAGTAGGCCCCATAAAGTATATATTTCCAAAAATAATTATGAAGGACTAAAATTTGAAACGACTTTTTTTCGACATTTGTTCCACTTTAAAAAACTACAAAATGTATTTCTATTGCCCAAAGCGTCCTCTTTCATTTGTTATCAATAATTACAAACAATTCAATAATGTCCCTTGCGAACTCGATCAGAAAATTAAAAACTGGGTATACAGATTTGCTACGTTTGGTGTCTACTTTCTTAATTTTATAGAGATTTTCATGACCCAAAATTCGTGTCGCATGGTTTTATGTATTTAATTTCCGTTTTTTTTTTGTTTCTCATAACACACCTCTAATATTCTAATGAGGGTATTTGTTCTTAAAAGCTTTCTGAAAGGTTTGTGATAATATCAAAAGTTGTGATTTACAGAAAAAGTAGCATCAAAAACTAAATAATTTCCACAAAGAAAGACACGTTGTTGATGTTCCAGACTAAAAATAAAGTTTTTTTATTAGTTTTCCCAAGATATTTCAGGATTGTCCTTTCGTGATTTGTCCTTTTTCTGAGCTAGACACTTTTAAAATAGCCTCTAAAAATTTAAGTCCACGAAATAAATCCTCGAGTCACTATAATTTGACCAGAGCCTTTTCCAAATGCTATAACATGAACCATGAGCGATTTTTTCGATTTTTTATGTTTTTTTGGTGTTTTTATTACACTTTTTATAAAATCCACAATCATTTCTGAATTTTTGGCCAGATTTATTTTAAGGAAATTACAATTTTAAAAACCGTAATATTTTATAAAATTGTTGGTCCTCATTGGGATAAATGTAAATAAGGTACAATTCGACTTAAAAATGCAATCGTGTCACAGAAAATTTTTGGAAAATATTACGATTATTACGACCAATAATAATAGGTTAATAAATACAGAAAATCAAAGTTTTTATAAGCTAGCTTAATGTGTCTATTTTAAAATTTCGAACTTAAATCATTTGTCATTTGATCACATATTTCCTTGGAGTTTACTTCAAAATCACATGTGCTGTCCTTCAACGTTTCTTTGTAATTACACAGTTATTCTGAGAATCAATATGAATTTATAAACTAAAATGCATCAATACAGAGTTTTACAAATTATACTGTCAATCCATAAAATAAAAGAACAGAAAACAATTGGACCCTGATTGAGAACGACACTATAAAAAAGTAAATTGAATAACTTTGAGATCAGCAACAAAACTATTCCGTAGGAACGTATCGTAGCGTAGTAACCTAAATTAAAAACTAGGCAACAAAAGCAACAGCAACCTTAAATTTGTAACACTCTTGAAACTAATCGAAGGCACGCACCAGCAAAAACAACAACAGAAATATATAGCTAAAGTATCTTACATATCGGCGGACGCATGCCACTCAATGCTTATTAGGATGTCCCAAAAATATATACGCGAAATTCTTACAAATATTGGAATAAAACTTCCTCCAGCTGAATCATTGTTAGATAGATTTATCAGTATTGCGTATTGATTGTTTATATGTCCAAAAAATAGGTTATCTTCTTAGAAGGCTAGCAAGATTTATGTAAGCTTTTTTTAAAACTAGTCTGTCTCGATTGTTCTATCTTAATTTGAAGTCATGACTCTATCACATTAGAGGCATGCTTTACTTCAGGAGTTCCACCAACAGAATCACCTAGATTTTTGCTATGTTGGCAAATTAGCGTTAAACAATTTTCGATGGTGTACATCATATAAATAATTATTTTTCGGCACACCCTAACTTGCATACTTTTGTACCTATAAGGATACGTAAAGCTTACGAAGCAATTATAATAACTATTTTCAACATAAAAAATAACAAATAGCAAACAACTTAATAAGTTTCCACCCGACGACGACGATGACGAGGGCGAAGAAGAACTCGGTGCAGCAGAAAAGGAAAGGAAGCCGTCGAACTTTACGAAAAGAGCACAGAAAGAAAATCACTTAAACTTTCGTAATTAAGACAAGTTTGTTGTAGTTGTTGACGCTGTTGTTTTTGTATTTATCTACTTTACGCTCACCCTCATTCCACTGAATTCCATATCAAAGTGAAAGGAACTTCGCTGTTACACTCCAGGCAACTAGGGGCGTATGTGTTCAATGCAAGAAGACTATTTGAATAAGTATTCAGAATTTCACGCCAATCGTCCTGGTTGTCATTACAAGTTTGTATTCATTGTTGCCAAAGATAGTTTTGGTAGATATACTGAATATTTGCAGACCTTGCTAGAAAAGTAGGCCAAGACGAAAATTTATATTGAGTAACTTCTGGTTGGGAAAATCGTTAACAAATGGATTAAGATATTGGCCACTTTTATAAGTAAAATTTATATAAAATTAAAGAGTAAATTACTTCTGCTACAATTCATGGTTAGATAAACAGGCGGAAACGTATAAATCGATTTCAAAGTCGATCGGAAAAATAAATAATGGGTCTATTTTGCCTCCTTTTGGGTGTTACAAAACTTAAGCAGAATACACAATAGCCTGTTGGAATTTATAACTCACATGTTACTAGTTTAAATAAATAACTACGGAAAATAGCAACCAACATATAATAAATAGATATAACTATTTTATCAATAACACATTGAATATATATTGAACACAAGTATGTACGTAACGATCCAGTTAAATAAATGCTTTCGATCCTATAATCCTTCGTATTATACGAGGAAAACAAACGTATTTTAGTGCTGAACCAAAACAAACGTAAAATGTGCCAACGCAGCATATTAAAATGGTCACTTATCTAATTAAGTTAAGTGGATTCCTTAATCTCTCGAGTATTTCATTTTTATGTGATGTCCTCTTGTTCGCTCGAACAGTAGCAGCAGCTAGTATTGATGGTTCGCTTCTGACCGGTCTGGTCTGTCGAAAACAATGGTGTATCTCTTTACATCGATTGAATAAATGGTGGAAGCATTTAATGGTCTATTACATTTCAACGCACATATGTAAGCACAGTGGATCGAACTGCTAAAGAAGAGGGCTTCAATAAAAATTTCTTTACAATTGCGCAACATCAGGAATGTTATTGGGAATGTAACTATAAACAAAGTTGAAACTATATAAATATAATATACTTGAATGTTCGATAATACTGTGCGATATTCCAAGTAGGTATTGTAGAGTATTTGTGAAATTTGGCAGACATCATCATAATCTTGACGCGTAAAAAACGGGTTTGCATACACTTATAAGCCTTATCAACTGATTTTCAGTTTCACGCCGGATTTAAAAAGCAGAAACTTCAATCTTTGAAACAATATACAAAAACAATTTATTTAAATTTTGAGGAATATATGTATACTTGTCCATCAAACACATAGTTTAAGTTTAAAATATAGTATAAAATGTTTGTCATATTCGAAATTTCGGAATGGGTTTCCACTAAAGTTTGTGGTTTATGCTGTACAAGCCTCCAGTAATTGAATGAGTTTTTGCTAAAACTAAATTGATGAAAAAAATACTTAGAATTCATCAAAACATATAAAAACGGCTAACAATTTTTGTAGAAAATTCAAAAATTTTGGAACACATTTTCCCCACTTTGGAAGTTCGGCTTGACTTTTTACAACAATTTTGTTTTAGCAAAAACTTAAAAATAACTCAGTCAATTACCAACGAATTGTAAAAACAAAGTATCGTTTTATTCTCTACCAATCTTGCTTTTAAATAAATTCATTCAGTACGGTAACCTTACAAACTAAAGTGAAAAAACATTTAAAAATTGGAGTAAAAAATTAAGCAACATGTGTTTGATGGACAAATACACACAGATTCCTCAATTTTTAATTTTTAAATTCCTTCTTTTTAAATCCGATGGGAAAATAAATATAGCTTTCAAGATTCTGAGGGGAAAACCATCACTTGCCAGAGTTTTCTACTTCATTTCTTTTTGTAGAACAGTGTAATTAAAGGCTTCAAAAATCGTCTTTTTAGAACAACTTTATATAACATATCAAGGGTTTATATTTTAAAGTGGCTATGAACAAAACTTTTCAGGAATGCGAAACGTATTATCTCCTTAATTTTAAGAGTAATTCTTCATTCTTCTATAGTTTAACCTAAAGAGGATTACTAATCGCTACGATTAAAAAGTTTTCAAAGTGCCCTATTATTCGCGGTTTTATGGTTCGTAGCTACTTTTGCATGTTTACAAATTAACCATTATGCATGTTGAAATAAGCACATAGCCATTAATGCCCACATATATAAATAAGATTTATCGTAAACTCATTAACGTTTTTAATGAACTGCTGACAATGTTGTGTAGAAAACGCATTTTCTGGAATATAGACACCGAATTAAAAGATACCAGCTTCATCCGTTAGACTGGTACCATTTTTATCCATTTTTCATTTTTTCTTTCAAAAAAGTGAATATTACAGTAGGGCACGGTAAAACCAAGTAAGGAAAGGCTAAAGTCGGACGGGGCCGACTATATAATACCCTACACTACTCCCTGCGTATATACCTCGCTTTGATTACTAAACCCAGGTATTTCATGGGAGCAATTTAATGTAGTTCATATAAATTATATAGTATGCTATAAATTCATATTTAGTCATATTTAACGAATACGGTAAATAATAAAGTAATTGTTCCAATTTGCCAGCAGACATTCCGATAAAGTAAATATAACATGATCTGAATTGATCAACATCGAATACTAAATACAGCGGTAATAGGATAAATCGGACGGACATTTGAAGGGGGCCAATAACAACACGTGAGGCCTGTGAACCGATCTTACCCACTTTCATCATTTGTGTTTCTAGTTCGATTATAAAATGCCAATTTTAAAGAAAATCGGGTACAATATGTGAATTTTAGGGCGGAAAAAGTCAAATCGGGAGCGACATTTGTATGGGGGCTATATCTAAATCTCAACTGATCTTACCCACTTTCAACGTAGGTGTTTCTAGTTCGACTATAAAATGTTGTGCCAATTTTAAAGAAAATCGGGTACAATATGTGGTTTCTAGAGCGGAAAAGGTCAAATCGGGAGCGACATTTGTATGTGGGCTATATCTAAATCTGAACCGATCTTACCCACTTTCAACGTAGGTGTTTCTAGTTCGACTATAAAATGTTGAGCCAATTTTAAAGAAAATCGGGTACAATATGTGGTTTCTAGAGCGGAAAAGGTCAAATCGGGAGCGACATTTGTATGTAGGCTATATCTAAATCTGAACCGATCTTACCCACTTTCAACGTAGGTGTTTCTAGTTCGATTATAAAATGTTGTGCCAATTTTAAAGAAAATCGGGTACAATATGTGGATTTTAGAGCGGAAAAAGTCAAATCGGGAGCGACATTTGTATGGGGGATATATCTAAATCTGAACCGATTTCCTCTAAATTCAATACCGATCGTCCTTGGCCCAAAAAAGTAACTTCTGCCAAATTGCATGATAATCGGGCAACAATTGCGACCTGTAGAGTGCGAACAAGCTTAGATGGACAGCAGACGGACGGACTGGCAGATAGACATCGTTAAATCGACTCAGCTGGTGATTCTAAGCCGATCCGTATACTTAAAGGTGCGTCTAGCTCGATTATTTCTTGGTGTTACAAACATTTGGCGGAAAACTAACTTAGGGTATCAAAATACAAATTTTATAATTTTGGAAAATTTTAATTTTCGCGGCAAATACGGCTAAAATGAAATGATGTATTAAGAACCAATGTCTCAAAAACAGTCAGCCGCGAATATCGCTGCAATTGTTCAAAAAATTAAAAATTCGCGGATGCAATTGCTTTTTTTAAACTTTCTCTGTCCAGGATTTTAAAACTTTTCCGACACAAATATTCCCCATGAAGTCAGCAATCTTATGCGAACAAATATTTTGGTATTCTCAATATGATAAAAAGTTACGCGGGTTTTTCTAAGGATATTTTTCACAATGTATGACTTTATAGCGAACATTTATCCTACTTAACTTGGGAAGCATGCTATTAACGGCGATATGATGGAATTTAATAGTACGATAGTACTAAATCTAGTAAGATGTCTTAAACATAATCGTTGTAGAGAATTACAACCTTCGGTTTTATGCTGCCCCATTTTTGAACTATTTTATTCATTAATTTTTTTTGTTCATTGTCACTTTTGCAATCGCAAACTAACGACTGCAGATGACAGCCAAATCATAGAATAGTTTGGCATCAACACTTTTGAAAATAAGTCCTCGATATATACAATTTTTTTCGTAAATAAGACATAATTTAGATAGTGGCTCCTTAAACCATTTTATCCCACAGGCCTGCAGTATTAATCCTATCTAAAATAGCCAATTTTTTATACATACGTTGCGTGTATTTTTTGAATTGCAAAGTATCGTCAACAGAAATACAAAGTGAATTTTACCTGCGGCTGCAGAGAAAAAAGTGATTAACCTCTATTTTATTCATATTTGTGCAGCAATAAAATAAATTCGAAAATCGGTCGAAAAAATTATATGCCAGCGGTAAAAAAGTCAAAATATTGCTTCAATAGTGTGCTTCTGGCAATCATATAAAAATTTTACATTACTGAGGTGGCTAGGGTCGTAAAGTAGCCCCCAGGCACAATAGTGATACAAAATGCAAATAATCTGGAAAACACCTCTGCTTCGAATATCGTCGAAATATCTTTACAGTTTGTCCCACGGTACCTACATTTGTATGCACTGTATCGTATCTATGAGAATGGCTATGTGTTTTATTCATCATTGATTTTTGTTATGTTACAATTTAACATTTGTTGTTTTTAAGGATGGCTCATATGTATGCATGAGTGTGTGTGTGTTTGTTTTGGCTCTTAACTGAATAACGTATACATATGTCCGTATAAACCATTAAATCTGTGGCCTCTTGTGTACAAATGGCACAGATTATTGCTTTCCCTATATATATATATCGAACGTATGTACGAACAGTAATCATCATCGTCATCCTCATCCTCTTTATAATCATCATCGACATCATTGTAATGTGCTCGACACACACACACATACATACATTCATGCAAGCACGTACGTTCACACCCACATGTGATGAGAAAAAAGTTTTTCGAGTTAATGTAAATTAACACTGCGCCAGAGATTGAGTAAAAGAAAAGAAATGTTTGTTAATAATTAAAAGGATTTCTCAGTAAGTACGAGTGGATAAGTGTGTACGTTTGCTGAGAGACTAATTTTTCAGTTGGAAAATATTGAAAAGTTAATTCAGGTTTGATTTAAGCATTTTGCTCTTCGTTCCTATATTTAGTTTTAAAAATTAATATTGAGAAGGAAATTTTGCACATTTGTTTCTTATTACTATTAGTTCCTTTAATTTCTATAAGGAACATAAGGTCATACGCATATGTTTAATATAAAAAATTTATAATATTCTAGCGTACTGCTAGAAATATTGTTTGTGAATTTTCCTTCAACTAAGTAGTTTAGTCATTTTACCTTATACATATTAAATATGTTGTTAATATTTAAGTAGCAAAGGCTGATTCAAACCTAAACTTTTTCAATTTCAATTCCTTCTTATGTTATTGTTTTGAAATTGTTATATTAATAAATAATAAATTGAATTGAAAAAATTGTATCATGCTTTAATTTAATCTTAATTCTCTAATTGGTACCAAATCTTTAAGTATCGGGTGATTCATCATTAGGTTTAATTGTCTTGTTTAGTATCGTTTGGCAAGTCATTATGGAAAGACTCACACCACAGCAGTGTCTCCAGCTTCGCTTGTCGTATTCGAGATCTTGGCGTTTTTTTACGCAAGATCTCGGCCTTAAAGCGGACAATATTGAACTTGCGTGAGAATTGAAGCTAGGCGACTTGAATTTGCGTGTTATTTTCAGTGAATGGGAATACCAGTGGCTATGCTCGAATGAGTCGCCCAAAATTGAACCTTCCGATTGATTCATTTTCAAACAGTAAATCGATTATAAATAAATTTAAATTAATTTTCAAATTTATGTGTTTCTTTTACATTATAAATCAAACATCGCGACGACACTTAAAAATATAAAATGCATGTTATGAAATATTTGATGTGCTTAATTGTTAAAAATCAATTATTTTTTGATGTTACTACAAGTAACAAGTAAAAACGGCATAAGTTCGGCCGGGCCTAACTTTATATACCATCTACCATGGATTGCTTTCCACAGACGCTGTCGATTTTCGTAGAGGAAAATGTTTTTATACACTCCACGAGAATATTATGTCTTTGTGCATTTGTTTGTAACACCCAAAAGGAAACGAGATAGACCCATTGTTAATTATACCGATCGTCTTAGAATCACTTTCTGAGTCGATTTAGCAATGTCCGTCTGTCTGTCTGTCCGTCCGTCCATCTATTCTTGTAATCACGATACAGGTCGCAATTGTAGACAGAACCAAATGAAACTTTGCACAGCGATGTTTTTCGGGATATGGACGAACGCTATTTAATTTGAAGAAAATCGGTTCAGATTTAGATATAGCCCCCATACGAATTTCACTCCCGATTTGACTCTTTTCACTCTAGATACCACATATTACAACAGATTTTCTTTAAAATTGGCAAAACATCTTATATTGTAACTAGAAACACCTGTGGTAAAAATGTGTTAGATCGGTTCAGATTTATATATAGCTCCCATACAAATTTCTCTCCCGATTTGACTTTTTCCGCTCTAGAGACCACATAATGTATCAGATTGTCTTCAGATTTGGTAAAACATCTTATATTTCCACTAGAAACACCCATGGTGAATATCGGTCAGATCGGTTCAGATTTATATGTAGCTCCCATACAAATTTCGCTCCCGATTTGACTTTTTCCGCTCTAGAAACCACATATTGTATCAGATTGTCTTCAGATTTGGTAAAACATCTTATATTCCCACTAGAAACTCCCATGGTGAATATCGGACAGATGGGTTCAGATTTATATATAGCTCCCATACAAATTTCACTCCCGATTTGACTTTTTCCTCTCTAGAAACCACATAATGTATCAGATTGTCTTCAGATTTGGTAAAACATCTTATATTCCCACTAGAAACTCCCATGGTGAATATCGGTCAGGTCGATTCATATTTATATATAGCTCCCATACAAATTTCGCTCCCGATTTGACTTTTTCCGCTCTAGAAACCACATATTGTATCAGATTGTCTTCAGATTTGGCAAAACATCTTATATTTAAACTAAGAACATCTATGGTGAAAATCGGTTCAGATTTAGATATAGCCCCCATACAAATGTCTTTCCCAATTTGACATTTTCCTCTGTAGAAACCACATATTGTACTCGATTTTCTTTAAATTTGGCAAAAATAAATATAAGGCAGAAATCTTCAAAAAATGCTTAAAAACCGTAAATATTGGGTGATTTGTGGGCTCATTATACCCTCCACCTAAGAATGGGGGTATATTCACTTTGCCATTCCTTTTGTAACACCTCGAAATATTCATCGAAGACTCCATAAAGTATATCGAGGGCTTATATTCATAAGTGGCTATGAACCATTTTCTTGAAAATGAGTTTTTGATGCCAAACTTTTCTCAGATTAGGATGTCATCTGTCATATAAATTTGGAGAAGACATTTTTTTTTTCAAATTTTTTCTGATTTGACTATCAACTCACAGGTTAGCTTGTGACTGCATAAGTGGCTATGAACATAAAAATAATATAAATAAAACAGTTCAACAATGGAACAGCATATAACCGATGGTTATAAATCGCTACAACGATTTTGTTTAAAACATTTTTCTATATTTAGGGAATATTGTACTATCAAATTCCACCATTACGCGGTTACTAGCAATTTGGTTCCCAAGTTATCAGGCTAAAATAGGATAATAGAGGCTGTAAAGTCAAAAATTGTGCAAAGTATATTTAGAAAAACCCGCGTATTTTTTATTATGTTGAGAATACCAAAATATTTTTATAGCATATGATTGCTGACTTCATTCGGAATATTTGTGTCAGAAAAGTTTCAGAATCCTGAACAGAGAAAGTTTAAATATAAGCAAT
Organism: Polietes domitor; assembly: GCA_947397865.1. Classification (NCBI taxonomy): domain Eukaryota; kingdom Metazoa; phylum Arthropoda; class Insecta; order Diptera; family Muscidae; genus Polietes; species Polietes domitor. The sequence continues at coordinate 48,632,284 of OX377620.1, forward strand.
TGCACCCGCGAATTTTGGATTTTTCAACAATTGCAGCAATTTTCGAGACAGCCAAATAAAATACACAAATAAAAATTCAGTCGGATCCATTGGCTAGATCGCGAGAAAATCATAAAACAAAAATGTCATGAGTGAAAATAATTTTAGCCATATTTGCCGCCAAAATGAAAATTTCCCAAAAATATCCATTTTATATTTTTTGTTTACCGGGACCTACCGCAATATCCACTTTTTGTAAAAAAAATGAAAAAAAAAATGGTACCAATCTGACGGATGAAGCTGGAATCTTTAAATTCGGTGTGTACATTAGGGCGTACCTCAAAAAAAAAGTTCGCCGTACACCTTCGAATATGAAGTATTATTGAAAGGTAGTTTCAAAAAAAAAATTTTTATTTTTTTATGCCGAACGTAGGGGTCGCGCTTTTACATTTTTCTATATAACTTGTATTTATAAACGGATTTTAAAGTGTGATACATCGATGTTTTTGTCTCGACGAGGCCGATTTTTTTGTCTTTGAAGTCATTGAGCTCAAGCACCCCCTTCTGGTACTTACCCATCATTTCTCAGTTGCTACTACCCTAATGTACCACTCTAATAATCGAAAATTAAAGCTCGCATAAAATCATGAATCATGTTTGAGCTCAATGACTTCAAAGACAAAAAAATCGGACAAAAACATCGATGTATCACACTTTAAAATCCGTTTATAAATGCAGAAGTTATATAGAAAAATGTAAAAGCGCGACCCCTACGTTCGGCATAAAAAAATAAAAAAAATTTTTTTGAAACTACCTTTCAATAATACTTCATATTCGAAGGTGTACGGCGAACTTTTTTTTTTTTACTTGTAACCTGGTACGCTCTAGTGTACATCCAAAAAAATGTGTTTCTACACAATATTTCCAACATTTCACTAAAACGCCAAGGAGTTTAAAATAGGTCTTATTATATATTTGAGCATTAATGGCTTTGTGCTTTTTTTAAAATTCATAGTGCTCAAGTTTAAACGTGCAAAAGGGGCTATGAACCATAAAACCACGAATAATAGGAAATTTCGAAAACTTTTTAATTGTAGCATTTAGTAATCCTCTTTAGATTAAACTGTAGATTCATAATTATTCTTAAAATTAAGGAGAAAATCAGTTTTTTCGCTGTCCTGAAAAGTTGTGATTTTGGTCATAGCCACTTATGAATATAAGCCCTCGATATATATTCTGGGTTGTGGTAAAATTCTAAGACGATCTAGCCATGTCTGTCTGTCCGTCTGTTCAAATCACGACGGCTAAAACGAAGTGAGCTAGGAGGTTCAAATTTTCCCTGAATGTGTCTTATGGTTGCAGATAGGTTGGAATAGAAATTGGGCGAAATCGGCCAAGAGTGACAACTTTTTCCCTAACAAGGACCCCCTAATTTTTAGACTATTTAATCTTTTTTCAAATTTCTGATTTATATACACCTGAAATTTGTTGGGTACATTTCTCTTGTAGCTTGAAAGCACCAAAAAGCAAATAAGTGATTTTGCTGGCGAAATGGAACAAAAAGGGATACAAATGGTACTAATAATGGTACTCTGACTGAGAAGACTCGATAATAAAGATATCTTTCGGTATTCGGAATGAAATTGGCACCAAACAAATCGCTGAAGTTGAAATCATGAAATTCGGTGTATACATTCATTTGACTCTATAGTCGTGAAACATAAAGGAATTTTTCGAAATTTGTACTTTTAAACGGAAAATGGTACCAGCTCAAATAGTGAAATTCGCTGTGTACATTGTTCTGTCTGCGTAGATGCGAAAAATAAAGAGATATTTCGATATTCGTACCTTCAGGCTCTAAATGTAATTAAATTTGGCACCAATCCAGGTAGAATCATAAACTTCGTCTGACTCCGTAGACGCGGATCCGTACTTTTAAAGTCAAAATGAAAAAAGAATAAAACTGGTATTAAGCAAAATGCTGTAGCTAAAATCGAGAAATCAGATGTACTTTCTTCTGAGAACGCAAAACATATTGGATATTCAATATTAACACTTTTCCTATCAAAATGGTACGGACATTTGACCTGTAGCTGGAATCAAGAAAATGCAAATATGAAAATCAGTCCCGAGGGAAATTGTTTCTTCCTAATAACGACTGACAATGTACCTGATATTTAGGGCATATTTTTGAAGATTGCTGCCTCGTGTTCTCTTACATTTGAAGTTTTGTATTTATATAATATTTATTTAAAACAGTTCGCAAAAGTATGCCTTACAGAAATTGTAAACAAATAAATATCACACAGAGTTGGTTGTATTTCCATCCTGTCTTAATTCCAAAAGTATAATTTTTGAAAATCCATTATCTCTCACGTACACAGTGCAAGATAACCTAACTTTCTACTTCTACCCATTTTTGTCGTAAAAGCAAAACATTAAAGTATGAATTTGGAAAAACCTTTTCATTTTTCGTGTCTTCGCAGTTGGAGTGCATACAACGAATTTCATGATTGTAGCTGCGGTCATTTGGTTGGTACCATTTCTATCCCCTTTTCCCATTTTACTGCTATGAAGACGACTTTCGGAAATCTCCTTATTTTCGTGTTTACGAAATTAGAGGGATGTACACACCAAACTTTCTCATTCTAGCTGTGGCCGTTTATTTGGTACCATTTGTATCCCTCTGTTCCAATTGCATCCCTTGAAAGTACGAATTTGAAACAAAAGGAATGTATACAACGAATTTGATGATTCTAGATGCGGCAATTTGGGTGGTACAATTTCTATCCCCTTTTTCCATTTAACCCCCTAAAAATCCCTTTATTGTATGTGTTTTATTATTCTCACGGTTTAGTTGGTATCATTTTTATCCCTCTACTACCATATAACCCATTAAAAGTACGAATATGGAAAATACTTTTTTATTATGTATCTACTCAATTAGAGGAATATACACACCGAATTTCGTGTTTCTAGCTGTTGCCGTTTGAAAGGTACCCTTTTTGTCCCATTTCACCCCCTACAAATAAAAATCACTGGACGTCCATGCTACAAGGGGAATGCACATACCCAATATCAAGTAAATACAAACAGACATACTCAAAAACACATGGTGAAATACTATAAATAATGGGAGTATTTTCAGTCCTTGTGAGGGAAAAAATTTCCCCTGTGGACCTATTTCGCCCAGTTTCAATCCCAACCAATCTGCAACTAATCGACGTATTTCTGAAAAATTTGAACGTCCTAGCTCCTTTCGTTCGGAACTTAGGTCGATATTTCAAGGGGTTGCAAACGGAATGACAAACTTAGTATACCCCCATACTGGAGGTGGAGGGTATAAAAACAGTAGCATCCATCGGTCACCACAAAATTTACCCCCGCATAGCGCGATAACGACACATAACGAAAGCAAGCAATGGTACCATTCCTCTTCAAAAACGATATGCAGAGAATCCCACAAAAACAAATACGATTTGATACGTTAAAGAATCTTTTTTCTATACTGCTATTTCTGCAGGAAGCTGATTTCGTGCTTTGTGTTCCAAATTATTTAAAAATTTGTTTGAATTAAGCATTTTCCCAAGACGAAATTTTAATTTTGTGGCTAAACAGAAAAAAACTTCATGAACAGAGACAATCTGCTTTCCCATTTTTAGAAGAAAATCAGCTCACTTTTCTGCTGTGTTTATTGATAAATTCTGCTGAGTGATTTTGGTACTATAGTTGTTTTCGAAAGTCAAATAGAAACTCTCAAATTAAAGGAGCAGTAACAATTTATTTCTTTACATTTTAAATTATCTTGACTATGATGTCGTTTCTGGTTTGTACATTCTCAAGTATCATGTATATGCGAAGTGAATTTATAGCCAACATTGCACCCACAAATTTCTCTCAAATGCTTGAGTTGCTGCTTTTTTCGCCATCCAAAGTAACCGAACATGCCACAAACATCGTAGCAATCTATATCAATCTTGTTTGTTGTTTTTTTCCTCCATCCCTCCTTCGTACACTAATCTCTCTTATATGCATATGTTGCCACAAAATACAAAAAAATCTAACATATAAAAAATGTGCACAAAAAAGATGGAGGACTTCAATAAAATGTATGTATGCACATACACTGTCGGAAAAAATGAATAAATATACGAACAGCATACTGGAACTGACAACATTTAAAAAAATACAACATAGCCACATGAAAAGTAATGTTAACGAGCACAGACAACTTAAGACACCTACGTCCCATTCCTTTTAACTTTGTGATCCATTTGGCCAACCCCCACCTCTGCCACTCCTGCATTCTGCCAACACATGTGAAATTTAAAATATATATACATACATCATAAAATATCGTTCCTAATAACCTTACATGGCATAGCATTTACGCATACTTAAGATGAGACGGTGCGGGTATGAGGGAGCGTTTGCTTGTTTAGCTCAGCTCGCCATGAAAAACAACTTGAAATAAATATTGAAATATCATCATAAATTAAAGGAGATGTTCATGATTTTGGTATGCGCCAAAGTCCCTTGCCCAAGTATCGAACTTGAAGTCATATATCAAGGAAAAGGAGCTAGCTGGAAAATAAAACGTAGCAGCACCATCAAGTCAAGACCATTCATTTGCTGTCGTGCATTTAATAATGATTTACTTTTGATACTCGGTATAAAGTTATTTTAAAGTGAGTGGTTGGGGGTGTATCTCGGTGTGAGCAGACACAGTGGGACGGGCAAGTATTGAAAATGTTTAAATAAAGGCATGTGAGTCATCACAAGCGGTACGATTTTTGACCTCGATAGCTGTGATTGTTTTTAAACCTTGTATTACAAAACTATTGAAAAAATTATCATTCTGAAGATTTTTCACTGAAATTTTGGTCGATATTGGAAAAAATAGAAACCATCATTTCACCAGTCCCCACACACACAGTCACTAAATAAGACATCTAAGAACACTGCTTTAATGTTAAAAAAATTAATGTGATCGAAAATCAAAATAACAGTAATAAAATTTTAAAAACTTTAAAAAATATAATGTGGATATGCCATTAAACTTAAAAAAATTTAAAAGTTATTGCAATTGCCTTCAAAACAAGGTATTTTACATTACTCCTGTAAAAAATCTATTTTTTTTTTTTCAAAACATTTTCCAACATTTTTATGAGAAGAAGACATACAAAAACTTTCAAAACAATCACAATTATCGAGGTTAAAAATCGTAACGTTTCTGACGGATGCATGTGTGATTTTACGATAAAATGAAAAGGATTTCTTCATATTCAAATATTCAGTCATAAAAAACTCAAATTTAAATCAGGAATTCCATTATTCGCTTCATTCCAGAAATTGCGTTGTGATATATTTGCCCACCTGTATTATCGTTGCTGGTAGCTAGGACTGCCATTCTATCAAAAGTTATTATTTGAAGGTTCTAATAGTAGGCAGTGCAGACAAGTATGACGACTTTACGACATTTAGAATTTTTTTAAAGAATTGGACAAAGAAAGAATTTGTTTCAGAAACCATTAAATTTTTGAAAATGAAAATCAAATGTATGGGTATGTAAAATAATAGACAGGGCACAATGCCTAGTTTTTCAGTCAGAAATCATATTATGTTTAAACCTCGGCAAAGTTTTTATGTTAATTTATTAATTTTTACTTGTGCCATTGCAGATGACAGTAATATCTTTTTGACCTCTCTTTGATGAATGAATTCTTTAGGCAGGATTAACTGCCCATATCCGAATGGACATGAAAATACAATGGAATGTTCTTTGGACAAAACATGCTCCAGCTCATTTTGCTGGATTCATTGAAAACATTTTTATTGATTTTTCGTTAGACCAAATGATACGATTCAGATTTGCTGATGATTTTTTCGGTTGAAGTATCAGCAAATCTATCCTCATAGAGTACGAATTGGCATAATGGAATTCAACAATTTGTTCATGGATAAGTGTTTCCATCATGAACTGACAATGCTAACTGATCACCTTATCCCTTAGCAAATTCCACGGAAATCCAAATAAACAATAAAATAACCCTTTATATATTTATGACCTTGGACCAACACTATAAATCTAAAAATCATTATATTAAAAACGAGCTCTTAGAAACTCCTTACGACATTATCTTAAATTTTGCAATACCCATCCCACTGTGTAAGTCCTTCATTTGCATATAAGTGCAGTATATATAGACACAGAAATTTTTTATTGCTGTTTGTTTTGTTAGAGATCCCTACGATAATATACAATAATAATATATGTATGTTTTATATATGTGTTGTTGTTCTTATGGTTATTGTTATTGTTAAAAGTTCATTCACTTACCATCAACGATATGTACCCGCACAGATGTGGGATTTGCATTCGATGGCGTACATGTGTAAAGTCCAGAATCCTGTTGTATGGCTTTCTGTACCAGCAAACGACTTGTAGTCAGAACACCTTTTTCCGTAACTAATGATATACCGCCACGTGGTGAATCAAAATTTATGACCTGTTACATGGTGTGAGATGTGCGCGCGGAATGGAAGAACAAGAAAATAATACGAAATACGATTAGAATTATGAATGGAATGAAAGTTCAAGGTAGTTCAGCATTTAGATTTTCAATAACAATATCAATACCAGGTTACCCCACCCCGTCCGCATCGTTGGCTTGCCACTACCCGGGAGTAATTTATATTGGAAATTATGTAAATTTTATTATGGACAAAACAACAGTATTTTGTCACATGTAAGTGGAACGAAGCGTGTAAATAAGAGTGTGTAACTTTTATTAGTTTGACATTTTATATGGGCATTTTTCCTGCTCCACTTTTGACAGCAAGCAAGTCGAAAAACGAGGGTCCTCCCATAAATTCCACATGTTTACCTTCCCAGCCCAACGCAGCACGCACACACTCACACACATCCCAAACTGTTGGGAAGAAGCTTGACACAGACCCTTGTCATTTTGGTAATCACATATATTTGTTTGGTAACATGTCATCTTTTTATGACACTTATGTAGTCATGTGAGTCCATTTTTTTCTCCACCATGAAAAAAGAAGGTCGGTCTTGCAATGATTTCTGATTTAAGGTGTGTATGGGCACATGCGTGTGTGTGTTTCAGGGCACCTCCCTAAATAATGTATCCCTTAGGTAAGGGTCATCATGAGCTTTGGGTTTGAAGTAAAAACTGAATTTCTTGTGAAATTTACCTTTAGTTATTGACTTAAGACGGAAGGTATGCAACAAATTGTATACGTTATTTACATAAGGGATTTGTTAAAATATTCCGTGTCATTTTCGCTTTCACTTCTTGGCCGTAGCAAAGCTAATTTGTTGATGCCTTCATATGCTGCAGAAAGAATATGATATTCAATTTGGGATAGAGATGGGTTCGCTTACCTGCCGGTTGTGTGACCATATGACAGTAGGTGGTGGTTCTGGGGCAAATTTAACGATACAAGTTAGATTTATGGTGGAACCCTTGTTTATGTGTAATTCGGGACCGCCAACTACTTCGGTAACAGGTTCTGAAAAATAGAAAATAAACGAGAAATTTATTAGGACATCATTTTCTCGAGGGGAAGGTAATTCAGTGTATTTCCATGAGTATATAAATAGTCATTGGTCATTTCTGGGCAATGTTGACAAATTAATGTTATGGACCATTAATAAATTAATATATATTTTTGTAAACAAGTTGAATCTCCTGGCAAAAATTCTTGTTTTAAAATGGTTGTATTCACTTTATGCTAAATTATATTGTAGCCAACAAATCGTAGGTATCTATGAACTTGTCAATTTTAATTGTAGATTGCTATAAATTGCACATCACAACACCAATGATTTTTTGAATATCTTATGGTAGAGTGGTAGAAAAAATGCATGTATGAATAATCTTAAAATATATTTTCTCAACAAAATATTCTAAATCAGTCGATGCGCTATTCGAAATCAAATCGTAATATGATTCAAATTACACTCGGTGCAAACGCAAAGCAAAATCAACTTAATAATGTGTGCAGCAATATATTTTCTGAGACTTGACGATAGGTTTCACAAAACTATACCCCAAACATCAAAACTAAATTGTACCCAAAACAAGAAACCAAACAAAATGTAGCTCTGAAAGCAACAGTGATTACGCCAACATTTCTCTCGAAATGAGATAAATGAGTTTCAAATTAGGATGATTTTTCTTCTATCCTATGGAACTAATAAAAAATCAATTTTTTTATTATCGCCTGATTTTTAATTATTGCGGATTGAACCACTGTAGCCTTTAGTATAACGAACAAGTAAGAAATCGTCAGTCGGCGAAACCGACTTATATATACCTTCACTCTCAGAGAACATAGGAAGTTGTGAGGAATTAAATTTAACGAGGAGGTTCGTATAACACATTTATAAGACACGCTTCCACATTTATAAAACAATTGTAAGAACACGATCAAATATCAAGACATAGAGGATCACATGCTCCAGTACAGAAGTTATGAAGGACTTAATATTACCTTGGATAGAGACAATTGTGTGGGAGGTACAAGAGGGGGCGTGAATAAAGCGTAAATATTTTTTAGGTTTCAAAGTGATTATAAAAATATTTTTATATATTTATATATATTATATTTTTAAGTATCAAACTGCAAATGATTTTGACTGCCCGTATGGATGTTATATCGGTTTTATTGTAACCAAAGTTTATGCCACTTTATGTGGGAGGTACCAGAAGGGGTGTGTCAATATCACCCATATTCCATGCGAATGTCACCACTCTAAAAGCATTTCTAAATATCAAATTTCACAGTATTCCGATCATCAATATAGAAGTTATAACATCTTTAATTTTAAGTAGTTTTGAGTGATTTGTGTGGGAGGTACTGGAAGGGGTGTGGCAAAATCCGCCATGTTTTGCACAATTAAAGTGCTTGTAAACACATTATCTAATTCCAAACCATAGCTGATTCCAAATAACAGTGTGGCAGTTTTATGGGTTTCAATTTAACATAGGAATATGGACTGTTTGTGTGGGAGGTACCAGAAGGGACGTGACAATTTCGCCCATCTTCGAACTTAAACTAAGTTTGAGAAAAACATTATCATGTGCAAAGTTTGAATCGATTCCATAACTCCTTTCGAGAGTTATCGTGTACACCAGCCAGTCAGACAGACAGACGGACGGATGAATGGAAATGGCTCAAATACCTTAAAAAGTCATGAAACGAATTTGGTCCAAACATACTTGGGGCCTTAAGTCACTCTTTCAATGCGTTACACTTTTTTTCTGCCCCAAATGATATATACCCTCCTACTTTGTACAGTGAGGGTATAAAAATGGTTCAGTTGCTGATAAGACAAATGCATTTTCTTAACTAAAATCAATGAAAAATCTGTTATAACTGAGCAATTCCATGTTAAATCAACGAGAATTATTTTAAGGTCTTCAGATTTTGATATAAATTGGTGTGCGTGTGACAAAATATTAAGTTTAAAAAAACTATTTATAAAAATAAAAACAAATGAGCTCGGCACAGCAAAATACATAAATGCTGCGTATGTCTACGTTCACATACACACTCTTACATGTGCAACTCAATGATATGCTTGTAAGATGACAATGTGTGATTTGTTACTTGGTGCGATTGTTTTTTTTTTTTGTTTGACTGATTATCGTAATTGGTAATATTTTAGAATTATATTTTTCTAAAATTTTGTTGCAATAACGCTGCGATGCCTTCTGAGGGAGTGCCCACTACCTTTGCAACAAGTAATCAATGTCATTTGTAAGCAAAAAGGTTTTGAGTCAGGAAAAAGTCCCAATATTTTTTTGAAAACTCAGATAATTTCAATGTTTTAAAGTAAAGCATTGACACAGATGTCAAGATATCATGATATATGATACCCTCCACTTTCTACCCGAATACAATCGAATTTGGTAAAAAAGAAAAATGGGGAAGGGTCTTGGTATGTGTCCTGATCATAGACCGATGTGACCTGATACACTTTGTCAAATCGAGAAGAATATTAGTATCGGGGCGATACCCAAAAATGGAACGAAGTGATCACTTTCACCATAGGTGGTTCTAGTTGAAGTATAACGTGTTTCGCAAATTTTGAAGAAAAATCGGGAAAAAAATTTGTGTGGAAGCTTTATATAAATGTGAACCGATCTGACACATTTTCACCATAGTTGAAAGGTAATATATTTTGCATTTTGAAGAAGGTCCCTTTAAATATGTGGTATCTACAGTGAAAAGAGTCAAATCGGGATTAAAATTAGTATAAGGGCTACATCAAAATCTGAACCGATTTTCTTCAAATTAAGAATAGCGTTCGTCCTTATCCCGATGTGTATAGTTTCAGGAGGTTCTGAGTACAATAGCGTCCTGTACTTTGATTACAAGAATATATGGACATACAGACGTACGGAGGGACGGACATGTTTAAATCGATTCAAAAAGTGGTTATTAGTCTATCTCGCTTCCTTTTGGGTGTTACAAAAAATGCACAAAGACATAATACCCTAGTGGAGAGTATAAAAAGTACAAAACATTAAAAATTAAACATACATTGTTTTGGAAAAATAATTTTCAATATATTTTTTATAAGCAACAAGTTTGTGTTTTGTTTGATTAATGACAGATCTGATAGACTTCATAGTGTTTTGAACGTAATACATCCAATATATCTTTCAAATTACGAAGGAAATTTTCGTTTGGAAATGAGGACTCCGCACCAGGACGTGATCTTGACTTGATGGCAAATAAGAAGACGTATACGGCCAAAGTGTCTAGAGTTGAGTGTGGTTCTCCTCCTTTCCCTTACCAAAATTAAACTGTTAAAACACGAAAATATATTATATTCATCCAGTTTCTTTATAGAGGGTGAAAGTTTTTCAAAAAAAAGAAAACTCATAAAATTCTTTATTTGAATCGATAGTACGGTCCATATAATTTAATGTTTGAAGGTTATTTCATGCAAATGTTGACCTTGACTGCGCCTCAAATGGTCCATCCGCTTAGTCCAATTTTTGAGTAACAGAGGCCCAATTGCTGCGAACGGCGACGAATAGATAATTGATGGTCATCATTAACACTGGCCGATACAGCAGCGATATTTTCTTCAGTTCGCACTCTACGTAAGCGTGTTGGTGTTTAATGTCCAACAATGTAAATTTGGTGTGAAATTTAGACACAATAGCCCGAATAGCCGCTTCAGTGGGTCGATTAAACTGACCATAAAATGGAAGCGCGCGATGAACTTGAACAGAGCACGCATTTTGATAATAAAATTCAATAATTTGCAAGCTTTGTTCGTTTGTAAGACGATTCATGGTTAAATTATAGACCAAGCTGAAGATGTTTGACAGTGAAACAAAACACGAAACGCGCGTCAGCTGTTTCAACCAGTATTGTCAAAAAGATAATAGCTAAAAAATCACCCTTTACTTTGTTATTCGGTGCAATAGATGATAATAATACTACAAAAAATATCGCAAGTTGCATAAACCCATTTTCTTAAAATATTAAAAATTTCAAAGCTACAGGGTCGCCACCAGTTACAAAAATTTTACATTTATTTCGTTTGACTATAAATTTTCCATTTTTTTTTTCAAATTGTATTAAAATAAAGGCCTCCAAAAATAAAATAAGTAAATTTAACGTGGAAAAATACTTAATTTCCCCACGAACATTGTGTTTGTCTTTCTTTCCCGTATAAACACCAGTTGTCCTTTTTATTACGTTAATTGCCTCGTTTGTATCCTTAAAAGATTCTCTAATGGTATTTTTTTAATTTGCACCTTGATCTTGTCGTGGTTATTCACACTTCATTCAAATTGAAGAAATCTCATTATACAATTTAGTACAAATGACAACTTTACTTCAGACACTTATTGCCATATCCTTGATATGTTGCAGTTTATTCAATAGACGTAAAACACCCGGTGAAATTAACATCGATTTTTAATCCATGACCTAAATTTGTAAATAATGCTCTGATTTGAGTACTCGTGGCAGGTCAATTAATCAATTGAAAATTGATTTAGTATATTTTAAAGTTAAAACATTTGTACACATTTTTGGAGGGTGTGGGAAATTATACTTTTCATGTGATATTGATAAAGGCTGTGCGGGTCTCAATATGTGTGGGAAAATTGTGCCGTGCCACAGTATGTTGTTTATAAGTGTAGTAAACTTTATTATTAAAAAACTTTATTAAGCACATTTATTTACATATAAATTGAAACAAATGCGTAGGTTGGCTTTGTCGTCGAATTACATTTCGATTTAACTTTATCGAATGAGGGTGTCTGCTCTGGACTGAGAGAGACCTGTTTATCTTAAACATGGGCTGACTTGTTCAGAACATTTATAAGGATTTAACCATAATATCATTTGAGATGTTATTTATCCTTTCTTAAGTCTGAAATAGTAGTTGAGTACGGTAATATGCCTTCACTTTGAAGCACTTGTTTTTGTTAAATGTTTTTGAAAACATCTCAGTCGCGTAAATTATATATGAGTTGAGATTTTTGAGCGTGTAATTATAACGCACATACAAAGAGTTTCGATCGGATACTTAATGATAAAATCATCTAAATTCGGATTTTCTTAAAAACATTTCAAATATTTTAGACAAATTTAGTTTTCATATCCAAAAACATGGCTGTTCGGATTGTGGTAAATTCTGACTTTTGAATCGTTAAAAAAATAAAAAAATCCAATGTCTCTCCAAACCCAAACGTTTCACTATGATCGAAATGATGATAAGACAGTTAAAGAAGCATTTTTCATGATATTCGAAGATAACAATTAAATTATTAAATGGCAATTCCTACAAAAGCCATAGTTTTTACAAAATATTCGGATATGGAATATCCTTAGAACAATGGCTACTTTAATGCTAGACAAATGTGAAAAATTACAAGATTGTATCTTTTTTTACTTTATCCCATAAAAAATGGATATGCGACCCGCGTGTACTGTTAAAATCTAACGCCAAATCCAGAGGGATACTTTATGCGATTTATATCAATACAACGACTACAAATCCACATCCACAACAGATGTAAACCATATCTCCAGTGAATAGTAAAATTTTGCAAAACTATTTAACTTCGATGAGTACGAACAGATGTTCAATGATAGTATACTCTATTTGGCGGTTGGTAGATGGTGTAAATAGCAGATGACACCTTCATTCTCCGTTTATTAGTAATGCAATAACACTGATGAGAACATACCTTTATAGAACAAGCGGCAATGGTTCTTAATACTCATGAAAAAATCAGCCAACCCTGTGGTTAGATAGACAAAAGATATATCCGACAAAAATCGTTTTAGTCATATCTCCAGAGAATATTAAAGTTCTGTAAAACTATTCAACTTTCATGAGAACGTAAATAACCTTTATAGAAAGTAAACAGTACACATTGTTTTATAGAAAGATTCTATGTCATTGTCCCAGTTAGAAATATACATTTGGGATAATTCATACATGGTGTCGTATGTTTAATATTAATGCAATCACACTCATACGCACCGGTGAACATAAGCTTCTAACATTTCTATCACATTTCATTCATTAAAGAGTTAATAAAATATATATGTATGTGCGTATATTAAACCCCATTCCTCATACTCATCCACAGCATACACCCAAACCATTTTTTTGCCAGTCATGACATCCCAAAAAAAAACCCAATCAAAATAATGATAAATAACTTAAAGAATTCTTTCGCACAGCGTACTTAAGTGAGTGTAAGCGAAAATGTGTGTTTCGCTCTCTAAACAATTTGAATAAATAATGAAATACAGCAAAATAGAATAAGCGAAAATAAAACGAAACGAATCGAAAACTTAACACAATATAATTCCCCAAACATATTTATCAAAACCGCTCACCGCAACATTAGAAACCACCAACGGAACAAGCAACCACGCTGGGCTAACAAACAGTATGAGTTAACAACTTCATATTATCTTTTGGATTTCTAGTCCTTGTGCCGATGCGTCTGCTGTTGCTCCTCGTGTTACTTCTGCTCCTGTATTAATACAGCAAATTAAAAGTGTTCGTTGGTTCGTTTGGGAATTCCAGAGAGACACCAAAAACAGAAATTAGTTTTTTTCTTGTTTTTCTTCGATACATTTCTTCTGTGTGCTATGAGCATTCTATTTGAGTTTTTTTCCACTTCATTCCATTTCTTCTGTGTTTGTGTTTGTGTTTTCGTTTTATTAGTGTTTTGGTAAAACCAACTTAATTTCGGCAATTCCGAAGTAAAAGATAAAATATGCATGGATGAAAGCATATTTTTCTTCAACTTGGTTTAATCAAGAGGAAACGAAAACGAAAAGCAAAGGGCACTTACATGGCAGATATTGAAAATCATGAGAACGATGATTGCATGATTCATTCCCAAAAAATAGCCGGGGGAAAATCGATAATAATACATACTAACAGAAAAAGGGATGTATATATTATGATTTAGTTTTATATGGAGCTAAGTGAATTGCATAAATATAAGTCAGACCAGAAATAGTTACAATAAACCCTCAATACTCCAGTCATCTTTATTCATGAGGATAATTTAAAAGTGGTAAAAGTTATCAGTGCCAAAGAAATCAAGCTACTGGTGTAGACAGTTATATTCGAAAGTGAATAGGCTAAATTATGTGTCTGCCCTAAGTAATGTAATGCACACTGATAATAGTTGTTTTCTTGAATATGAGTAAAATCTATATACTAATTAAATAAAAACACTGCAGTTTATTTAAAATTTCCTCCAATTATTTGTATACTTATGTTGAAGAAAGGATTTATGAAGAAATCCAACAACATTTTTGCAACATTTTTTTCTCCTTATAAAGATGTTTAATCTGCAGCTTTTTAATTCTGTAATTTTTCACATTAAAATATCTTCCAATATTGATTTTTTAGCAATTGAATATGTTAAAGTGGCTTCAGTAGAGATTTGTGGTTTTGACACAAAAATAGGTGAACGCATTCTGCAGGAAAGCGGGCAACGAAAATCGAGGCAATGATCCACTTAACTTATTTAAGGTTAGCCTTTCCTCGGCGGAACAAGCTATACGATAGCTACAAGAATCCCTGTGCCTATATGTTGTTCTGATTACTAAATAGATATTTTAATAGCGGTTGAACGATTTTATGTAAATAAGATTTATTGTAAACTCGATAACGATTTTCATGAAATGTTGGCAATGTTGTGTAGAAAACGTATTTTCTGAGATGTACACTGCGAATTTAAAGATTCCAGCTTCATCAGTCAGATTAATACACTTTTTAATCCTTTTTCCGAATTTTTTACACAAAGTGGATAGGGCACGATAAACAAAAAATACAAAGTTTTAATTTTCGCGCCAAATATGGCTAAAATGATTTTCACATTTGATGACATTTGATGGCTTTTATACCCTACACCACTTCGTGTACTAGGGTATTATAAGTTAGTTTTCCGCCAAATGTTTGTAACACCAAGAAATAATCGAGCTAGACCCACCTTTAAGTATACGGATCGGCTTAGAAACACCAGCTGAATCGATTTAACGATGTCTGTCTGCCCGTCCGTCTGTCTGTCCGTCCGTCCGTCTGTCCGTCTGCTGTCCATCTAAGCTTGTTCGCACTCTACAGGTCGCAATTGTTGCCCGATTGGAGTGAAATTTGGCAGAAGTTACTTTTTTGGGCCAAGGACGATCGGTATTGAATTTGGAGGAAAACGCTTCAGATTTAGATATGTATATCCCCCATACAAATGTCGTTCCCGATTTGACTTTTTCCGCTCTAAAATCCACATATTGTACCCGATTTTCTTTAAAATTGGCACAACATTTTATAATCGAAATAGAAATACCTATGCTGAAGTGGGTAATATCGGTTCAGATTTAGATATAGCCCCCATACAAATGTCGCTCCCGATTTGACTTTTTGCGCTCTAAAATCCACATATTGTACCCGATTTTCTTTAAAATTGGTACAACATTTTATAATCGATCTAGAAACACCTATGCTGAAAGTGGGTAAGATCGGTTTAGATTTATATATAGTCCCCATACAAATGTTGCTCCCGATTTGACTTTTTCCGCTCTAAAATCCACATATTGCACCCGATTTTCTTTAAAATTGGTACAACATTTTATAATCGAACTAGAAACACCTATGCTGAAAGTGGGTAAGATCGGTTCAGATTTAGATATAGTCCCCATACAAATGTTGCTCCCGATTTGACTTTTTCCGCTCTAAAATCCACATACTGTACCCGATTTTCTTTAAAATTGGCGCAACATTTTACAATCGTACTAGAAATACCAATGCTGAAAGTGGGTAATATCGGTTCAGATTTAGATATAGCCCCCATACAAATGTCGATCCCGATTTGACTTTTTGCGCTCTAAAATCCACATATTGTACCCGATTTTCTGTAAAATTTGCACAACATTTTATAAATCAACTAAAAACACCTATGCTGAAAGTGGGAGAGATCGGCTCAGATTTAGATATAGCCCCCATACAAATGTCGCTCCCGATTTGACTTTTTCCGCTCTAAAATCCACATATTGTAATCGATTTTCTTTAAAATTGGCACAACATTTTATAAATCAACTAAAAATACCTGTGCTGAAAGTGGGTAAGATCGGTTCAGATTTGGATATAGTCCCCATACCAATGTCACTCCCAATTTGACTTTTTCTGCTCTAAAATCTACATATTGTACCCGATTTTCTTTAAAATTGGTACAACATTTTATAATCGAACTAGAAACACCTATGGTGAAAGTTGGTAAGATCGGTTCAGATTTAGATATAGCCCCAATACAAAAATCCTCCCCGATTTCACTTTTTACCAAATTGAATTGTAATGAGATAGAAAGCGGGGTGTATCATATAGTGGCTCCGTCCGTCTTTAGCCTTTCCTTACTTGTTTGTTTGTGTATTAGGAACCAATGTCACTGGTAACAAAATCGCTGCATTTGTTGAAAAAAACAAAATTCGCGGTTGCAATTGCTTATATTTAATCATATCAATCATGTTATATTTACTTTACTCGGAATATCAGCTGGCAAATTTGATCAATTACTTTATTATTTGCCATATTCATTAAATTTGACTAAAGATGAATTTAAAGTATACTGTAGAATTTATATGAACTACATTAAATTGCTCTCATGAGATACCTGGGCTTAGTAATCAAAGCGAGGTATATACGCAAGGAGTGGTGTAGGGTATTATATAGTCGGCCCCGCCCGACTTTAGCCTTTCCTTCTTGTTTGTTTGTGTATTAGGAACCTATGTCACTGGTAACAAAATCGATGCATTTGTTGAAAAAACCAAAATTCGCGGTTGCAATTGCTTATATTTAAACTTTCTCTGTTCAGGATTGAATCTTTTATGACACAAATGAGGTCAGCAATCATGTGACATAAAAATATTTTGGTATTCTCAACATGATAAAAAGTTACGCGGGTTTTTCTAAAGATACTTTTCGTAATTTTTGACTTTACACCTACTATTTATCCTATCTTAGCTTGATAACTTGGGAACCAAAATGCTATTAATGGCGAAATGCTGGAATGTGATAGTACGATATGCCCTACATCTAGAAAAATGTTTTAAACAACATGGTTGTAGCGAATTACAACGTTCGGATATATGCTTCTCAATTTTTTAACTATTTTATTTTTATGTTCATTGCCACTTATGCAGTCACAAACTAACGTGTGAGTGGATAGCCAAATCAGAAAAAACGGAAAAATATGGCTTTAGAAAAAAATTTTTCTCCAAATTTATATGAGAGATGACATCCAAATCAGAGAATAGTTTGGCATCAAAAACTCATTTTCGAGAAAATGGTTAATAGTCACTTATGAATATAAAGCCCTCGATAAAAGTAATAAAAAACTAAAAAATGTTTTCCGATGCACGATTGGAACTCGAGACCTTATGGTACAAAGCATTTATAGACCTTTCCTCTGTGACCAAATACTTAAAATCCATACCCATTCACTTGTGAAAAATCTATTCGTAAAATGTTACGGGATATTAACATATTACTAACTTTTGTAGAAGTTGTTTAAAAAAATGGGACTGATATGCTATTAAATATGATCTTTTTTGCTAACTATTTCTGCAAAAAGAACTCCGAATATTCATAATCTAGTTAATAGAATTAAAGTACGAGAATGATATTTAAAACACTTTCAATATACAAAGTCTGTATACGGATTGGGTTTTAAAGAAAAGTCATAGAATTGTATAGATGGACCATTCATTGACACTTTCATTACGTAAAACAAGTTAGAAAACATCAGTCGGCTAAACCGATTTATATAAACCCTCACTGTCAGAGAACATATCTGTGGAAAGTTAAATTTTACGTAGGGCCGAATGATTTGTGTAGAAGGTAATAGAAGGATCATGGAAAATTGTCCGCATTTATAAAACAATTGCAAAAACATGAACAAATATCATGTCATAGTGGATTCCTTACGCCAGTATAGAATTTAAGAAGAATTTAATTTTACCTAGGTATGTGGCTAAATATTTATTTTGGTTTAAAGTTATTATAAGAAAATTTTCAAATATCAAATTGCAAATGAGTTTGACTACCTATATGAATGTTACACCGGTTTTATTTTAAACAAAGCTATTGCCACTTTTGTGGGAGGTACCAGAAGGGGAGTGGTATATTCCACGTGAATGCAACTTCTATTGAAGCGTTTCCAAATTTCATAGTATTCCGATCATCCGCAAGTAAGTTATAGTAGCTTTAATTTTATAGTAGGTAAGGGTGATTTATGTGGGAAGTATCCGAAGGGGTGTGACAATATAGGTCATATTCCATGCAAATGTATCTACTATAAAACCATTACAATTTCACAGTATTCCGATCATGTATTGAAGTAATAACAGTTTTAATTTTACGTAGTTTAGGTTGATTTGTGTGGGAGATACTAGAAAGGGCGTGGCAAATTCCGCCATACTTAGTACAATTAAAGTGACTATTAAAACATTATTAATATGGTAAATTCCGAATATCAGTGTGGAAGGTACATTAGTTTTAATTTAACATAGGAATATGGGTCATTTTTGTGGGAGGTAGCAGAAAAGGAGTGGCAAATTCACCCAGCTTCGAACTTAAACTAAGTTTGGGAAAAATATTACCATGTGCAAAGTTTTAATTAATTCTTTAACTCCTTTCGAGAGTTATCGTGTGCACCAGCCAGCCAGACAGACGGTAGGAGGGATGAATGGAGGGACGGACATGGTTCAAACATCTTAAAAGTCGTGGTCTTAAGTCACTCCGTCAATGCGTTACAGTTTTTTCTGTCCCAAACGATGTATACCCTCCTACTCTGTACCATGAGGGTATAAAAACTAGTGAGGAACGTAGATATTGAAGTAAGAACTAGTGTTAACTTATTTTATTTTGTGACGTCTTTAATTGTAATGTTTCGTTCTTCTAGAGGCGAAAATGTTTTCAATAAATATTTTACAATATAAGACTTTTTCAAAAAAATGCCGTTCCTGGAAATATTTATCGGGTGTTTTTTGTCTCTGTGTAAAGCTAAAAATATATTTTTGGGGAAATTCCAATATGGTGTCATATGCATAATGTATCATGCAATCCTTCCTATACGCAACTCTAATTATAAACTACAAACTTTCTAACACTTTTCATTAAAGAGTTAATAACATATACATATACGTCGTACCCATTCACATAATCTGGAACCGTGTGTTCATTAAAGTATCATTGCCAGTCATAGCATGGCGATAAAATCAAATCGATATGATAATAGATATCTTAAAGAGAATTACGGAAATTCATTCTTATATATAATTAATGTTAGTAATTAGTTCTAGTTCCATGACTATTTAATATTTTAAAATCAGTAATTAGAAGAATGGTTAAAAGGAGTATTCAGGCACAACTCGATGTTACCGTGGGAGAGGTCACGTAAACCAAGCTAAGAATAGTAACTCGAACTAGGTTTACCCGTAGTTTATCATGATTATGAAACACATATTATTGCATCAAACCCAAGCAAGTACATTTTATTAAAATATTTTATTAAGTTGTTGTTAACTCATTTAAACCAAAGCATTTGCTTATTTGTCTACTTTGTTTACTTATTCAAGTTCTTACTGTCATTTGTTGACTATATGTGTTGATTGTTTCGTTACAACTGTCAAGTGTTTAATTCCATGAGAACGTTCATAATATAGTATTTAACTGGTAATTGTTTATATTTATTTATATATAAATAATAAACCAGCGAAAATATTTCAAAGAACATTTGTCATATACTATTAACAAAGCTTTGGGCTGCAGCAGACAAATTGCTTAGTAATCACAGACTGCGCAAAGCAGCTTTTACAGACAGACAAACATCTGGGTAAATACTCCCATATTAATTACATCGAATTAATAAGTCTGACCCCAAGGAAACACTACAGTTGAACCCTTGAAGGAGAACAGCAGACTGACCCTGAAAACAAAATTTGATTTATAATCTTTAATGGTAAATTGTGACGTTATAGTTTCTGGCTATACCCACACAACCACACCTTACCACACGCCAATAACTGAATACCGTCTTTCCTTGGGCCTATTTATATTCACAATCGGCTTTTGTTAACAAACATAAGAAAGACAAGTCTGTACATAAATTATTGTCTGATATTTGCATAATGGATTTCTTCTGTGAGCAGTTGGCTCATGCCACGTTTATGCAAAATGAAAGGCATTATGTTGTTATGAACAATTGCCAAAGAAATTATAAAACTGAATACATTTCGTTGCTTGAGAAAGGTAATATATACGCCTGAAAACAAGAATACAAAAGCGAAAATATGCCAAGCGGTGAAGCCAGCATAATGTATTCGCTATAGTTACTAAATTGAGGATACTAAATAGAGCATGGCCAAACTATATATTTGTTGTTAAATTTCAAGAATATTAACAAGAACTTAGCAAAAACCTGAACCTGAATGATGTCATGGTGATTTCTAACAAAAATGCAAAAATTCTTGAAGAATAGACATTTAGCTCAATACACGAGAATATGTTGGCTATATAATATCTATCCAGTAAACCCAATTCCACAACCATTATGGTGATTATAATGCCTGTTTATTTCAATGTTGTCTATTGTTATATTTCCAGGAAGACAGTTTTGTACAGATGGCTGATAAAATAATCATTTCACCGACTACGTGTTGTTATGCGAAATCGGTGATAAAGCCACCAACACTAACACATGTCTAATAACCATAAATGTGTTGTCCTTTCAAGTATGTATGTATTATTCGGTAAAAAACAAGTAGCTTCCCAACAATGTTGCTTGACTCAGACATTTTGGAGTGAATGGGAAATTGAACGAATAACAAATAATATTTAGTGATACTCTAATGAACTTTCCCAAACAACCACTATGGAAACCCATTAAAATGTTTCCAATAAACGCAACAAATTAAAAAAACTCCAATAAAAACAATATGTTTGTTTTTTCCTCATCATTAAATGTTTGGCTCTATCTTCTATGTACATTAGTGTGGCCCAAAACAAAGTACGCGATATCTTTACAAATATATTAAAGCTTATTTTTGGGGAGTCAAAATGTAAAAGATCGCTAAAATTGGGGAAAGGAAATGTTCTTTGGCTATAAGTGTGAAAAAATAGAATCATTTGTCGTTTATAGATATATTATGATAGTTTGAATATAGGCTAATTCCATCTTAAACTGAAACATCTTAAAAACTTTAATGAAAAGGGTGGATCGAAAATTAGGAATTATGTCATAAGGTCAATTTTAAAAAAATCGTAACATGTTTTCTGGTAGCAGATAGAATAATAATTTTTGGCGAATTTTAAGAATGTCGCTTCTTCTTTCATATCAAAATATAAAATCTTATTAAAAAAAAGCAAACCAATGATTAATTTTAGTCGGTAACATTCAGTAAATACTGGGAAACTTCACATCATGAAACTTATGGAACGTGTTACTGACACTATTATCTGTTAACAAAAAATTATTTTAAAAAATTAAGGAGAACCTTTAATATTTAATATTAAAAAATACAGGAAAAAAATAAAAATATATTTAATTTTTCAGATTTGATAATTTTGTATTAAACTATATATTTATCAAGATGGAAGCAATTTGCACGAAATTCGGCAGAAAAATTAGACGAAATTTTTAAAATTACCTTATGACCAATTTCGAGATTTGCGATCCACCCTAGTGTCTACAATTTCGTTTTTTTGAAAGATATTACTACCGATTTTTATACGATTTCTCACATACCACTATATTTCACCTGGGAACAGCGATAGTAAAACTGAATGTCATCGGTCTATTTTTTTATGTATACCCAATAGAAGGCTCATATTGCAACCGATTTTGTTTAGACTTGCAGCGTATTATTGCATTTAACTTAGAAACTTCTATTGTGAAAGTGAACCTCATCTGTTAATGTTTTGATAATGATCTAATACAGATGATTTCTTGTGATGATTTGAAATCAATCTTTTTCAGAAATTCGGTTTCTGTTTGGTTATCGAAAATACTGATTTTTTAAACAAAACATATTTAATTATCTATTGTCTAAATTAAAAGAGAATTATCATATGAGGTTCATGAACTAGAATTGTGTTATAGATTTTTAAAATATTTTTCGTTTTGATGAATTCATAGATATTGAATTTTATAGATATTTTAAATTCGGTGTGGTACTGGTCACACAAACTATACTTTAAAACTATAAATTAGTACTTATTTTATTTTCAATAGCATATGAAGTAGGGGAATAGGGAAAAATTAACCCGTGCAAAGCCGGGTAAAAACGCTAGTGGAACATAAAATACAGATAAAATTCAAGGTTGAAGTAGTTTAATATTTTTTATTCTTTTGAAGCCCGCTGTACTTCATACCCGGATTTTTAGTTTCCAATTTCCACAACCCTAACACATGCACATGTGCTGGTCGATGGATGGATGACAAGTGCTTGTGTTTTAATGTCTCAATTTATTTGCTTTTGTTTATAAAGTGCCATTTCACATTTTGCTTGTACAGCTTTTTTTCTATCGCCCAGATACGAATCCTCCTCGTATACCATTCCAGTCACTTTGTTGTGTTCTCATTGTATCATCACATTGGATGTTGTATTTCAATTTGTTCGTTGTTATAAAGCGTATAATAGTATCTAAAATATATTTTATTTCGTAATATAATACAGCAACACTGAAACGGACAATGTTAGCAGCAAAAATATAAACAATTTTCGTATCCTCTTTCCTCCTTCGTACATTTGATGTTGTTTTGTTTGCGAATAAAATTTTTATCGTAGTTTTGACTTTGTGCTTTCACTTATGAACTGAATCATGCCAAATTTCTTAAATGATATTTTACCGGTTGCTGAAAAGGAATATTTTCCCTATGAGACAATAGTACGTTCGAGGAGGTAAACATGTCAATGGTTTTCTTGGTTATCTTTACCTTTATCCTGTTGACAAAAATGAGATTTTTTATTTATTTATTATGAATTACAATACAAAGTGAATGTATATTCTAATTTTGGGTCCAGGGATTGAGCCGGGGTGGCTAAGACCATTGTAGCGACAGACCAAAGCCTCTGGTGGGAATCGAACCCACAACCCCCACGCTGATAGCCGAGCACGCAACCAACTCGACTACCGGGGCGCTCACACTGAGAAATTACTTGTCTATCTATTGTGACACCTAAATATTTCGGCGAAGAGTCGAACACTACTCAAATGCTGGAATTTCAATTACATTTGGATTTTCAACTTACCCAAAATTGTTATCGCGAGATTAAACTCTACCGACCGAAAAATCTAATGATTATAGGCGAACACGGAAGTATTCTCAAGGAGCCATAAAATCAACACAATTTTTTATAGATAAATTAAGAAATTTTTCTATTTTTCAATTTATTGATGGCATGACAAAACCATTAAAAATGGAAAAAAGATTTGACTAACATTATAACGAATAACAATGTCTTCATATGGGCATCTCCCAAAAAAGATCTACCAAAAAATGAAATCAGACTACACTAATAGCTTTTAACTTAATTTTTCTTCGTTTCGACAACTTTTTTATTATGAATCTTGAAGT
The DNA here is from genome assembly GCA_947397865.1 of Polietes domitor. Taxonomy (NCBI): domain Eukaryota; kingdom Metazoa; phylum Arthropoda; class Insecta; order Diptera; family Muscidae; genus Polietes; species Polietes domitor. Next base: position 48,656,424 of record OX377620.1, read on the forward strand.
TAACTTGTTCTCCTGTATTTTTATTAAAAGTTGAAGTGTTATAACGAAAATGACTAATTTGTATACCCTCCACCTCCAGGATGGGGGTATACTAACTTTGTCATTCCGTTTGTAACACCTTGAAATATCGACTTGACCCCTATAAAGTATATATATTCTTGATCGTCATAAAATTCTAAGACGATCTAGCCATGTCCGTCCGTCCGTCTGACCGTCTGTTGAAAGCACGCTAGCATCTAAACGAAAGGAGCTAGAACGTTCAAATCTTCCATAAATGCGTCTTATAGTCGTAGATCGGTTGGGATTGAAATGGGGCGAAATTGGCCCAAAGGGAAAATTTCGCCCTCACAAGGACTAAAAATACCCATAATAATCCCTAATGTTTTAGCGTATTTAAGCATGTTTTTTGAATATGTCTGTTTATATTTGCTTGATATTTGGTATGCGCATTCCCCCTACAGCACAAACGTGCACCATAAAGTGATTCTTATTTGTAGGGGGTAAAATGGGGCAAAAAAGGGATAAAATGGTACATATTAAACGACAACAGCTAGAAACACGAAATTTGGTGTGTATATTCCTCTAATTAAGTAGATACATAATGTAAAAGTATTTTTTCCAAATTCTTACTTTTAAGGGGTAAAATGGGAATAGAGGAATAAAAATGGTACCAACCAAACGGCTGTACCTAGAATAATGAAATTCGGTGTATACATTCCTCTGATTGCATAGACAAGTAAAATACACGGATTTTTCAAAATTCGTACTTTTTGGGGTTAAAATGAAAAAAGGGGATAAAAATAGTACCAATCAAATGACCGCAGCTAGAGTCATGAAATTCGGTCTATACATTCCTTTGACTACGTAGACATGAAAAATAAAAGGTTTTTTCCAAATTAGTACTTTCAAAGGATACAATGGGTACGTAGGGATAAAAATGGTACCAACCAAACGGCTACACCTGGAATAATGAAATTCGGTGTATACATTCCTTTGATTGCGTATACACTTAAAATAAACAGATTTTTCTAAATTCGTACTTTTTGGGGTTAAAAAGAAAAAATGGGATAAAAATAGTACCAATCAAATGACCACAGCTAGAGTCATGAAATTCGGAGTATACATTCGTCTGACTGCGTAGACACGGAAAATAGACGAATTTTTCGAAATTCGTACTTTTTGGGGTTAAAATGGAAAACGGGGATACAAATAGTACCTACCAAATTACCGCAGCTAGAGTCATGCAATTCGGAGTATACATTCCTCTGACTGCGTAGACACGAAAAATAAACGGATTTTTCGAAATTCGTACTTTCAAGAGATACAATGGTACATGCGGATAAAAAGTACCAACTAAACGACTACAGCTAGAATGATAAAATTCTAATTGCGTAGAAATGTCAAGGGGGTAAAAATGGTACCAACCAAATGGGCGCAGCTGGAATCATGGAATTCGGTGTATACATTCCTCTGAGTGCATAGACACGCAGAATGAAAAGTTTTTTTTCCAAATTCGTACTTTTTCTTTTACGGCAAAAATTGGTTGATACATGAAGTTAGGTTATTTTGCACTTTGCACATGTACGTCTGATAATGGATTTTCAAAATTTGTGCTTTTGGAATTAAAATAGAATTGAAGTACAACCAACTGTAGCACCCACTATCTTCCAATATTTATGGTATTTAAGCTTTTTGAAAATATAAATATAAGAATATTTATTATTTGATTTGAAATAGATAATGGTTTGATATAATTAAAATATTATATTAATTTATATAATTATTTTTTCAATATTTGTATTTGTTATGGTTTGGCTATATTAAAAAATTTATATTTTCCTGTAATATAGCTGCACTTCTACGAAAACCGACAACCTCTGTGGAATGCAATCCATGGTGGAGGGTATATAAAGTTCGGCCCGGCCGAACTTAACGCCGTTTTTACTTGTTTTACTTCGAGTGGAAATATTTGTCGCGTCCGTATTTCCGCTGTACCCAATTAAACAAATTAAGAGATAATTCTCATATTTCATAAATCTACGAACATTTGCGATCATTTACATGTATATATGGAAAAACAAAGTTCTCAAAAAATCGCTGAACTTTGTATATTTGTATAAGACCTTCAAGAGTACTTCTGTTTTTTGTCGCGTCCGTTTCTGTCTAAAACTGTTTATAATTTTGTACTAATCCTGACAATATATTTTTAAAATGTAGTACTCTTTAAGCGCTTTAGAACACTAAAAAGGTTGATCGATTTTTCATTACCTTTCTTTTTTTTGGCCACTGGGAGATGCCCATATGCATAAAAGTTATGGTCCTCTTTGTAGACAATATAGCCTTAGTTCATAGTGTCCTTATTGTAATAAGTTTATTATAATTTTAATTGTAATAAATAACACTGTCCAACAAATTAAGACAACTAAGACAACGGCATTCTGATTAGACAATTTCTGTAGAATAAACTTATAGTCCAGCTGGTCTTTTCTTTTTATAGTGGGTCAAAGTTTTCATTTTTGTGTCGAAGGGAGCATTATACTAAGCGAAAAAAGTTTTGTAAGTTAATGTCTTAGAGAATTCGTGTTGTCAGAACTATATTGTGGAATTTTATGGGGATAATTTTTGTGGATGATCTTAACCCTCTAGCTCCTCTCTTTATGGATCAATTTGACCCATTTTTCGAGAAAATCAAAAAATCCTTTCAAAAAAGACATTCAAGGATTATAATGTTCTGCGAAAATATTTGTCGGGAAATTTCAATGAAGATGTTGTAAATAAAGCTCATCACGCTTAAATAGCAAAGTTACAAGCCAACTTTTATAACAAAATTACTGGGGTTAAATTTGGTCCATGTTTTTTTTTTTGGAAAATCGATCTTTTTGACAAGAAATGTGGGTATTTCGGAAGAGTACGGTAAATAAAAATACAAACTGGATATTTTATTTTCGCGGGAGACATGGCTAAAATGATTGGTATGTATGACATTTTTATTTTGTATTTTTTCGCGATCTATACGACGTATCCCACGGATTTTGCAATTGTATTAAGAACCAATGTCGCTTGTAACACATATGTAGTCGGAAGTGAAAAAAGCTGCAATTGTTGCAAAATTTCAAAATTCGTGGTTGCAATTGCATTTATTTCAACATTCTCTATCTGGGTTTCTGAAACAATTCTGTCACAAATATTGGTCATTTAAAACTTAGAATCGGCTATAAAAAAGTACTTATTATTTTTTCAAATTTTTAGTTTTATTGGGAAGGTTGAACTTTGTCATTTAATAATAATTACATAATAATGATAATGAATCATTCATATGACTACCACGATTGACTCGGCAGTACCTTTTCCGATCAACCCAATTTTTCAGTACAGGGCAAAATCCACTCCAAACAGTGACTCGTTGTGAATGCATTGGCTTCTCAACAGTCACGTGTGGGTTCTCTGAACATACATATACATTTTGACATAGTCATCGAGATGAAAACGAGCTTCATGAAGACCGACCTCTTCTCGAAAATTTTCCACGTAAATTTCTTACAGTTTGCGTTAAAGACTCGCTACTTTGGAAGTAAGTTTTTAATATTTCCCAATTTTGTTCGAGCTATGCGTCCTATTTTGCAAATGTCAAACATAAATCTGAAAATAAAAATGAATGTTATTCTACCTCTCAAAGTCAAAGTTAACGCTTGACAAAATAGTACAACGATTTGAATATATGATCTTACAGAAATGCATATGCCTGTTTCCCATAAATATTTTTAAAATACGCCTAACGTCTTTCTTAAGAAAGAAGTTGAATATTTCCTGAGATTTTAAAAAAGTTCGAAGCCAAATGATATTTTTGCACTGTTTGGTATGGAGACGATAGTAGTGTTATTTAAATTTAATATAATATTCAAAATAGCTAAATATTGTTTTATTCGAAATTACTTTAATATTGAGCATGCTCTATAACTACCATTACGGAATTCCTAATTGTTTTAAAGAATCTCGAAATAAAATTAAAAGAAATAAATCTACACTTGTTGTTTAGTGTTACTATAATTCAATATCCTTGATCTATATTTGTTTAGATTCTCACATCTCTGTCCGTTTTATTTGCTTAGTGTCAGAACAACGACTAGAAAGCTTTTACTTTAACCGAATATTTTATTTCCGTTTTTTATTGCCACATCAATAGCCAAGTGTATTAACCAGAATAAGGAACTCGTGGCGAAAAAAAAACAAACATAGAAATCCATTTAATGTCCCTGACCAATTCGCTTAACCTCTATTGGTTCGTGAGAACATCCAATAACCTTTACAATTCAAAGCAACAACTTCACCATTGGGAGACATTTATCAAATTCGAAGCAGTGCGTATTCGGTGTGAGGTCGAATGGAAAAGCAGCTTTAACATGATGGATTCCATTTCGCCACTTTAGTCGTCATTGTTGTGTGTTGGCGTTTATTTTGACGGTGCTGTTGCGATTGTTTGTTATTGTTAACATGATTTGTATTAATTTATCAAATTCGTGCTCCAAGTTACCATTTGGGAATTTCTCTTGTAGAGAATATAAAAATATGCACGGGTTGGGGTGGCTAGTCGTTGATTTTTATTTATTTTCGTCATATCAAAAATTAAAATTAATCGATGGTGTTTCAGTTCACACGAAACGATAGTGATGTGTTCCTAATGGAATTTGATTTTGATTCGTATAATATTGATGGGATGGACTGAGGTGAGAGAGGATTAGTATTTAGTATATGGACCAAATTGTGGAATATTGGGACAAAGTTTAACAATTTGCGACAATTGTGATAATGTTGAATTCGATAATAAGATATAAGATTCAATAGACTCTAAATTTTAAAACTTAATGATAGACAAATTATGTCACACTATGGCTCTATTGCGCGAAATTTTGGGAGCAACCTAAAGAGTGACGTGTATGCCAATTAGTCAAGAACCATCGAACAGCTTAACCCTCTAAGACCCAAATCTGTAAAGCAAGTACAAAATGTTTGCATATTTTTTCTATGTTAATTATGACATCAAATGAAAATTAAAAAATCATCCAGAATCCATTATCTCTTTTCATTTTGCCACCAGGTGAGGAAAGGTGAATAAGTGCCTCAGGGTTTTATACTTATAAAACACACATTTTTAACTTTTCTCACATTCTATTTATAAAAACATTAATAATAATATAATGTCATACCTTTCAAGGAAAAAGAAATATCCACTATGCTTGAATCACTATAAATCGGTTTAATATGTCTTTGAAAATATAATTTCGCGACAACGAAGTTTTTATGTTCACTTTTTTGACCTCACTCACTAAATTTTGTTGTAGAATTTAAAGAGCACCGAATGAACTTTTAATGAAAACAATCATTACCGTTAGAGTAAACTCGACTTTAGTGATAAGTGCCTTAAGGCACTCTTAGGTATTAGAGGGTTAAGGCGAATATCCAAGAAAAGTGAGGGCGTTGGGACCTGCAGTTCCAAAAAGAATGAACAAGCTCTGAGAAAAATATGTCGGATCTAAACAAGCGATTTGAAAGATATTATCTTCAAAACATGATGTGAATATGTTTCCAAACCATAATCAAAATTTTAGTAAATGCAACCTTAAATAATATCTGAAAAAAAAAACAATTTTATCTTTGAAATAAATCTTAAATAATAAATCTTTAAATAGTGCGTGAAGCTTCAATATACAAAGAAATTGAATTATACGCTACCAGATACACAATAAAAACTATAAAAATTCCAAATGTCTATGTTACAGACGGCTAGACCAGTTTATATATAAAATATTCTTTCTATGGAGGCAATCAATATTCTCCATCGTTGTCCCATAGAAGCCCGTAAATCATTCTCCCAAACGTATTTAACATTTTATGATATATTCAAATATGATACTTTTGTCCAAGCTCAATTTCCCTTTCATTTTTTTTTCGTTGGCCATTGTATCCATATGGATAGTTTTCAATTTTATCTATGCATTTGATTACTTGACCCATTCTTTTCACTAGTTCAACAACCAATTGACCTTTATCTCCACATGGAAATTTGTTTTTGATCCGGATCAACAAAGGATTCCAGCTTCTGTGTTCAATGTTTTCAATGGTTAAGCCCCAAATGTATTTTATATTGCTTTCCCGATAACAATAGCATGAATATACCTTTACTTTCGAACAACAGGCAAAAAACGACTAAGTTTCATATCTACCATATACACGTGAAGGGAGGGGAACACATGGGATACACGCTGCCAGATACATACGTATATGGGCCATTACATTTTATGGACTTTCTTTTATTTTATAGATTATGTTTAAAGTACGCAGACGGGAAAAACGGAAGGGGGTTATATTTAGTAGTCATAAAAAAGCATGAGTACGACTACGTACAGAAATCTCCACTAGCATCACATATTAGCAGCACAGAAGGAATTTGGGTAAATTTTGTTGAGATAAAAAACATACGATATGAAAAGGAATGGGTTATTGATGATTTTACGATATTCCACTTTCTATATTTTTTTCATGTAAGGAATGGATTTAGTCCAACTAGTCGTATCCTGGTTTTTGAATGCCAAATACATTGGAATTTCAAGTGAAGTTTTACATGTGACTTTATAAAAACGTGGACTTATCTGTGTCAGCTTTCATAGTAAGTCCACTATGAAAGATTAAATTTAATAACGAAAATAATGACCATTTGGGCGAATGGCTTTGTATTAAATATTCTTGTGTAATTTAGTGCCTTAATCATTATGAGATCAATAGGACTCGTATGTCCCATGTTAAATTTCACTTTCAATTTAGAATAATCCGTTGGCGAAGTTGTATATTTAATAACGGAATTGTGGACAAATTTTGTATAAGTCCAACTATGATATAAGCACTTTCAATGAATTAAATAATATAATTGAAGGAAATCCAGGAAATTAATTACTATTATTAAAATAGACATTTCTATCGACTAGATAAAAATAACTATAATAATAATATGATTTAATCATTCCATTATTCGGTTATATTTTAATGATCTTAATCTTAAAAGTCCGAATTATTGGAAACCCTAGTCATGACATTCGTTATAAACGGAACGACATAAATTTGAGATGTCGACGTGCAAATTATTATTTCAGGCAATTGATGTATAGACTATACATCATGATTATACCAAAAATACCTTAAACTCGGCTGCAGTTATGGTAAAAACTACACCCTTTCTTCTGTTTTGTTTTATTATTAACCGTAGTAAATAATCGAAATTATATACGTCAGTGACGCTGGAAATATTATCATCGGGATCCACATGCAGTTTATATTTACAAACTCTGTTTCAATTTCATTTATAGTACTTATACATCCTATATGTATCCTCCTCATCTAAACAAAGTTCGATGGCACCATAATCACTTCCAGATTTATCGTCATAAAATTCTAAGACGATGTAGCCATGTCCACCTGTACGTCCGTTCGTCCATCCGTCTGTTGAAAGCACGCTAGCATCTAAACGAAAGGAACTAGGATGTCCAAATTTTCCATAAATGTGTCTTATAGTCGTAGATCGTTTGTGATTACAACTGGGCGAAATCTGTACGAAGAGAAAACATTTTCCCTCATAAGGACTGAAAATACCTATAATATCCCCTAATACTTCAGAATATTTAAGCATGTTTTTTTCAATATGTCTGTTTGTGCTTACTTGATATTGGGTATGCGCAAAAAGTGATTTTTATCCGTAGGATGTGAAATGGGGCACAAAGGGATAAAAATGGTACCTATCAAACGACAGCAGCTAGAAACACGAAATCGGTGTGTACATTGAATAGATTCATAATATAAATATATTTTTTTCCAAATGTGTACTTTTAAGGGGCAAAACGGGAATAGCGGGATAAAAATGATACAAACCAAACGGCTTCACCTTAAATAATGAAATTCGGTGTATATATTCCTCTGATTGCATAGACACATAAAATAAAGGGATTTATCGAAATTCATACTTTTTGGAATAAAATGGAAAAAGGGGATAGAAATTTTGTGAACCAAATGACCGCAGTTAGAATAATGAAATTCATAGTATACATTCTTTTCATTTTTCAAAATTCGTTTTTTTTCCAAATTCGTACTTTCAATGGATTCAATTCAATACAACTTGAATGATGTTATTTTATGTGTACGTCTCTCTAAATGCGTAGACAAGAAAAATAAAGATTTTTAGATAGTCGCACTTTTAAGGGGGTAAAATAGAAAAAAGGGGATGAAAATGCTACCAACCAAATAGCCACAGATAGAATCATGGAATTCGGTGTATATATTCCTCTGACTGCATGGACATGCAAATTAAAAATATTTTTCCAAATTTGTACTTTTTTACTTTAACGACAAAAATTATTTGTATCATGAGTAGGGTTTGCATTTTCCCGTACTTTTTATTTCCCGGGAAACGGAAATTATTTTTTCAATTTCCCGGGATCCCGGGACAGCACGGGAAATCGTCAACATACTGTTTACTATGAGTTAAGCTATTTTTTTTCCAATGAAACATTCACATTTATTAAAGTAACCTGTTACAGTTACTGTCAAGCTCCATATGAAAAAAATAAAAAATATCCGAAAAAGTGGATTTTGAGTCAACATCCGAACGCAACTTAAAAATATTTTGTCATCCAACTGCAATATTTGACATACCTGATTAAAAGCTATGTGATCTATATTTTTATACAACATTTTTAATTTAATTGTGGAAATGATGGAAAAAAATATGCGAAGAAATATGTAAAATGTTCTACTGAATTCCCGCGGGATTCCCGTACGAATTTCCCGGGATACGGGAAATGAAAAATGTGCGAATTCCCGGGAATTTTCCCGCGGGAAATCCCGGGATACAAACCCTAATCATGAGGTTCGGTTGTACATGAGAGATAATTGATTTTCAAAATTTGTACTTTTGAAATAGTAAAATAGGTTGGAAATGCAACCAACTGGAGCACCCACTATCTGCCAATATTTATGGTATTTAAGCTTTTTATACCCTACACCACTTCGTGGGTTAGAGTATTATAAGTTAGTTTCGCCCCAAATGTTTGTAACACCAAGAAATAATCGAGCTAGACCTTTAAGTATACCGATCGGCTTAGAATCACCAGCTGAGTCGATTTAACGATGTCTGTCTGTCTGTCCGTCTGCTGTCCATCTAAGCTTGTTCGCACTCTACAGGTCGCAATTGTTGTCCGATTGTCATGAAACTTGACAGAAGTTATTTTTTCTGGCCAATGACCATCGGTATTGAATTTGAAGAAAATTGGTTCAGATTTAGATATAGCCCCCATACAAATGTCGCTCCCGATTTGACATTTTCCGCTCTAGAAACCACATATTGTACCCGATTTTCTTTAAATTTGTTACAACATCTTATAATCCAACTAGAAACACCTATGCCGAAATTGGGTAAGATCGGTTCAGATTTAGATATAACCCCCATACAAATGTCGCTCCCGATTTGACATTTTCCGCTCTAGAAACGACATATTGTACCCGATTTTCTTTAAATTTGGCAGAACATCTTATAATCCAACTAGAAACACGTATGCACAAATTGGGTAAGATCGGTTTAGATTTAGATATAGCCCCCATACAAATGTCGCTCCCGATTTGACATTTTCCGCTCTAGAAACGACATATTATACCCGATTTTCTTTAAATTTGACAGAACATCTTATAATCCAACTAGAAACACGTATGCAAAAATTGGGTAAGATCGGTAGATTTAGATATAGCCCCCACACAAATGTCGCTCCCGATTTGACATTTTCCGCCAAATTTCGTATTTCTAGTTCAGATTTAGATATAGCCCCCATACAAATGTCGCTCCCGATTTCACTTTTTCCGCTCTAAAATCCACACATTGTACCCGTTTTTCTTTAAAATTGGCACAACATCTTATAATCGAACTAGAAAAATCTATGGTGAAAGTGGGTAAGATAGGTTCAGATTTAGATATAGACCTCATACAAATGTTGCTCCCGAATGTTTAACTGATTTTGGCCAAATTTTACATATTATATTTCACCAATAAACAGTCTGTAGTAAAAGTTAATCTGCTAATCAAGTTCTGCTACAACTCCTTCAAAACACATCATCAATTGTGCTTTCAATTGTCAATGCTATATTTGAAATTAAGATGAAGATGTTTGGTTGGTTTTATTTGAGGCGAAGAAATGTAAACTCCGAATTTCACGACTCTAACTGCAAAATTTAGGTTGGTACCATTAGTATGCCTCTTTGTCCAGCATCGCTCTAAAAACTTAAAATCCCTTTAAGCGTAGCTGGACGGTAAGGGGAAAGCACATCGCCAATTTCATGTTTCTAGTTACTGCCGTTTAGTCAGGACGGTGGTTCTCTGGTTGTTTTAAACCCCAAGTCAAAGATGGTAGGCAAAAATTCACAACGATTGATGAAACCAACAGAATTTTAATGTATTACCTTATGATATAATATTTATATTATCGGTGGGGATTAGTTTTAGATTAATAATTTATGAAAATAGTACCTAAATGACAAACACCGTGTCTGAAAACTTCGCGATCACACATTTTACATAGAATTGAAACACTAAGCGCACATGTTTATCTTAAAATAATGTGTAATAATTTAACACATCGATTCCAAAAAAAAATGTTAAAACTAACACTTTTTTGTTCGAAAAAATTAGAGCGAACGACCAAGTTGGTCGTAATAAATAAACAAAGATACAATAATTGCACGCTCTGCTGAAATATTGCTGCCTTGTATTTTTTCGAATAGCAAATGAAATATAATTTTAATATCAAACTGCAATTCTTTTAAGGGATAAAGATAAATTTGTGGGAAAACAACACACGGGTAATATACAAAAAATACCACGAATTCAACACATTCGGAATACATCGACTTTTAGAATGGAACCGTTGAATTCATTTAAAAATATATATATATATATTATAGTATATATTTTTTCAACTTGCATGCCAGGTCAAGGTAGCAGAGCTTATAAACTTATCTTATATGAAAGATATACGAAAAATTCACTGAAGAGTCGAGCCCAACAATCCGTTTAATCATAATACATAATATTTTTTCACAATCCCCTGCTTAACTTATCTATTAAACCCCATAAAAATAATCACTTATCCAAATTATTTAATTATATTAAATTGCATTACAATGAAAATATCATCCATATTTATGCCCCCACACACGCACTTTATCTGTTAAAGATTATATCTATTTATGTTTGGAAATGCGTTCAACATCTGCTTTCCACACCCAGTAACAGTAATCAGAGGAGAGAGAGAACAAAAGGAATATTTCAATTAAGGATATCCTTGAACGTCAGTTAAACAAGGAAAACACCAAAAATCCATTAAATAATAAAACAAACCTTAATGTGTGCTGGTGTATTACGCTTATGTGAATGAGTGCTTTACACAAAATAATAATAACAATAAAAATTTATGTAATGTAAAGAGAAACGAGTTAAACACTCAATGGACAAGGACATAGACTCAATGGTCAAATGAACAAACTAACAGACCGGCTGACAGTTAAAGAAGCATAAGTATCTATATATACGGACATGACCATTAATGGCCATCATAGACAGGTGGATGTCAGTTCAAAGAAATGTTAAATTTAATATATACATGTATATGGATGGCATGGGACTTACTACGCCCTTGATGGAATTAAATGAATTCATATATTTAGAGTTATGAACATTAGGTTGGAATTTATATTTGAAATAAAGCTGTAAAGAAAGATATGCGCCAAATTGAGATTCCATTAGATAGGTCATCAGAAGAAAACTGATTTTTTAAGTTCTCCTATATATTTTTTTATCGATTTAGTGTTAGCAAAGAACGCTATTCAAAATTTCTAATCCTAAATTCTACTTTTATCTATAGATATTTTCAAACATTATTATTTTCTTTCTAAACATTTTTTATTATTTTCTAAAAAGTTTTTTAAGAAATCAATCATTTCTCAATCCTTTATAATACTTTAATATAAATTTACAGGTAATCCCATAAGTGATTCTTGATGCTACACATTATATCAAAAAATAATAGAAGTTTGCGTTTTCCGAAGTACAAAGCTTAAATTTTAGGATAAAAATAAGTAAAAACGACGTTAAGTTCGGCCGGGCCGAACTTTATATACCCTCCACCAAGGAATGCATTCCACAGAGGCTGTCGATTTTCGTAGAAGTGCAGTGATATTACAGGAAAATATATATTTTTTTTTAATATTGCCAAACCAAAACAAATACAAATATTGAAAAAATAGTATTTTTATTATTTAAAACCACACTTATAAGGCAAAGCTACCAATACGTTTAGATATCGAAATAATACTTCAAGTCAATTCAAAAAATAAATATTTGTATATTTATATTTTCAAAAAGCTTATATGCCACAAATATTGGTAGATAGTGTGGGTGTTATAGGTAGATAGTGTTGTATTTCCATTCTATTTTATTATCAAAATTACAAATTTTGAAATAGTGCAAAATAACCTAACTTCATGATTCAAATTTTTGCAGTAAAAGTAAAAAGTCTGAGGAATAAATACAGCGAATTCTATGATTCTAGCTGCGGCCATTTAGTTGGCACTATTTTTACCCCCCTTTTTACTCTTAATTTACCCCCGTTAGAGTACGACATACTAAAATCTCTTTATTTTACGTGTCCACGCAATTAGAGGGATGTACAAACCGAATTTCACTATTAATGCTGTACTCGTTTAGTTGGTACTACTTTTATCCCTCTTTATCCATTGTTTTATTTTTTGTGTCTACACAATCAGAGGAATGTGTACTCTGAATTTCATTAATCTAGCTGCGGTCACTTGGTTGGTACTATTTTTATCCCCTTTTTTCAATTTAACCCTAAAAAGTACACATTTCGAAAAATCCGTTTATATTACGTGTATACGAGAGGAATGTATACACTGAATTTCATTATTCTAGGTGCAGCCGTTTGGTTGGTACCATTTGTATCCCTCTCTTCCCATTTTACCCCCTAAAAGTACGAATTTTGAAATAATACTTTTATATAATGTATCTACTCAATTAGAGGTATGTCCACACCGAATTTCGTGTTTCTAGCTGTTGTCGTTTAATATGTACCATTTTTATCCATTTTTGTCCCATTTCACCCCTACGAATAAAAATAACATTATGGTGCACGTTTTTGTTATAGGGGGAATGAGCATATCCAATTCAAGTAAGTACAAGCAGACATATTGAAAAAATGTGCTTAAATATTCTAAAATATTAGGGGTTATTATGGGTATTTTAGTACTTCTGAGAAAAAAATGTTTCCCTTTGAACCGATTTCGCCCCGTTTCACTCCCAACCGATCTACGACTATAAGACGCATTTATGGAAAATTTGGACATCCTAGCTCCTTTCGCATAGATGCTAGTGTGTTTTCAACAGACGGACGGTTAAGTCGGTTCCCCGACACCACTGTCCTATATTATCAATATATAAATTTACAAAATAAACACAACAAACAAAACTTTATAATGTGTTTACTTTAACAACAGAGAACGAGTACCACCAGCACGAGTATGTGTTTTTGGTGACACTGATGGTGACGACGATGACGAGGAAATGATGTCATTGATGTTAATGGTGTTGAACTTTTGATACTCATCGTTGAAACCCACAGAAAATCAACAAATTTAAACTTCTCAACCAAACAACTAATCGAGCAAAAAACCAGTAAGGAAAGGCTAAAGTCGGGCGGGGCCGACTCTATGATACACTCCACTTTCAATCCGAATACAATTCAATTCGGTGAAAAAGTGAAAACGGGAAGGTTATTTGTATCCTGTAAATGTATGTGTTTGACAAAAAATTTTATATCGGAAAGGACATTTGTATGAGGATATATTGAAACCTGGAACGAAATAGGTGAAATATAAAATGTATAGTTTGGCCAAAATCGGTTAAACTTATGGGAGCAACATTTGAATTTGGGCTATATTTAAATCTGAACCGATCTTACCCACTTTCACCATAGTTTTGTTTAGTTAGATTATAAGATGTTGTGCGAAATTTAATGAAAATCGAACACAATATGTGGCTTTTAAAGCGGCAAAATTCAAATCGGGAGCGACATTTGTATGGGGCCTATATCTAAATCTGAACCGATCTAGCCCGCTTTAGCCACAGGTGTTTCTAGTTAGATTATAAGATGTTGTGCGAAATTTAAAGAAAATCGATTAGAATATGTGGCATTTAAAGCGGAAAAAGTCAAATCGGGAGCGACATTTATATGGGGGCTATATCTAAATCTGAACCGATCTTACCCAATTTCTGCATAGGTGTTTCTAGTAAGATTATAAGATGTTGTGCCAAATTTAAAGAAAATCGAGTACAATATGTGGTTTCTACCGAGGAAAATGTCAAATCGGGAACGACATTTGTATGGGGGCTATATCTAAATCTGAACCGATTTGACCTATTTTCACCATAGATGTTCTTAGTTTAAATATAAGATGTTTTGCCAAATCTGAAGACAATCTGATACATTATGTGGTTTCTAGAGCGGAAAAAGTCAAATCGGAAGCGAAATTTGTATGGGAGCTATATATAAATCTGAACCGATCTGACCGATATTCACCATGGGTGTTTCTAGTGGAAATATAAGATGTTTTACCAAATCTGAAGACAATCTGATACATTATGTGGTCTCTAGAGCGGAAAAAGTCAAATCGGGAGAGAAATTTGTATGGGAGCTATATATAAATCTGAACCGATCTAACACATTTTTACCACAGGTGTTTCTAGTTACAATATAAGATGTTTTGCCAATTTTAAAGAAAATCTGTTGTAATATGTGGTATCTAGAGTGAAAAGAGTCAAATCGGGAGTGAAATTCGTATGGGGGCTATATCTAAATCTGAACCGATTTTCTTCAAATTAAATAGCGTTCGTCCTTATCCCGAAAAACATCGTTGTGCAAAGTTTCATTTGGTTCTGTCGACAATTGCGACCTGTATCGTGATTACAAGAATAGATGGACGGACGGACGGACGGACGGACGGACGGACGGACGGACGGACGGACGGACGGACGGACGGACAGACAGACGGACATTGCTAAATCGACTCAGAAAGTGATTCTAAGACGATCGGTATAATTAACAATGGGTCTATCTCGTTTCCTTTTGGGTGTTACAAACATATGCACAAAGACATAATACTCTCGTGGAGTGTATAAAAAAAGGAATACGATATTGGGTTACACAGCATGGCAAGCCGCAAGGACTGGGAAATGAAAAATTAAAATAGATATTCCAAGAAATAATATGCTCTGAGGAGGCAAAAAAGAACATTCAAATGAAATGATAGCAAACATATGAACACACACGGGCAACTGTTCTAAGAATATGTTTGTGAAAGTATATCAGTATCTATGTAAATACACTCATGCTGTGCCCAAAAAATGCCCATGTTATTTTAATGCCACGAACATGCTCTCTTCTATGTCTGAGCTATATTTGTGTACTATAGACTATTTTTCGCGCCAAACCCTATAAGGCAGGGATAAAATTGGATGCGGATAACTACATAAAATACAAAACAAAGATATTATTATCAAGGAGAATATCTATAAGAAATGCCAAATCCAACACAAAAGAGTTTGCTTGGTGGACTGCCAGGCCGTCTGTCAATCTATTCAGATCGAGTTTGACGGAGAAAAATCTGTTGTGCATGCTTCCGTATAGCCTCCGTACAAATGTATCATCCGATTAGGAGTTTATTTTTGATGAAGGCAAGGAATTCTGGACATTAGAAAACCACTTGTTTGTAAACCGATTTCGAATGTTCTAGAATTAAATTTTAACTGATATTTCCAAACATCCAGGTTTAATAGCAAAATACTAGTATTATGGTAGAATGTAGAGGACATAGGCCCGTTCAATTCTATCCTTCCTTTTCGAAATAACGTATTTTCAGAAAGTAAGAATGTCAAATTGTTGCCAAAACTTTAAAATGTCAAAATATAAAATTTGAAACCATGTTGCAACTCGGTTTTCCAAACCGTGCTGCCAAAGTTACCACTTTTTCTTTTATTCCATTCCAAAAAGTAATAATGAATTTTAAAATAATCAAAAATGGAAACTTGCAACTAAGTGGCAACTCTTTTGTAAAGGATTAGCAACCATCAAGATAACTGTAATACATTTCAACTTAATATATTGCTAGACAACTTCGGTAAGCACCAAAAGTGCATGTACGGAATTTAAAGGCCTATCTATATGTACGAAATTTCAAAGGGCGACGAAGCGCATTCTGATCTAAAATCCAATGTTGACAAAAATGCGCGGAGGTCATTTAAAATTCTATTATTTTTAAAAATCATTAAAATAATATAATAAAAATGTATTAGTTATCATATGATTAAAGGCAAAATAATTTATACGAATTTAAAAAAGTTATTCGAGTTTATTAATGTAGCAACATTCATCAGCCACTCTGTATAACCCGAGGTCCACTTTTGATGTCAGTATTAAGTCCTGCATCATTTTTTTCGAAAAAAAGTTTCATGTCACAAATACAAAATTGTTCAATGGAAAACAGCAAATTGAGAAACAATTTTTTAATTTTCTAATTTGGCTTTACCAAAATGACTACATTAGTTAAAACTATACGTTCTTGATGGTTTAAACAAACACATATGAGTCATTTCATGCCAAGAGGTACGATTTTGACTTCGATAAAAAAATTTGTTCATGAGTTATGATCTATTTTATAGTGGTGACAGTAGTATTTGTTCAAAAAGGTGTGCTTGTTTTCAAACCATTTGTTAATAAACTAATGAGAAATTACCATGCTGATGATTTTTCACTGAAATTTTGGTTGACATTTGATTTGAATTGGGTTGATTTTGCAAAAATATTTTGAAAAAATTCGTAAAAATAGAACAAATAATGTCACTACTTTCAAATTCACAGTCATTAAAAAAGATGTTGGAACACAATCGCTAAAAAGACATATAGGAACACCACTTTAAAATGTCAAATAAATCTAATAATCTAATCATTTCAAAAATCAAAATAAAAGAAATAAAATTGTAAAAGCTTTAAAAACTCTAATTGGCGGATATTTCCACTTCTATATCTTAAAAGTAATTGAAATTACCTTCAAAACAAGGTATGGTAGATTGCAATCGGTATAGAATTTCAGGAGTAACAGGCGAGTGAATGAATACACCTTTTTGAAAAAATCGTAATTTCACCACTATAAAATCATTGGTAGGTCATAACTCGTGAAATAGATTTTTTTATTTTTTCATTATTATTACTTTCAAATCAATCCAAGCTATCGAGTTCGTACCGTTTGGCATGGTATCTCTCATATCGAGAAACAAACATATTTTCGTGACATGGAATATTTTGCTCACAGTTTTTTTAAAATTGGATATCCAAGAAATTGATTTTTTCTTAGGTACTCCTTATATGTCTATCGACGTGCTCGAATATTGAATGGAAAACGAGTTTCATTTGGAAATGACAGATGTAAGTATACAGGACAGAATTAAATTCTTTACACACCAACATACTTAAGTTAATGTTATTTTGACAAAACCAACATTGAATGGTGTTTACTACAACAATGAAAATATCGATATGAATGTAGAGGAAATTAAATGAAGCACACTTCTCGTCACTGTCCAAAAATACTTTGCACACTCAAAATAGTGTCTGAGTTTTATTTTCGTTGCAGACTCGAATATTATTTACAACATAAGTGTGACTACTCAAAGATTGCGACGGTGGTGTTAAACCGAATAATTGTTTGGCAATATTTCGAAGAAAATTTATATTTTTCCGATTTTCTTTATTTTTCAAATTGTTATGATGGCTACGTGGCACACTAGAATATACGTGTAGTGTATTGTGTTCAACGGACACTGTGGCGTATGTGTCGTGCCACCGAGTTATTCCTTAACAATCATACGACACAATGGCTAATTTTGTACGATCGTGCATTGTTGTCCACTGTGTTCGTATTTATCTACACGTATCGGATTAAACCTGATTTTGGAGCTGTTGGATAATGGAAATGCTACCATCCAACAGCGTAACAGTGGTATTGGAAACTATTTTTAGTGGCCAAGGGGAAGTCTGTCATTCAATGACCCGTACAACCAAACTGAAGTAAAGTGGAATATTTAAATAGCAAAAGATTTTCAAATGAAGTAGAAGGTAGTGATCAATGTACACTTTTAGTTTTTAATTTTCTTATCTTGTTTCCCATTCGGAAGACTACAAAGTTCCAAAGGTTATCATTTTTAAAAAATATTTTAAATACGTACTCGCACCCTGTGATACCGGTATTAGTGTCAAATTAAAGAGGAGAACATCTGTTAAAAATACTTCAAATATCATGCATCTATCTGCATTGGTTCAGCATTAACAGCATTAACAGGCCAGAGGATGAGGAAATAAAAAACTAAAAACGACAATTACCTCCATTTCACCTATAGTTTCAAACGTATATCATTTGGTCCAAGTGTAATATGGACTGTCGCACAGTGTAAGTTCCAAAATTCCAAAAGTCAATCATTTATATTCGAAAATATGTTGTAGCGTCCAAAGAGCAATGAACGTGCAGACGAAATTGTCACTTAAATCAATATTAAATGGCAAAAATGACTTTATTACGATTCAAGTTTTTACCACCAAAACAAATGAAAAATTTAAACACCTATATATTCTTTTAATCTGCACAGAAAATGCATTAAGCTTTTATACATAGTGGTCAACTTTTTTTCTCCATTCTATCCATACAACATTTTAAAATTTATGAAACTGTTCTCTAAATTTGGGCTAAAATATATGCTTAACTTTGAACACGATTGTCTGAATATTCATATTTACTGTTTATAGTTTGGTTAGAAAATGCTGAATATGTGTTGAACAGATAGGCATAATCGTTTTTCAATTTTACATGTATCATAAAATTTGACTTTTGGCCGTTTTTTTAAATTTCCGTCTATAGTGCCTCACTTGAATTATTCAAAACACTGTGAGATACCCATTCTGTCCTTGTGTCAGTACACAGAACTTCATTTAGCACTGGGTAAACTTTCACATTCACGTTTGTCACTTATGGCTGTTAGTGTTATACCACATCGTAAGTTATATAGATGTGTGTGCGAGAGTGAAAAATTGTACTTTCTTCCGTTCTGTCATTCACTTTCATTTGATATCGCTTGTTTGTCTAAAGATGAAAAATATACATTTTCCATATTGACATATATGCAAGTATGAATGTGTGAGTATGTGCACATTTTCAAACCCACATACGGAAACATACATACATAGATACAAGTACGTTTTACAGTCAGTAAAGTGAGTATTTATGTTCGATATTGATAGTTTTGTTTAGATGGCAAAATAAACATTTATTTCTACGAGATATGCAATATTTTTCTATATGAAAGAGTGGCGCTGTGGCACGATACTCTCGCTTGTTGTGTTTATGCAAGTCTGTCTTGGTTGACACTATCATGGCGGGGGCAACTCGAGTGCGAATGTATGTGCGGGATGTAACATATGTTAGTCATATCGTTTGAGGTTCTTGCGGAAATTGACTTGTGTATTCCCCTTTTCTGTGCAGATAAAAAGGAAGGAGCAAATGTTGTGGAAATAATGCAAAATAAATGTAGTTGTTGGTAAGCAACTATTTCTATTTACATAATGATTTTAGATGGCCTTAAAGTAAATATTTACAAAGTAATAGTAATATGACATGTAGAAAAAATGTTGTGAAGAAGGATCTTGGCATCTATGTACTGAATAAACATAATCCGCTTGGGAGTGTTAATCTTTAAGATTTTGGAAAATAAACTTCGGTCGATAAGGTGTTCTATATCCATATTGTCATAGAACAGTGATAATTTCAATATTTTTATGATTATTCGCCTGTTTCCACATATATATAAACTGGGTTCATACAATTAAAAAGTAACTCCCAGTCACTCCACGGGAATTATATTTGGATTGTTTAATGATGGTTTGTATAAAGTTCCGTGTCTGTGTCAAGCCTTCTATGAGCTAATCGGCCCAGAGAAGACCACTAAAAATCTTGTTTTTCTCATATACTTTTTATGCTGCAGTTTTGCCATTTTTCTCTAAATTGGTAGATCCTTCAAATCACTTCAAACGTAAGTTTTTACTCTTGTCTTAGAATCAGTAATTTGTCGATTAATTCATAGTATTTTTTGGAAACTAATCTTTTTTTGGGAATATTTAGTAAACAATTAAAAGTTGCAATCAAATCGATTGATGCTTAAACATGATGAAGGAATTTTTGTAATATGCATTGTATTGAAAACAATGGTTCTAAAAAACGATATTTTAACTAGTTCTATATTCTCATTCTTTTAAGAGAATAATTTACTTAAAGAGTCCGGTATTTTATTGAAAAGCCGCTGCGAAGCCATCAGACGAAGGCTTTCAAAGGCCGGAAATCATGATAGTGGTAGTGTGCAGCCAAGTAATAAATGTTACAATCCCATTTGTAAATAAATTCGAATTCTATAAAATATAGAAGCGAAATGGTCTTGAGTCAGGACAATATACGAGTTGAAATTTTCACAAAAATGGAATCAGCTACGTAAATTTTTGTCCCATTGACTCATTCTGTTAATTTGTTATAAAATTGTTTACAAAATGTCCCTTAGAAATATTAGTCTTAATTTGTCATTGTTAAAAGCCAGAAAAGATTCTTTGACAAAAATAAAGATTTATATTTAAAGTGATTTCAATTTTTGATTATTTCAGAAAAAAATTGCGTCAAAAAATACACTGATGTTTTGTAGGAGCTTTCATCTTAAAGTTGCAACTCATCAATAAAAATTACAAATTTTATTTCAGTGTTGTAAAAAATATCATTTTTTCGTGGCACAAAAACACAAACATTGAATATTTATATAAATATAATATTTATAATAATTATTAAAAGTGATAAATTTTCTGGGAAATGGCACCTTATATTTCATTTATGATCAATTGTAAATTGATAGAAGTTGTATTGGGAACTATGGAAGTAAACAAACAGAGATAGAGATACAATCTTATCGTTTCCAGTTTCATTTTGGAAAATGGTAGACATAGAAATATATGCTGTAACTTACATTGGAACTGTGATTACTTTTGCTGTTGTGTTCCTGAAGAAAAAGATTGGGAAAACCTACAGCCACTGGCCAATATATCTTGACCACTTTTGCAAATGGCGGTAAACAACATTGATTGTCATCCTTTCATATTAAAATAGGGGTAGCATTCAAGTTCTTCCATTTGATTTAAATTCTTAAAAGACTTCGTTAAAAATGTATATAATAGTGGTAATTCAAAATGATTAAATTTCGTTATATTAATAGGACAAAATGCATTGAGGAAAACATGTGTATTACTTTCGTTTTGTGATTACCTTTATTTAATTTTTTAAAATTTCCTTTATGAGAGAATGAGAACATTGCTCCGAAACAAAGTAATTTTCAATTGATGAAAGGTTTAGCCGATATTTCGATTGTAAAAAACCTCGGAGTTGGTCTTTAATGAAAAACCGGTCATCTGGGCCAGGAGAATATATAATTGTTTATAATTGATTAGACCAATGACTCAACAAAAACAAGTAAGTAATCTTCAGTCGTCTAAACCGACCTATATATATTACCTAGGATTCAGGCAATTCTGTGGCAGGTACAAGAAGGTGAGTGGCTAAAGCGTACATATTTTTTAGGTTTATAGTGATTATAGAAACATTTGTAAACATCAAATTGCAAATGATTTTGACTACCCGCATGCATGTTAAGTCGGTTTTATTGTAAACAAAGTTTATGTCACTCTGTGTGGGAGGTAGCAAAAGGTTTGTGGTAATATCGTCCGTATTCCATACGAATGTAACCACTATAAAAGCGTTGCTAAGTATCAAATTTCACAGTATACACTTAAATTGATTATAAAAACATTATCAAATACCATAATATAGCTGATTCCGAATGTCCGCGTGGAAGTTATATGAGTTTTAATTTAACATTTTAATAAGCCCTTTTCGTGTGGGCGGTACCAGAAGGGTCGTGGCAATTTCGTCCATCTTCGAACTTAAACTAAGTTTGGGAAACATATTACCATGTGAAAAGTTTGAATCGATTCCTTAATTCCTTTCGAGAGTTATCGTATACACCAGCCAGACAGACGGAATGGCTCAAACATCTTAAAATGTTGTGATACGGATTTGGTCCAAACATACTTAGGGTCTTAAGTCAATGCTTTACAGTTTTTTTCTATCCCAAATGATATATACCCTCCTAATCTGTAGAGTGAGGGTATAATTAAGGCATTGGCACGACTTTGTTATTTTAGCAACAAAACGCTTTCTGGATAGACAAGAGTATGTTTTGAAATTTCACTCAAAATAAAAAATGTTTATTTAATAGTGTGTGTATAAAAACATATTTTGAAAAAATAATTTGTGTTAAAAACGGTGGACTTCAGCGTAGTTAAAATTTATGGTCTATGTCAAAAAAAGTTAACACAAAATATTGCATTTGAAAATTTGTTTTAATACATATAAAATTTGAAAAATATTGTTTTATTTTGTGTTATCGCAGGTTGTTATCCCGTGTAACGATAGTATGTGTGGATTGAAAGAAGTGCAAGATCATTGATAAAATAAATATACCCAGCTAGTTTCAAAGGTCATTTAATAGGTACAAGTTTTCCAAACTTTTAGAATGACATGGATCCCCAAAACGTCTATCAAATTGCCACGTTACAAAGTGCGTGGTAACCAGTGAAGTCTTTACAATTAAAAGTTTTTTTCAATACCTAATATATTCTGTGCTGTCCCGAGTTGAACAAAAATTCAAATATGTCACACAATTTTACATTTTTAGAGTAAAATCTGAAAACGCACCATTTGTTTATTTGTGCCGTCCGCCACGCTGCCTTTTTATTATGGTACTTGATAGATTTTACTAATAACAATAGTAAGATCAATATCAACGAAGATATGGGGAAAAAGCTAACGGAATGCCTACTGTCCGTTTAAAATTTGAAATACAGTGTACTTTTTCCATTTGTATACACTCCACGAGAATATCATGTATCTGTGCATTTGTTTGTAACACCCAAAAAGAAGCGAGATAGACCCATTGGTAATTATAACGATCGACTTAGAATTACTTTTTGAATCGTTTTTGCAATGCCCGTCTGTCTGTCTGTCCATCAATTCTTGTAATCACGACACAGGTCGAAATTGTAGCCAGAAGCAAATGAAACTTTGCACAACGAAGTTTTTCGGTATAAGGACGAACGCTATTTAATTTGAAGAAAATCGGTTCAGATTTAGATATTGCCCCCGTACTAATTTCACTCCCGATTTGACTCTTTTCACTCTAGGTACCATATATTTTAACAGATTTTCTTCAAAATTGGCAAAACATCTAATATTTCAAGCAAAAACACCTGTGGGAAAAATGTGTTAGATCGGTTCAGATTTATATATAGCTCCCATACAAATTTCGCGACCAATTTTTCCGCTCTAGAAACCACATATTTTATCAGATTGTCTTCAAATTTGGCAAAACATCTTATATTTAAACTAGAAATACCCACGGTGAATATGGGACAGATCGGTTAAGATTTATATATAGCTCCCATTCAAATTTCGCTCCCGCCACGGATTTTCATCGAATTTTTCCAAATTGAGCATATCACGTTATACTTGAACTGGAAGATTCTATTGTGAATGTGGGTCACCTCATTCCATATTTGGATATAGCCCCGATTCAAATATTCTTCTCGATTTAACAAATCCGATTTCTTGTGTTCGGATAGAAAGTGGAGTGTATCATATAGTCGGCCCCGCCCGACTTTAGCCTCTCCTTACTTGTGGTTTTTAAAAAACTTACTTCCAAAGTAGTGAGTCTTTAACGCAAACTGTAAGAAATTTTTGTGAACATTTTTCGCGAATAGATCGACCTTCAGTTCAACCTTCATGAAGTTCATTTGCATCTCGGTGGCTATATCAGTAAGTAAAATTGCCGTATATATTGAGAAGGCAATACATCCACAACAAGTCACCGTTTGGTGTGCATTTTGGCCTGTACTGAAAATTGGGTTGATCGGCTGCCGAACCAGTCGTGATAGTCATTGCCATTATTAAATGGCAAAGTTCAACCTTTCCAATAAAACCAGAAATATGAAAAAATAATCAGTATTTTTATTGCCGATTCTAATTTAAAATTTTAAATGGCCCACCACATATTTTTTGCAAAATTTTGTCTTTTTTTTAAAAACATTTTTCATTTGAACAATTATAATGAATAATTATATTTTGTAATACACAAAAATGTTTGATAATAACATACGTAGGTATATTTTAGCTTTGTTTCATAGTCATTTCTTTCCACTTTCTTATTGGTGTTCGCCAAACGAAAAAAATGTTATTCACATCAAAATATGCCAATTTAGGGAAATTGTAACAGTACAAAAAAGTAAAAGTACAACAACAATCGAAAATATGTCTACCGACTGCAGTTGTTGTTCTTCTATGCATAGAATAGATAATTTTTCAAAAAAAATCTCAAAGTGGTATCCTTTGAAGTAGATTGCCTTAATGGGAAGATGAAAAAATTTAAATTAAATCAAATCGTTGCTTAAAAAAGTAATAAAATGCAGTCAGCCATAAGAAACGATTCATTAAATGGAATGCCAGCCAAAGCAAACTTCTGTAAATATAGAAAATTCGTTTTAATTTATGATGAATACTAACAGAAAATGCAAACGAAACGAACCGTCTAAACGAAATTTCCACTTTCGAAACAAACCGAGAGACAACAAGATAAATAAGCACAGAGGAATTAATTTATGAACAACAATTTCAAGACGTAAATATGCCTTAAAAGCGTATTTATTTATTGTTTCAAAGATTTCATACTATACCTATACGTTTATGGCTTATTGTCTTCGCAGAGAGGAGCATAAAGCGTAATACTCCACTTGGGACGGGGTAGTTAGTCACGAGGAGGCAGTCACTGATACTGGTAATGGTCTTAAACAAGTCTTAAACATTCATGTTAATCGAAAGTTTTTTTGTGTGTTCCTTCGTTCGTATCGTCATGTTGTTCGTGTGCGTGTGCGTGTGCGTGTACGGCGCTTTTCAGCTGTTCGCTGTTTAGCATAATGTTAAGCGGATTTACATAATTTTATATGGTTTATAAATGCACGCATTTGGCGGTACTTTACAGTTTTCTACAAACAGTATCCGGCCTCGAAATTAGCGAGTATTCTTTTGGGAGGAGGAAAGAGCCAATTTTTTGGAATCTGGGGAAGAATGAAATTCCTAAAGGGAAATAGGATGGTGTGGGTGTATGTTTAGACATAGCCCAGTACAAAAGTCACACCTGGTTAGACTACTTGCTGCTGTAGTAACTATTTGTCGCTCTAGAAACCTTATCTTATAAATATAACTTTTATTTGCACTTCTTACCTCACACAATAGTTTAAATCGTGGGAGATTGTGGAACGTTTAGATGGAGAAATGTCAAGGGCCCTGCTTTGGATCAAACGAAATAAAAAATAAATAACTTTGTATGGGTTGATGTTTGGCATAGTCCCATACAAATGTCTCCCCGCTCTAGAAACATACCCTTACAAATTTTACTTCTCACCACAAAAACATAGAAAATGTTGGAACATATAAGTGTAGATAGTATAAGAGCCTTGCTTTGGAACCAATGACTTAGCCCCATACAAATGTCCACCTGCATGGACTACTTGGCGCTCTTACAAATATATCTTGCAATTTCATTTCTTACCACACAAAATAGTTCAGATCATGGGAGATTCTGGAACAGAGTCCAAGGCTCCCGCTTTGGATCCAACGAAATAAAAAAATATCTCGAAGGCACTTAAAAAATCGTCAATATTCGACAGGACTTCCTATATTCAATAAGGTGGCACTTCTTGTGGGAAAAGTGATAACAATTTGTTTTAGCAGGGTACTGTAGATATATACATATAATTAAGGCGTTGGGAAATGGCAGCCGTATCAGCAGCAACAACAACTGGCTTATCTTTATGCCTTACTGCACTTGACTTTAACAACTCACATACATACACAATAAAGAAACGACACATAAACACATATATAAATATCAACATCAGGGCAAACACACTCACTTGCCGATACAGACATCCTAACGTCAGCATTTGTTCATGCGCGTACCCAGTGAACAATTTTTTTCTGAATTCGATGCTGTTGCAAATTCATAAGGACGGTTGAAACCAATCAGGAATGATTTGTCTGGGACAATTAGGAAGATTCTGCAGATCGGAAAGAATTGTAAATATAATCTGTGGCAAATTTTGAATGAATTGTTCGATCTGAAGTCCAACCAAGCTGGTGAAAGTGGTACTGATATTTTGTCCGATTTGTCATACAGACAGAAATCTGCAAAAATATACGAATATGGTACTAATTTTTTGGTACTTTGACCGCTTTTAGGAGAATTCAATGATATCCGGACAATAAAATTTATAAACGAGTTAAGAATATATTTGGATTCGCCCCATTATTTGTATTTATTGTTTTATTATTGAAATTTCTAGCTCCAGAATTTTTTATCTTTTATTTTTAAATTTATTTTTTGTTTATTAATATGTTAACATAAACATGTAGCGCAAACATTTAATGATTCATTTCTTAAAAATAGATTTTTAAACATTCATTGTATGAAAAAAATCTTATCGAATCATTTCGACTGATTGTCTAGACAGTGAGAAGCAATTGTTCACTGGGTGCATGTGTGTCTACATATGCGACTGAATGTGTATTTTGAAAGTCAAAAGAAATATGATTTTATAATTTTATAGCTTCCCTTTATGTTGCTCATATGAGTGTGTGTGTTAGTGTACCAGTGCAATTTTTTCTCACAACCTTCGTATGATATGTTTGTCTATAATAATTTTACAAGTTATCATTGTGTGTTTGTGTGTGTGTGCTGGTGTATGTTTATATATGTGTGTCAAAAATGTATGCGATATCCATTTCTTTTTCCTTTGAAAACAGGTGATTTTTTTGGCTATAGATAAGTACACTCCAACCACATCTTACGGCCAATTTTATTTATGTGAGTATATTGCAAAAAAAAATTTATCCATAGTAACAACATAGTCCATATTCTATGAATCTTACAATACGTAAGTCGATTTGACCAAAAAAAAAAGAAATATAATTTTTGATTTTTAAAAATTAAAATAAAATTTAAAAATTAAATTAAATAATTATGATTTTTAAAAATTAACAAATTTATAAAATAATTTATAATTTTAAACAACGCCGATAAAAATCCGTAATGTTTATACTTATTATAATGCATATTTTCGATTGAGTTTCAAAAGAATAAATGTCAAACCCGTAACACATTAAATATCCTACATTTTCTATATTCTTTAAGTGATGTCAGTTTTATATACCTTATATGAAATTGTATGAACTATACTGTTGATTAGCAAGAGTGAACAAAGTCACGACATATAATAACATCACAGAATTCAAGAAAGTAAAACCACAAGTTTTTTTATAAATAGTATTGCAGTATAAATAGTATTGAAATAAAGAGTGATTTTTTTGAGGTTAGGATTTTCATGCATTAGTATTTGACAGATCACGTGGGATTTCAGACATGGTGTCAAAGAGAAAGATGCTCAGTATGCTTTGACATTTCATCATGAATCGTCTTACAAACGAACAACGCTTGCAAATTATTGAATTTTATTATCAAAATGCGTGCTCTGTTAAGAAAGTTCATTGCGCGCTTCCATTTTATGGTCAGTTTAATCGACCCACTGAAGCGGCTATTCGGGCTATTGTGACTAAATTTCGCACCAAATTTACATTGTTGGACATTAAACCACCAACACGCTTACGTGGAGTGCGAACTGAAGAAAATATCGCAGCTGTATCGGCCAGTGTTAATGATGACCACCAATTTTCGATTCGTCGCCGTTCGCACCAATTGGGTCTCTGTTACTCAAAAACGTGGAAATGCCAAAATTGGACTAAGCGGATGGACCACCTAAGACGCAGCCGCGGTCAACATTTAAATGAAATTATCTTCAAAAAGTAAATGTCATGGACCAATCTAACGTTTCAAATAAAGAACCGATGAGATTTTGCAAATTTTATGCTTTTTTTTAAAAAAAAAGTTATCAAGCTCTTAAAAAATCACCCTTTAGTATTGCAAATATAAATATGACCTATATTTGCAATACTATTTCCATTATCCAGATGTTTTCAATTGGCAATGACGCCCAAATCTCAGTCGGAGAAAATGGATGATATGGAGCAAGTGCAACAAATATTTATTGATACGAAAATAAAAATATTGTTAAAAACTATACAATAATTTTTGCAACTAAAAGTCGCGCGTTATAAAAGATCATAGTATTCGAAAAACTGAAATTTTATCCATTTTTCGTTCGAATTTCTCTACAATACACCAACTTTAATAGTATTGCATGTCGTGCTGAATTTTTTTGATTTGGGGGAACTCTCCAAAACTGAGAGTCTGATGCGTTACACCAAAATATATAAAATATATAAAATGCTCATTTATATTAGGGTGATTTCTCTGGCTTGCATACAATGATATAACCTTCATAAAATAATAATAAAATTCAAATAAGACTCATATAATATATATGAGACTCATATAATATATATATAAAAAAATCGCTGGAAAATAAATTTCCTACATGGATTCAAACATGTACAAAATTGAAAAGATTTACATTTCATTTCGCACTCTGCAAAATAACAGATTTTACTATATTCATATTTGTGGAAATATTAACTAAACTTTTCAATTATAAATATATTTACGCATTAGGATGATTTCCCTTTTTTGTGATTTTAGGCTAACCTACTACTTGATGGACAACAATGTTCTCATAATAAAAAAACAAATCTAGGGAATAATAGAGCAAAAAACATCCGGAACGGCACTTTTTTCTAAAGATATGTCAATATTAAATTCTCTTAGTTTCAAATTTTGCTCATCAATTTCACAAAATTCGAAAATGTTATAGGTATTTTAAGTTGGAATGTATTTAAAATGCAACAGATCAAAAATTCTATTATTTTGGTTGCTTCACAGTAATAATAACCTATCGTTTCGTATTGGAAAATTACATTTTTTTACATTTCAACCCATTTTCAGGTGAGCTTTTTTGAAGCAAAAAAAAATCAAATCACCTTTTACCATGTTTTTCTATTGTTTATTCTATTACATAAATGAGTTTTAAATTGTAATTAGTGTTTGCATTTGCCCGTACTTTTTATTTCCCGGGAAACGGGAATTATTTTTTCAATTTCCCGGGAAATCTTGAACATATTTTTTACCACGAGTTAAGCTTACTTTCTGAAATATTCACATTTTGTTAAAGTAAAATAAATATTTATTTCACAACGATCCTGTTACAGAATTCATATAATAAAGTGCAATGTGAGATCAATTCAAACATCTTTTCAAGTTTCAAATTAATTAAATCTTATTTTATTGAAAAATGTGGACGCGACGGTGAACGATCGTTCACAGATGTAGGCTAAATAGTCAGTAGAACAATGAATAAAAGTTGTCTGTTCTTTGTCCTGTCGATGTGAAAACTTTAAATTCTTTCTTAGAGAGCTATCTCGACTTTTTTAATAGAATATTACTACTTGCGTTTTCTATTACATTGTTTAAAATATTTTCATTTATTTTGGACGTTCGGAAACACGTCCTAAATCTACTTTCTCCGGATCATATGGAGCTTGACAGTCAAAATCCTAAAAAGTGGATTTTGGGTGTATATCCGAACGCAGCTTAAAATTGACTTGACTACTTCATAATCAAAATACACAATATTTCTTAGTCTGCCAAATTTGTCGCTGAAAAAAATTGTGTTTTTCTGTATTATTTATAACACAGCGAGCCCCTTAAAAATTTCGAACCAAAAAAGTGGGTATTGTTGCGTATTTTATAACAAATGCATCAAAAATGAAATTGTAAAATAATGGCTGATGATAAAACACAAAGATTAATTTTAGTGGGAAATGTCCACAAATTATTTTGAAGCCAACTTAGAGTATGTTGTTTTAAATATTTCTATTATATATTTTGTTTATAATTTTATTTTATAAAAACATCAAAAATTTCAAAAAAGATTCAGTGGGTTAAATCTCCAGCATGTAGTTTTCAGAGAATATAGAAAACAAGTGTTGAGTGAGGGAAACAAATATTGAACAAAATGGATACAAAAATTAAAAATAATTAAATGTTTGTAAAATACGATGAGAGTACAGCTAAACACCATAGAAATATTGTATAGAATCTTAATATCGGTTGAACCAATTGCGAAATAAATTTAACGATTTTAATATATAGGGTGGGCCATTATAATTTTTAAGTTTGAATCGGCTATAAAAAAGTGCACATTATTTTTTTCAAATTTCTGGATTTGTTGGAAAAGTTGAACTTTGGCATTTAATAATGGAACATGACTATAACTACCTCGACTGGCTCGGTGGTACCTCATCCGATCAACCCAATTTTTCAGTACACGGCCCAATGATATTTGATCCAGAATATAAATTATGAATTATACAACTGCATGATTTTCAAATGGCAATTAAACAATATTGAATCAACGTCTGCTTAACACAAGACTGACTGTCAATTAGCGCTCACTCAGTACATCCGTGCATCGAGTTTGAAGTGTTTTCACATTTTCTGATTTGATTTACACAGGAAAAAATCTCATACGAAAATTGCCCACACGTTTGTTTTATGTTGCCGTTGCTTTGGTCGTTCAACGAAAACAAAAAACGGAAGCGAAACATGCATCAAAATAAAATTACAATGTTTTGGCACGTCTTCTCGACAACCATGATGTTTTTTATTGCTAATGTTCTTCTGCCTTTGCCTTGTTTTGAAAAAGAATTTGTAATGAAATTGGTTTGAAGTCCTTAAATTAAGTTTTTATATTTTGTCATTCTCTAACTGTGGGCGTTGTGGGAGAAGCGCATAATTAATGCATGTAATTCGAGATTCGAATTTTGGCAAAATTAAGTTATAAAAAGTGTACATGCAAAAAGTAAAAACACGAAAGAAAATGTGTGAATGGAATTACAAATAACAAAAAACGAAAGAACACCATTATCGAGGTCATTAAATGTAGAACCATTATTCTTATTATATTGTAATGCCTATGGGTAAATGAACTCTGTACCATAAAATGGTAAAGGTAAAGTCTCAACGCCCTTATTTTAAAATTATTTTCGTGTGGCTCTGGGGATCTGCATAAAAGTTTATAATAATAAAATGTCTAGCCACATGCATTCTAATAAGTTTGTCAAAGTAATGGTTTTGAAATGCCTGTGAAAGTGCTATTATGGAACTTATTTTATATAAAAAAGAAAAACGTAACGTGAGAACATCAGAAATGGGTCTTTCTAAAGTACTCTAAGAATTTTAATATTTTGTTATATAATTAGTGTAAAATGTAATGTCTTTAAATGACCACACCAGCATATACGCCGTTAGTGTATACTATATTTATATCAAACTAAAATATACAGTGTCTGTCAATAATGAATGATAAATATATTCAATAAACTCTAGAAACTTATCAAATTTTGGGAACATTCAAAATCAAGTGATCTACACCTATTGTATATTAGGCTGGGTCGCCATCCATACAAATTGAAAGCAGTTTCAGTCACCCCATAAAAATAAAGTTTCGATTGTTGATGACTTTCAAAATATTTCGTTCCTAGATCAAGCCAATGTGATCGAGCCATGTTTTTCCCGTGTAATTTATTTGTGTTGCATTTTTGGCAAAATATTTATTCTGACCTAACAGACCCTTGAAAGCACTTTAAATATAAATTCTAAATTGATTCTTTTCTTAGAGTAACTTATTTTTGTATTTGCTACCACCAAATATTTTATAAAAAATAAAAGCTGCAGTCAATATCTTTCGAATTATGCCTAAATGATGAACATCGGTATGACATTAACGCCGCAGCACTCATTATTGTATAAAGTGTTTGAACATTTTCGCTCTGAAAACCATCGCCTGCATTAAATTATTTCACAAAAATGGAGTCAGTGACATTATTTTTCGTCCGATATTCATTGTTAAGGCATCATTCGAAAGGTATTGATTCCTTCTATTTATTTTTCATTACAACTCTTACAAAATGTTTCCAAGAAATATGAGTTTTTAGCTGTCACCCACAAAAAATCAATATAAACGTCCAATAATACGACCAATGAGTTATTCTAAGACAAAAATAAAAAAAAGTGTGTCTATCAATTAAAAAAAATTTTGGACATGATTTTTAGAGGTGTTTTCAGGAGCGTTTAGCTCACAGATGGCTTGTCCCAAATACGAAATATTTTGTAGATCATCCTTAAACAATCCAATCTTCATTTCTATTGTATATATGGACATTCTAGCTCAAATCGTTTGACTGTTTACATGATTTCGGCATACAGACCGTTGAATTTAGTAGAGGTCTATAATTCGAGGGTATTTCATTAAATATCCAATCTCCAAGAGGTGACTTCATGACAACACTATTGGAGACAACTCTTGTTTATTGGTTTTCACACCTTGAAATGATGGAATGCAATATCGCCGAACTGTCATCGTAAATAACAAAAAATTTCCTGGAACTACACTATGATACCATTTTTAAGAGACTCATGTCAAATTAATTAACTAATGCATATTTTGGAGGACTTTAGATACCGCACAAAGATCTAATAATGCAATTGAATAATCGCTAAGCTAAGGGCAACGTCCTGTGGTTAGGAATTAAATTAAATATAGGAAAAGTTCTGTTTTAGAATTTAAATCGGTTGATTATAGAAGTGTAATCGTATAAAAACTTTGAAATGGTGTTGGGGACAAATGTTTCTTCAATAATAATAATTTGTGGGTTTAAATCGTCTTCTATAGACCGAATTATAATAATAATTTTATCTAGTAAACATTCCATAAAAACCGATTGTACGTAAGGGACAAAGAATTATTTTTAAAATAAATTCACATATAATGTCAGGATTTTAGAAATTCCCTCAAATTTGAACATGTGGTTAGTTGGTTTACGTGATCTCTTTCCGAATGGTGTCCACCTTTCCGAGTGGACAGTGCCTGCAAGATTGTCATGTAGTAATTGCTGCCCAATCTGGTCATGTGCTGTGGGATCATACGAGCTCAGTAGCGACATACCAAGTGCTCGACAGCCACTCCTATCAACGATGGGACCAAAAACCCATTTTAAGAAGCAAAAAGTCTATTTTGAAGTAACGTATTTTCAAAAAGTTATAATGGCAGATTGTTGCCAACACATTAAAATGGAAAAATATAAAAATTTGGAACCAGGTGGCAACTCGTTTTGTCAAACCATGCTGCCAAAGTTACTACTTTTTCTCTTGTTGCATTTTTAATATTTCAATTAAAAGTAATATGAAAACACATCTGTTGTAAAACGAAAATGCGCAAGCTAATAATTTTTTGTAAATTATAAAATACTCACACAGATATGTTAATTAATCAAAAATTATTTTTTTTATCTTATTGCAAAAATCAATGCACTGCGCTAAAGTGTGTTGTGTTTTTCGTGTAAACAACAAACTCGTAAACATGAGTCGTTCCTGCATTTCTTGGAATAGAACTTTGTCTATCCGGACGTATCCGTTGAACCATACATATGAGAAGAAAGGTTAAAGGGTACACTTTAATATGCCGGTAATATGGGCTGCGGCAAAATGCCATAAATTATGAAAATTTCTCATTTAAAATTATATTAAAGTTATAAATGCAGTTATTTTAAAATTTTGGTTAGAATATGTTTGAAATGCTATTGATCTCCGCGAAATTTCACTGAAGTGTTTATAATTAGTGTAGTCATTAATAAGTAAGAAAAGGCTAAAGTTGGACATGGTCGACTATGTAATACCCTACACCACTCCTTGCTCCTATACCTCGTTTTAATAAACACGGGTAATTTAACATCAGTGGGTATAGTTTATACAGTCCATATAAATTATCCAGTGTAATATAAACTTATATTTAACCAAATTTAACGTAGTTTGTAAGATTTTATGAATATATGTTTTAATACTCCTACTATGTCACGATGGGGCTAGGTTACAATTTTTGAACTAACGCATTTTCAAAAAGTTATAATGGCAGCATGTTGCCACCATTTTAAAATTACCAAAAATCGTTTCGTTTCGTTTTTTTGAAAGGACTATCAATACATTTCAAAGATCTACCTTTAAGTGGGTGTGACAGTAGATTGATTAACTTAAAATTTTGCTAGACAACTTCAGTAAGCGCCTTATCTAATACTAACTACCAAATAAACAACCTAAACAATTTTTGTAAACATATTAAGTACTTACACAACACATTAAATGTCTAGATGTTTCTTGAGGTATTTTGGCTCAAAAAAACCAACTACCATTCCCCTGAAAATGGGCGTAGCCCTACACTGAGAAACTTATTTTTTTTAACATTTTTTTGTAAGCAGCATAATTGTATGCACGAAATTTGAATGGTCTATTTTTTCCTAAGATATTTTGCCTCAAAAAATCTACTACCATCCCACTGTAAGTGGGCGTGGCAACTCAATGTTTTTATAGAAGACTTTGGTAACTACCATAAGTACATGTACGAAATTTCAAAGGTGTAGCTGCGTCCAATTCCTTTTTGTCTCTAAAACTGTTCATCTGCCCTTCGTCTCTTCGTTGGCACACTTATGTCATTGATTGTTGAATTGCTTGGTTTCCAATTGGGCAATGATCCGCTAGCACTGTGAAGTTTTCCACTTGAAATGAGCTCGGTCTAGGTAGTGTGCGATGATACCTCAATTAACAGACCCTATCGGTATAATGACCAACTCCGTAGCCAAAAGTAGATCTCATTATCGCTAACTCGTTCGTTCCCATAAAGTCCTGTGTTTCATATAAAAGTGACTTCAGACAGACTGCACTTCAAAAATATGTTATATAGACTTTTTCTGACAAGACATTCATTTTCCAGCAGTCTGTATATACGCCAGTCTCACGTTCCACAATTGGTTATCTACTTCCTACTTCATCCTTGAATTGCATTGCGAATGTCATCTTAAGAGTGCTATCGAAGTGTGTGGTGCTTTCATGTTCGCCCCTTCCTCTGTGAATGGCCAGTTCTTCATAAGGCTGCATATATCGGCGTAATATGGTTGTATACATCCAAAACACTATTTTTGACTAGAGTTTTTGAGGCAATTGTATCCACAGTAGTTCGAAGTTCAGTGTTAGTGGACAACACTCAAGATCCCTGTAGGCGTAAGGTGCGAACTGACGAGAATGTGGCTTCCTTAGGTGAGAGACCTCATCAACGCAACATTTCCCGCTTAGAAAGTCCAATTATTTGCTTACAATGTCCAATTAACTGAGCAATAGATCATCCACTTCGTTATCGCATCCTAGTTTGTGCCTTAAAAGTCTCGACTAACCATATATTCAGTGTCTGTTGTTAAAAGGAAGAACTGTCCTATCTGGGAATATGAAAAACCATCTAGGGATTAACGAGAAGCTAATGCAATCTCAGAGAGTGACTGTTTGGCGCGGATTTCGGATTTTCACATTTTTTAAAAATTAATTTCGGTTAACGGCGAGCTCTACAGAGGTATGTAATTTTTTGTAAAGATTACAAAACAAATTTTCAGAAAATTTTTAATTTTGC
This sequence comes from Polietes domitor, assembly GCA_947397865.1. Taxonomy (NCBI): domain Eukaryota; kingdom Metazoa; phylum Arthropoda; class Insecta; order Diptera; family Muscidae; genus Polietes; species Polietes domitor. Next base: position 48,692,288 of record OX377620.1, read on the forward strand.
TTCAAAAAGATGACACAGAAATCATGGTCCACTACTTTTTTGAAGTTGTAAATAAATGATATTTTGTTAGAATATATGTAAACTAGAATTTTTAAGTTGGAACTGTAAAACCTATATTAGAAAATATATTTTTTAAAAATATGAAATGGTGTTATTTCAATTGAGATCAAAATTTATTTAAAGAATGGACTTTAGCCGTTTGATGTCTCAGTGCATTGTTGTACAATGTACGTGTTTTCTGCGAAAGAATGAATATTTGGATACTTCTTTTAAATTAAGTTTTCTTTTAATTTAAGTATAAGTGATTATTCGAAGTCTATGATATGCCTTTTCCACACAACGTGCGTCCATTTAACTTTCTGATTCTACAATTTATGCTTATGGGATACACAGTAAATACACAGCTGGATGGTACACTGGTGCGTATGATGAACATCTGTATATTAATACTCATACTCATAGTACAATATTTACAAAAATATGCAGACATCTCTACTAAGGCACGCGCGTTTCATCTGATGGTCAATTCTTTATAGAAATTTCTAAAACATTCTTCAATTGCAACCGGCCATGCCGGTTCCAGTCCGTCAGACATAAAGAATTCATTGGTCAAATAAATATAAGTTGAGGAGTACTCCTCAAGCAAATCTTCCATCATCATAATAATCGTAGTAATATTTTTGATGAATGGAATGTAAAAATACATACTTTGTATCATCATCATGTGTTGATGCGATGTGGGTGTAATAATGAATGTTTTTGATGGCCATGGCCGAGATGACCATCTGTGTGAGGCCAGGGCAGCAATATAACAGAGGGAAAATCTAACAGTGAGGGGGAGCTCATGAACATGAACAGACCATCCAACCAGCAACTACAACAACAACTGCAAGTTTTTTCCGTTCATGTTGTTTTTTTATTTTGTGGGAAAATATTTCACTGACGGCTGATGGTCATCCGCGTCCTATACTATTCTTGCTCCTACCCCTACTCCTCGTCGTCCTTATGCCAATCCAGGGCATTTTATGGTTGTTTTTCTTCTGTTTCTGCGAAAGATTTCATATCTGGTTTTCTGCTCATAGTTCTTCTTCGCATTTAGTTCTTTTCCATATTCTTTTTTCGCTGTTCCTGTGTTCGTAGGTCCCTCTGCCGCATGAAACTTGTTTACTGTGCCACAAAACACATGCAGCATTTGATGATTCCCCGGAGCATCATTTGCAGTTTATGGTTTTGCGTAAATGTCGGCACGGCAGTTCACGGTTGTTTTTTTTTTGTTTCTGGTATAGCTCTTAAACTTTGGCTTGACATCCATTCCCGGTCTTATGTTGGTTGAGTGGGTGAATGGGTATGCGAGCGTGCGTTTTTGCGCTTCCTTTTCGACTAGATTTTTGACGGGACGCACGTAAGCAATTTTCCATGGTTAATAAATCACAACAACATTTACTTGATGTTGTTTTTCATGTTCTACGCAAGTGAGTGATATGTTGTTTTGTTAAATCTTCGACATGAGTTCTCCTCATAAATGCCATAAAAAACGAAACGAAATGAGTTTCGGCAAGATTTGAATGATCATCGTTCTTATCGACTGCTAAGATAAAAAAAATTGTTGCTATGGCGCAGTAGTATTTCCGGTACAAAATGTCGATGAACGAAGGACAGACTACAATTTGTTAACAATCACGTGTGGCCAGAAAGGCCCAGCCTATCTCTGTGTGAAAATCTTTTCTTTTGATATGTGGCGATGGCACAAAGTAACGAACTGAAACAAAGTGTGTTGTAACACTAAACAATGAGCGCTTTACGGCCTACACTTTAAATAAACAGAACTTTAAACTTTAAGAACATAAGTAACGGCGATATTTTTATATATAGTTCTTGATAGAAAGACTTCAAACGTTTATCGACATACAGAGACTGCGTTTATCGTTAAAACGAGATTTTTTCTTCCCAAAGAAAGGGTCGCATCTATAGAAAAGGAGCACTTTTTGCCCAAACGCACACCAAAATAGTGAACACCAAACCATTTGCATTATATTGAAATTGTCCAAACTTATTAAATGTAAAATTTATTGCTAAACTAAATTTAAATTAATTAATCTGCAGGTACTGATTACATACAACCAAAAATATTTAAATATGGATACCAACTATTGGTCCCTAAAGGGTGGTAAATCGACACTATCTCGGAAAGTTGGAAAGAATTTGTGATAAACTCGATTGTATTTGTGGAACACGATTTGACAGCCCATTTCCAGTTGCGAAGCAGAGCATTTAAATATGTAAGTTTTTTTGCACTCTTTGGAGGAAGAAAAGTGATTCCTCAATTAAAATCATCTCATTTTTTTGTTAAGCTTATCTTTATTAATAATATACAATATGAGCGCCCCGGTAGTCGAGTTGGTTGCGTGCTCGGCTATCCGCGTGGTGGTTGTGTTTCTAGTAAAATATAAAGTGTTGCGCGAAACTTGAAGATAATCTGTCCAAATATATGGTTTCGAGAGCGGAAAACGTCAAATCTGAACCAATCTGACGCACTTTTATTATTGCTGTTTCTAGTTGCAATATAAGATATAGTGCCAAATTTGATCAAAATCGGTTGAATTATGAGCAGAAAAAGTCAAATAGGGAGCGAAAATTGCATGGGATTATAAATAAATCTGCGCTGATCTGACCTACTTTCACCAAAACAAATTTGTCAAAATATATGGTTTCGAGAGTGGAAAACGTAAAATTATTCCAACCAAAGTTATTTCGGATAAACCATATAATAAATGTTGGTTTAACCAGACATGCAGGACTGCTGTCAGATCCAAAGAGGAAGCGTTCAGAAAATGGCGTTTAAATAAAAATGCCAGCACTGATCTGCTACGCAAGCAGACAAGAACCATGTGTGCCAGGGTACTTAGACGTGAAAAGTTTCTACACGAACAACGTCTTCGTGCCAAAGTTCTTTCTTCTCCTAGGGGAGGTAAGAGATTTTGGTCATTTGTAAGAAGAGTAAAGGATAACTCCTCATCTATCCCAACTCTTGTTAAAGATGACCAGATATTCAATAACCCGGTTGACAAAGCTAACCTATTGGCTGAAATATTTGCAAGGAATTCATCCTTGCCGGAAAGTAATCAACCACTCCCCGTGATCGAAAATGTATCTAGTTCCATGCCTCAGATATTTTTTCGATCACGTGGAGTTAAACGGTTTCTTGCAAATCTCGATGTAAATAAATCTCCAGGCCCGGATGGTATTTCAGCACTTGTCCTATGGTGTAGGAAATTCTTCACTCCCTCCGATCTTCTCAATATCTACATTACGTACATAAGACCTAAGATGGAATACAACTCCCATATATGGTCGGGTGCTCCAAGGTCTTCCTTGGAGCTACTTGACCGTGTTCAGAGGAGGGCGATGATGTTAATGGGTGACAGCAGGATATCCAATTCTGTTGTCTCCCTTGAACATCGTCGTAATGTGGGATGAGTATCACTGTTTTATCGATATTTTTATGGTGTTTGTTCCTCGGATATTCGTGATCTCATACCGGACGTGAGGACGTTCGGTAGAGATACGCGACTTTCAAGGAGCTCTCACTCATTAGTTGTCGATTGGACAGCTGGCCGCACTACACACTACGAATGAATTCGTTCTTCGTTCGCGCAACTCGTATGTGGAATCGACTTCCGGCAAATATCTTTCCCGCCAATTATGACATCCTGAGATTCAAAACAGATGTCAACAAATACTTCTCCCTTTTTCCTCCTCCCTAACCCTTATCATCCTTTTGCCAACGCAATGCACTGCATTTTTAGGGGACATACCCTGAGTGTTGGTTCAGTGAAAAAATAAACGTAAACCGATTGTTTCGCTCCACTGCACAGAGGTAACAAACGGCCAAAAGTTCAAAACAAAATTAATTTTTTTAAATCAATTTTGATGTCAAATGAAAGATATGTAACTATTGAAATAACACCATTTCATATTAAAACAAGCTGAGATGGACAGCAGACGGACGGACGGACAGACAGACATCGTTAAATCGACTCAGCTGGTGATTCTAAGCCGATCGGTATACTTAAAGGTGGGTCTAGCTCGATTATTTCTTGGTGTTACAAACATTTGGCGCAAAACTAACTTATAATACCCTAGACCACGTAGTGGTGTAGGGTATAAAAATGTATATTTCCTAATATAGTTTTTACAGTGGTTCTAGCTTGAACATATTTTAACCTCTATTTAGAACTTCGAGGAAGTAGTAGGTCATGATTCATTTTAAATATTACAAAAATATCAAAACATTCAACATTGATTGGTGTCAAACTTTAAGAGCAGGAGTGAGAAAATGTTGTGACTACACGTCATAAGTACTATTAACCTTTAGTTGCGGTGTTTTGCAATAGTTTCATTAGAGCCATTTTAAGTGACCCATATTATAACAAACGAAAATTTCCTAATTAATAAAAAGACAGAAAGTCGGAAATAATGGCACATTATAAAATACCAAATTTCAGAACTATATGATGATAAATAAAAAAGTTTAAGTTATTTTTAATGTCACATACCAAAATCTCAATTTTTAGATTTTTATTATGGTAAATAAAAAAGTCATGGGCTTTTGCCAAAAGTTAGCACTGTGCACTGTGATGTTGACTTTCTGTGAACATTTCGATCGGAAAAAGGCTGTCATTGTCATAAGATTCAAAAAGAAACCACCACCCTCTTTACATATTCTCAATCGTGTGTAACTCTAAGATCTAACCATATACATCTGTCCGTCCGTCTGCAAATCTGCTTAAACAAAGCTGGCGTCTGAACTAACAGATCCAAATTGTCCACATATACGTCTAACAGTTGTAGATCGTTTGTGATTGCAAATGTTCTTAATTGGTTCAGAGCAAACAAATGTAACCAATCAAACGATAACAGCTGGAATCTGTGTGTATATCCCTCTAAAAAAGGGAAATAGGGATAAAAATGGTATCAATCTCATATACGAGGCGGAATTCAGGAAACTTGAGGTGCTCACCGTGCAGCCATGAAACATAAAACGATTTGTCGAATATTTTGCCTCTAACGGGGTACGCTGTGATAAAATATGAAAATGTTACCAAACAAACGAATTCGTGAATAATAAAAAAATACTTAAGATTTGCAAATTGAGGGAAACGAATAACATTAGTACACACAATAGGAAAGTTTTTCCAAAAAAAAAAAAAAACACATCAAATTCAGAAAAATGCTTGAAATCTTTATTTGAATCGATAGTACGGTCCATATAATTTAATGCTTGAAGATTATTTCATGCAAATGTTGTCCTTGACTGCGTCTCAAATGGTCCATCCGCTTAGTCCAATTTTGGAAGTTTTTGAGTAACAGAGGCCCAATTGCTGCGAACGGCGACGAATCGATAATTGATGGTCATCATTAACACTGGCCGATACAGCTGCGATATTTTCTTCAGTTCGCACTCTACGTAAGCGTGTTGGTAGTTTAATGTCCAACAATGTAAATATGGTGCGAAATTTAGTCACAATAGCCCGAATAGCCGCTTCAGTGGGACGATTAAACTGATCATAAAATGGAAGCGCGCGATGAACTTCTTAACAGAGCACACATTTTGATAATAAAATTAAATAATTTGCAAGCGTTGTTCGTTTGTAAGACGATTCGTGGTTAAATTATAGACCAAACTGAAGATGTTTGACAGTGAAACAAAACACGAAACGTGTGTCAGCTGTTTAAACCAGTGTTGCCAAAAAGATAATAGCTAAAAAATCACCCTCTATGAATGACTGCTACTGCAAATCAAAGTTTCCTATAACAAACATGATGAAAAATTATATTGTTCTCTCGGCTTTAATCACAACTACCCGAAAATACTTATCATGCCACTTTGTGTGGACAACTACCATAAGAAATAATATAACTAAAACATGCGGAAGATTCATCCTGGGGACTCTGGTAGAGTTCATATACTATTCGGCTTGACCAAATTTGAGGCCCTCTTTACTTAATTGTATCTACAACACTTATGTACTTATCAGGAAAAAGGAAACACAACGTAAACACATATCATAAATCTTCTGCTATAATCGACAAAAACAATTATAATTGTATAAATTTATGCTCAATGCGCTTAAGTTGAAATGACAAATGAACAAAATACGTGATAATTTTATGGGTCAGAAAACCATTTTTCATTTCGGAAGCATAAATTTCCTTTTCATTATGTGATTTTGTTGTCGTCGTTTTTGTTGTCATAATAAAGTATTTGTAATTTGTTGGATGGCCATCAAATGTTTACTGCCACTTCCTGTTTTAGGAAATTGTGGTCAATCATCGGAGGAAACATTATTGGTATCATATTTGATTGAGTACTATAGCGGCTTAAATAAACATCCATCAAATCGTAGCAACGTTTTTTTAATATAGTTTTTAGAAATGTGTCAAATGTATAATGTATATTGGGGTGGGTCATAGACAAACTTTTGAAAGAATTTATGTTTTCTATGAAGGACGACAATTTAGTAGGGATTTAGATTGAATCTAAAAATCTAAAATCTTCTTACATCAAAATGTAGTCCATCTTGCCCATTTCATAAATGTAGTGTAAATTAAAATAAATTTAGGTATTATACAAACAGGTCATCCATATCAATCATCAAAAACCAGATAAAATCACTATTGGATGTTGCTCTAATAAAGAATATAGGACGGAAAATGACGTCGCTGTGTCCAGTTTGTAAATATGAACTCAGTTTTAAAATTTTTAAAAAATTTCACGTCGTGACCTCATTTTCCATCCGATATTCATCATTTAGTCATCATGTCAATGCTATTAGAACTAACTAAATTAAGTTGAAATTATTTGCCAAACGCTAGATTTTTTAAATTCCTTGCACTTACCAACTATATTCAGATACACGGAATGTCCAATCGGCGGCGTTGTCGATATCTGACACTCGTATATTCCCGAGTCCTTGCGCTGGGCATATCGAATACGCAGTGTCCAATCTTCGGCGTGCGGTGAGTGCATAGCTTCAAATCTCTGATCCGATGTATAAGTGTAGCGTCCGACAGTCAACAAATGAATGTCACGATGTCGCACCCATGATACCTGCAAGCGAGATAAATTGAAACAAACGAAAAATGAATACATAAAATCAAATGTTCAACTATCAATTACAAACAACAATATATTACATTTTTATTATTAGCCTTAAGGGTCAAAACACGATACAAAGGGAACTGCATACACGGACACTCACTCACATATTTATTACGTACTACTACATATCTGTTCACAATGAATTTAAAAGTCAATTTAGATTGGACAATTGCCCCAATCACACAGATACTTAAACTTTTCAAAAACAACATTCTCGTTTTTCATGTGTGAGCCACACAAAAGAATGTATATCAACAATGTAAATTGGCTCTAGGCCAACAGAAAGTTTTAAAACAAAACATAGCAGATACAAACAAACAAATAAATAAACAACGAACCAGCCAGCCAGCCAGCCAACCAACCAACCGATCCTCAGCACAAACACATTCAGTTTCCTAATAACCCAAATAGATAGACGGACAGAGAGAGAAATTCATTCATTCATAAACATTTAAAAATAAATATGTATAAACGCCAACGGAGGTTAAATGAAATGTAACAACGGTTACGGTTAGTGTGTTTGATTTCACGTTATTTCATTCATGGCCAATTCAGAAACTTTTCGATACGGTTCGAAAACTAATCACATCCAGCCTCCTTGAATGGTGTTGTGAGACGACAGACAGCATACTTTTATATGGACATTAATGTGAATTGAGTTATACAAATTCAACTAGCTGGGGTTTCTTAGCTTAAATAAATTATGACCTGTCACCACCCATATAATCAGCTGGGAAATTCTTAAGTTCAACTGAGATTGGATTATAACTGGCCACCATACTTTGGGGAAATATTTTGAAAGGATTGACATTGGAAAGAGAGCCACTTTTATACGTTTTCAACTTATTTTTAACATTTTTTATGTCATGTCAACCATTTTCCTTTTAGTTGCTGCCTAATGCATAGCACGATATACGTGAAGAAGAAGTAATGAATGACAAAAGACTATATAATATGGATGACTAAAAATTACAGTACAAATTGAACGCAATGTGGCAAAATTTGGCCCAAAAAGACGATGCACAGTGTTGCCCTTTCATACAAAGCGTGGCCAAAAATAGAAAGAGTTACACTACGGCTGTCAAAATTTGCAGAAATTATTAAAGAGAGAGTGAATCCATCCAAGGATTCAGATACCTCCCATATATCCTGAAACTATTTAAGAGAGGAATTACCGCACGGATATAATTTTACAGATTATTATATTGATAAATGATCATCAGAATCCTTTCAAGGATTCGGATACCTTTCATATATCTTGAATTTGACATGGGATTTGTCAAATTTGGAAATTTTAAGGTAATATATTATTATTATTATAGCCACTTAAAATAATTCTCAAAATTAAGGAGAAGTAGCTGATTAAACTTATATCGACTACAGTAATTTCTGAGGCTAGTTATAAAGGGTGATTTTTAGCTATTATCTTCTTGGCAACACTGGTTTAAACAGCTGACGCACGTTTCGTTTTTTGTTTCACTGTCAAACATCTTCAGTTTGGTCTATAATTTAACCATGAATTGTCTTACAAGCGAAAAACGCTTGCCAATTATTGAATTTTATTATCAAAATGCGTGCTCTGTTAAGAAAGTTCATCGCGCGCTTCTATTTTAAGTTCAGTTTATTCGACCTACTGAAGCGGCTATTCGGGCTATTGTGATTAAATTTGCACCAAATTTACATTGTTGGACATTGACCGTTCGCAGCAACCGTTCTGTTACTCACAAACGTGGAAATTCCAAAATTGGACTAAGCGGATGGACCATTTGAGGCGCAGTTAAGGTCAACATTTGCATGAAATAATCTTCAAACATTAAATTATATGGACCGTACTATCGATTCAAATAAAGATTTTATGCATTTTTTTTTGAAAAACTTTCCCAAGCTTTTAAAAAACCATCCTTTATATTACAAAAAAACCTTCTGACTGTATTGTCATCATTCGTTGTACCATAACCATTCTTGGCCTTAACTACTATGAGCCACATTTTTTTCTTAAATTCATTTTGAATTTCATATTTTCTTTCACATCATTCGTATTTAAACGGTATCCACACAAACTTTCTGCTCGAATTTTCAAAAATTGGACCACATCTGTCCCCTTTTGGTTTTTTATCTCCAGCCATTCGTATCAGGTATTTTCATTTTGGTTGGGGCATCTAATCTTTTAATATTTTGAGTTTAGACACTTCTGACAATATTTTTTTTCAAAGAGTCGAAGTGGATACTTGTGGATATTTTTAGTTATTATCTATCAAATATGTAAATACGGGAGTTTTTTTATTTTTTTTTTTCACGCTGTCTTTCTAAAAGCGGTACATACCATATGATAGTTGATTGTAAACAAAATATTCATAAATACGTTGCCAACTATAGACATTTGAAAATCTATTACAATTTTGGTATAACTATCATCAAAATATTTAGTTTTAACCCTCCGAACTACAAGCGCATTTGTGTCGCTGGTATGCGTACAAATCATATGTGTAATAAAGTTCGGCTTTACACACTTATAACACGGAAACTACAACAAATGTCGACATAAATCTTTTTATTTTAAATTGTCTTTTTTAAACGATTTTCTTGAAATTAACATACTTATTTTTAATTAATTTGGACATCTCATTTTTGGCCAACGAGGCAACACTGTGCGAGGGAATGTTGTATTGAAAACATTGGCAGCAGTAATCCAGTGAAGTGAAATATAATCTGCCATATGTGTATCTAAGATTTGTAAGAAATCTAATCGGAAAGGACATTTGTATGGGGATTATATCTAAATATGGTCCGATGTGACATCCTTTACCATAGATAACTCTAGAATAGACATAAAGTGCTCTGCTCAGTTTGAACAAAATTTCTTAGAATGTGTGGTTTCTATAAAGGAAAAGATCAAATCGAAGGAGGACATTTGTATAGCGCTATATCAAAACCAAATATAATAAAGAAGGAAATGGCGAAAACGGAAGAGCAGAACTTCAGAGTTGTTTAAAATAACTTTTGACGTATTTCAGACATTAAAGTTGAGTTTTGAGTTATGTTGTACTCAGCGAGTTATAGTAGAATTTGATGGCAAATATTTTTGTAGAATATTTTGATCCATTAAACAGGTCCACTTCAAAGTTGCCAATATTTCAATAAGTTTTTTTGCAAAAATTCTCATATTGCACAGATTCGTGTGGAAAGTGATTGACAATCATATTTAACCTCGTATGTTAACTTTCTACCCAGAACGTATTACCAAATCCCTATGGTAAATAAAGAAAGAACGAACATTAGAAATTAGAAAAAAATCAAAAGTTTTGGATCGTGGTAATACAGATATATAGTGGGCATTTTAAAATTTTAAATTTTAACTACCGATTACTCTGACTTTGAAAGGTAGAATGGCATTCATTTTTATTTTCAGATTTATGTTTGACATTTGCAAAATGGGTCGCAATACGCTCGAAGAAAATTGGAAAATATTAAAAACTGACTTCCAAAGTAGTGAGTCTTTAACGCAAACTGTAAGAAATATACGTGGAAAATTTTCGAGAAGAGATCGGCCTTTAGTTTAGCCTTCATGAATCTCATTTTCATCTCGGTGGCTATATCAATAAGCAAAATTGTCACATATAGGGAGAAAAGCCACATGCGACTATTGAGAAGTCAATGCATCCACACACGGGTTTGATGTGGATTTTTGGCTGTGTAGAAAAATTGGGTTGGGGAACCAGAGAAAGTTCAAACCTTTCGATTAAAACTAGAAATATGAAAAAAATCAGTACTTTTTAATACTTTTACCATTCAAAGTTTTAAATGGTGCACCCAACATTTTGTTTGGAAAAATGCAAAAACTTGATAGCCATTATTGTTAAGAAAAATTTTTGACATATTTCAATAATGCCGTTAAAATATCTCAATTTTTTTAGATTTTATGCAATGTTTAAAATAAATTTGTTTTTCTAAAAAATTGTTCGATTTACGTGTATTGAAGCGCAAACATTAATTCATTATTTATTATCTGCTGCAAATTAATCAAACTCTTGTTCTTCCTTTTCCAAAATGGTATATTTTTTATATAAAACTTATTTTTCTGCTTCATAATTATAATGAGCTTTTCGTTCTACAGTGAAAACACCGTATATCATGAGAGAAGTATATCGCTCATTGCAAATCAATACCCATGGTGACAATGTGTCAGATCGGTTAAGATTTTCATATAGCTTCATACAAATTCCTTTCCTTACTTGATTTACTATTCCAAAGGGATTAAAAATCGAGACGCCCTAATACACATACATGTAGGAACATTTTTTGTAGGTATTCATAAAATCAATTGTACTTTTGATAATCATGTTAAATTTCGACACGACCTAGGCGAACAATGTTTGGAGGGTCTCTCAGTAGACAAATCATTTTACAAATCATCAGGAAAGCACATCTGCACAAAGAATGTGAAATTTCGGCAACATATATTATAAAACAATTTGGAACCACTGTGCCACAATCTTTGCCAGCCGCAGCAGGTTTTCTATAATTCCTCACAAAGGATTCCGCTGCACATATTATATACTTAAGCTGAATTCTTCTGATTCTCTACGTTAATTGAAAGCTTTATTGCCATCCAGACGAAATATTTGGTATAAACAAAAATTTTCCTATGAATATTTGAAATATTTTCTACAAAAGACAACCAAACAAACAAATTGGAATATCTACAGCATCATTTGATAATCTCCTAGATGAGTAACCCATAAAAATATACAAAAAAGGAAATGAAGATGAAGCTGCAAAGCTATGTCATATACAAAACTCAAAATAGGATTTTATGATTGTACAAATGTACCAATAATGCCTTGTTGAAAGTAATGGAATATTATGTGATAAATATTAAATGGCATGTGAATGGGAGAAAAGTAGAACCAATGATAATACGGGTGGCTATGCACACTCAAATACTCAAATCAATATTGAAAATATTTGTAATCGAATTTAAAATGCCTGAAGCAGCAAAAATAATCCAGGAGGAATCCATTTCATTTCGATTCATTTCATTTCAACTCCGATGGCTGTTCTTACTTCCATCGAATCAATGTTATTATTGCTTTTAATATGAAAAAATTGGAAATAAAAGAAGCCAACGATCAACATCGTATTCCAGGATAAGAAATGGAACGATGAAGTAGTCTAAGATATCAATGCATAGGCAGAATGTTATCTACTTTGCATACACAAACAAATGAAATGATATTTCCAATTCAAAAGCAAAAGCGAGAAGGGGATTTCATAAAAGTATAATTTGTTTAGTACTTGATATTCCACAAAATATTCAATCTTGCGGAATCGTCAGTGAGGGCAACTTCAACTTGAATGTGTGGATGGGGTAATGAAAATCCACAAAAGTTTGTCAAATTGATTCAATTTTGAATTGAACAAATGGTCTTATATATATATTAGTAGACTGTTTGTGGTTTAATTAATTGGGGTTAAGAAAAATTCTGACAAAGACATAAGTAGAGAACAACATATATTATGGTTCAAACATTTAAGTATGTACAAATATATAAAAAATAATGCATAGGTAAATGCATGCTTTTAGTTCGAATTGTAAAGAAATCAACAATATTGGGTTGCTTTTTTAAAGACTACTAGTAATATCCCTACGGGAAATTGGTGTAAATTACTATTATCGTAAATATCCTGAGACAGGTGTATACTACAGAACGCGATCCGAATTGTAAATAAATTATCAATTCTCTTATATTTTCGAATGTATCTTTAAATAAAAGTATTGTCTATTTTTACAAATAATAAGATCAATGATCGTATATTAATAAAATAGATGCTAATTTCAGAATATATTGGTAAATGTCTTTACAATTCTAACATATTCAGTACAAACTAAAATCTGAGAGATCTCCATGTCAGCATTAAGGCTCTCTCGATGAAATTAAAAACAAGACCATCTGCCAAATAATGACACATGCAAACTTTGCCAACAATAATTATAAATCTTCTTTGGATCCCCATCATATATTTTGTTTAGCACAAGGACCTATTCCTCACTATGGACCTTATGCTTATGCATCTAAGTAATATAAACTTAAGGTAGGTACCACCAACAATTACACTATGCAACTAAAAATAAAATGTTTGTGTTCGATAACTGGCAATATATTTTTGATATATGCTGAACCATAGAAAAGTGTAAAATGTATGGGTAGATTAAAAAATTAATATAATTTTTGAAGTACGGGACACTCCATAAAAATAAGTAAAAATCGAATAATATATTATTTTAAATAGCTAATAATCTAAGGAAGATTGAAATTCATATTTCAACAGTAGATTTCGTAGATTTTTTGAAATAAGTATTTTTCTTTGTTGAAATGCATTTATAAAACAAGTAAGGAACGGCTAAAGTCGGGCGGGGCCGACTCTATGATACACTCCACTTTCAATCCGAATACAATTTAATCGGTGAAAATGTGAAAACGGGAAGGATTTTTGTATCCTGTATGTATGTGTTTTACAAAAAATGTTAAATCGGAAAGGACATTTGTATGGGGGTATATTGAAATCTGGAACAAAATAGGTTAAACATTTGGGAGCAACAGTTGTATTTGGGCTATATCTAAATCTGAACCGATCTTAGCCACTTACACCAAAGGTTTTTTACTTGGATTATAAGCTGCTGTGCCACATTTAAAGAAAATCGAGTAGTGGTTTCTAAAGCGGCAAAAGTCAAATCGGGAGCCACATTTGTTTGGGGGCTATATCTAAATCTGAACCGATCTTAATCGCTATCGGCATAGGTGTTTCTAGTTGGATTGGAAGATGTTGTGCCAAATTTAAAGAAAATCGAGTAAAATATGTGGTTTCTAAAGCGGCAAAAGTCAAATCGGGAGCGGCATTTGTATGGGGGCTATATCTAAATCTGAACCGATCTTACTCAATTTCGGCATAGGTGTTTTTAGGTGGATTATAAGGAAAATGTCAAATCGGGAGCGACATTTGTATGGGAGCTATATCTAAATCTGAACCGATCTTACCGAATTTCGGCATAGGTGTTTCTAGTTGGATTGTAAGATGTTGTGTCAAATTTAAAGAAAATCGAGTACAATATGTCGTTTCTAGAGCGGAAAATGTCAATTCAGGAGCGACATTTGTATGGGGGCTATATCTAAATCTGAACCGATCTTATCCAATTTTTGCGTAGGTGTTTATAGTTGGGTTATAAGATGTTGTGCCAAATTTAAAGAAAATTTGGTACAATATGTGGTTTCTAGAGCGGAAAATGTCAAATCGGGAGCGACATTTGTATGGGGGCTATATCTAAATCTGAACCGTTCTTACCGAATTTCGGCATAGGTGTTTCTAGTTGGATTGTAAGATGTTGTGTCAAATTTAAAGAAAATCGGGTACAATATGTCGCGTCTAGAGCGGAAAATGTCAATTCAGGAGCGACATTTGTATGGGGGCTATATCTAAATCTGAACAGATCGTATCCAATTTTTGCATAGGTGTTTCTAGTTGGGTTATAAGATGTTGTGCTAAATTTAAAGAAAATTGGCTACAATATGTGGTTTCTAGAGCGGAAAATGTCAAATCGGGAGCGACATTTGTATGGGGGCTATATCCAAATCTGAACCGATTTGCTGCAAATTAAATAGCGTTCGTCCTTGATCCACAAAACTTACGTGTGCCAATTTTTGTTAAGATCGGACTATAATTGCGACCTGTAATTTGATTACAACAACAGATGGACAGACAGACAGACGGACAGACGGACATTGCTATATCGACTCAGAAAGTGATTCTAAGTCGATCGGTATACTTAACAATGGGTCTATCTCGCTTCCTTTTGGGTGTTACAAACAAATGCACAAAGACATAATACTCTCGTGGAGTGTATAATAAATATAAATCTATATTGTGTATATTTTTTCAGGTTTTGCGTGACAACGAAAAAGTTTTTTTCTAAAAATAAATTCTTACTTTTCTGGGGAGAGGATACATAAATCCGAAGGGAAAGAAATATTGTTTTTTCTCTAAATTTTAAGTTATTAAAATTTCACTTTTCGTTGAAGATACTTAGTATTTGGAATATAATTTTGGTAGTAAAAACATGGCCTACAAGTAGAATCAGTTATTTGGTAACATTTAAAGAGAAAAAACCTTAAAAATTAGATAAAAATCAAAAAATAATACTTTTTAGTAACACTGTGGACTACAGAAATTAAAAAGGTTTTGATAGTGTGGACAGAAAAATGAATATTCGTGTATCACAGCTTTGAAAGTTTACGTATGGTAGACAATTTAGAGTGGGTGAATATTTTTCTCATTTGCACATTCTTATGATGAATCGGGATAGGATACATTGGGATCCTTCATTTTAGGTATGCGGTCATTACGTTTTAACCCTTTAGCTCCTCAATATACGGGTCTGACTAACAACTCAACTTAAATAAGAAATAAGTCAAAACTTAAAATCAATTTTAGGATTAAAATTTGTGATGTGTGTCCATGTTTTTGGAAGATTTTTCGGCATATGTGGATATTTCGATAGAGCACAGTAAACAAAAAATACAAGTTAGACATTTCAGCAAAATTTTCATTTTCGCGAAAGACGACTAAAATATTTTTATGTAAGATTTTTTTGTTTTGTAAATTTCTCGCGATCGATCCAATGTCGCTTGCAGCATATATGTTGCAAAATTCGCTGCATTTGCTGCAAAAAGCCAAAATTCGCGATTGAAATGCATTTATTTTAACTTTCCCTATCTAGGTTTTAAAAGTATTTTTTTTCACTATTTAGTCAGGTATAAAAATGTTGGTATTCTCAATATGATAAAAACAGAGTTTTCATAACTGTTGGCTTTACAGCCAACATTTATATTATAAACGGCGAAATAAGGGAATTTGATAGGAATATACCGATACACGTATATCGTTTTTCTACCCCCTATATTAGAATGTCAGTACAGTGTTATTTTCGAAAATGTTTAACAGTGTTTTTTTTTAAAGTTAGCGAATTGAAAATCAACTTTTATACATATCCGACTGTTACAAACCATTTTTGCTATGAAACGTGCGGCTTGATCGGACTTATACCCGAAAGGCTTTATGAAATAGCTCCATAAAGTCCAAAATTAAAATAAAATGACATCAGCCTAAGAAAATTCCCCACATTTTAGGAGGTAATGAAATATATGAAATATCTTCCAAATTTTTGGGATTATTTCAGATTTTTTAACAATTATTTCATTAATTCATTGGGGCTTATTTCATAAAACTTTATCTTCCAAAAAATGTCAAATGAATAAGTCATCAAGCTTATTTTATTGCAGACTTATTTCAATTGTAATTGAATACGGTTTTTGTTGATATTTCTCATTTATTATGAAATTTATTTAATTTTCTATTTTTTGAATTTATTTCCTGTTCAAAATAAAATGAATCCCAAAAATTTGGACTTATGTCATTGTTATTAATTTTCTATTTTTTGCTGAATCATTTGGGGAACTGATGACGGGGGAATGCTACACTTCGAATGAAATAATTTGTGTTCATGAAGTACCTACTACCCCAAACGGAGACTATAATGTCGTATTGTGTTTATTATTTACCGATAAAAAGGGAATATGTAAAAACGTGATTTCGAAAAACGAAATGGCAGTTGCACTCTTTCAAATTAATGTAACGTTATATTGATAATTTGTTATTTTCCTTTTTCATTAACTCGAAAACAAAAATGTTTTTTTTTCTTAGTTTGAAGTCAGTTTATGTTTAGCTTTTAAAGACCAACACCAATAAAAGAAATGCAATTTGAGTTCAAGATTTTTATAAGCCCTCCCTTTTTATAGGAAGTCTCAAGTTAAGATTGGAATTCACATGGTCTTACAGTGGGCTTTATCTAAAGTCTCTTATTGAAAATGGCAATAAGCTTCACCGCACTATTATGTTTTGGAAATTATTCAATTTTCTTTGGGACTTATATCATTAACGCCTACCAATATATTCAAAAATCGAATTTTTAATAAAAACATTAAAAAATAACCACAAAAAAATATAGAAAAGTATTCCCCAATGCACATAAAAAATAAATGATTCGGTGTGAGCTTTTGTTGCATAGTGTAACCGAGTTCATTAGAGTGTCATTCTGTTAGAAGCACGAAGTAGAAGCATGTGTTAGTATTGACAGTGGCAATACAGGTTCGGCGAAAATACATATAAGTCATGTAACTTTTCAACCAAAAACTTCATCTTCAATCTTAATATAAGGAATAATATATGTTAAGATATACGCAGTACGATATTTGTCTTATCAGAACTCATGCCAGCAGCTAATATACATATATACATACCTATCTAGTATCTAGTACCTACGGCCAAAGATATGCACAATCATACAGTCGTCGAAACTCGTAGGTGTTATAAAACAGAAATGTTACTTCATTTATTATTACAAAGTAAAAAAAGTTACTGGAACTTTTTAAGCCTTGAGAACGAAAAGACAAGAAGCAGCACACGAATTGTAAAAAGGCTACGGAAATTTTCTGAAAGAAAGTAAAACAAACTGAACTAAACATAAAATGTCGTTCACGCCCTTTAACATAAACTTTTCCGTATCTTAAATGTACAACAACTATGGAAGTAAGAGTGTGTACATATGAGGCATTCCCCGTAAAATATTTTTTGGTAAATTCATATGCTCTTGACCTAATTTTGAATGGAATATTATTAATGAAAATGTATATTCCTCATTAGCTTGGAAAGAATATACAAAGTGTCATCGCGATATTGTCATTTGAATTACTGCAAAATTTATGTTTTTGTTTTGCAAAATATTGTTAACATGAATTTTTATATTAAAATAATATATTACAAATAGTCTTAACATCAAAATAAACTTATATTGCTAACGAGTGCATAATCAAATTATTGTATTTGGAAATTGTCTTAAACAATTTCAAATTTTTACACCTTCTTTAGAATGACCTCAGGAGTAATAATTAATTACGTTAATGTACTGACATGCCAACTACCTTTTCCATTAAATTTGGTATTTATTTGTTTACTCAAATTGGTTTATTTGTCCTCCTTCTTCTAGCAGTTCATAGGCATATGACTATTACTGAGAACTTCATTTCTTTTACGTGAGTAGACCTGAAAATCCCAAAATCTCAATGTGTCCAGTATACCCTGGCACGACTCATATGTTATCGCATATACTTATGTGCGTATGTTTGAACTTTCTAATGCTCTTATACGGAGTGTTTCATCGCCTGTTTGCTTTAAAGCCACTGAAATTAAACATAAGCGTAAACCATAAAAAACGAAAAATTATTTTATCTTAAGACCATTGCCGGCAGTATTAAGGAGCTGCCACATGGCACATGCCACTTTCCACACGCGATGGATTTGTTAATTTTGTTTGAAAAGTTTCTTTCTTTTTGTGCGCCTTTGTGATTTGAACG
The DNA here is from genome assembly GCA_947397865.1 of Polietes domitor. Classification (NCBI taxonomy): domain Eukaryota; kingdom Metazoa; phylum Arthropoda; class Insecta; order Diptera; family Muscidae; genus Polietes; species Polietes domitor. Next base: position 48,710,915 of record OX377620.1, read on the forward strand.
CTTTTAAAATTAACATAAGGTTTATTTTTTTGACTTTAAAGTTGTTCTAAGGCTAACACACAGACATACATAGTTTTTATCCACACTTTGGACAAAAGAAGATCTCATCCGTAAAAATGCTTTATGGTTTACATTGCTTCGCTAGTGTTATGAAGATAAATACTTTATTGTAAGTAATGCTTATTAAATCAGATTATGTTTTCAGATGTAAACATTCCTTAAATATATTTGTGTTTTCTGATAAAAAAAAGGTGAGTAGTTTCTTAAATTTTCCCTTATTTACTTGATTTTAGGGTTAATAATATATATGTATATTAATTTATTCGTTTATAAAAGTACGATAACCTTTATCATTATTTTTTAAACTTTCAACCTAATAATAGCAAAAACGACCATTAGACTAGCTACTAGACTTTTCTTCGGCAGATCAAAACATATGACCGGCATTGAACCCAAGACCCCACGCTGACAGACCACAAAGTTGAATAATGCCTGCACGTAGGAAAAAAGTTTGAATGAATTGAACTCAGAAAGTGATTCTAAGCCGATCTGCGAGTTACATACAAATGAACAAAGTCATAATACCCTTGTGGAGTTTATACAAATCACAGGACGATTTAATGGAATTAGTTCAACTACTCAAATTCGCATTTTTTATTTTTTGGGATACTAAAATATGTTGAGGGTGGTTAAATTTTAAAGACCGATGTTGATTTTGAATAAAACGCAAATTATTTAGGAAATTATTGCCATTTCTTTTTATTATGATCATGCTGGTATGGTTCAATTATGTATTGAACAAAATATCGGTCAAATGGCCGCCGCGACCTCGTCCTGTTGAAACCACATATCGTCCACATCCATATCTTCCAATTCGGGCCATAAATAGTTCGTTATTATCTCACGATAGCGAAGATCATTCACAGTAACTGCCTGACCGTTCTCATTTTGGACAAAATACGGCCCGGTGCCGCCGCCAGTCCATAAACCTCACCAAACAGTCATTCTTTGTGGGTGCATTGGTTTTTCGACAATCACTCTTAGATTATCATTCGCCCAAATGCGGCAATTCTGCTTATTGACGAATCCACTGAGGTGAAAATGTGCCTCATCACTGAAGATGATTTTCTTCGAAGTGCATGATATCTATTATGATTTGAATGCCCATTTTCATAATAAGCCTGCATAACTTTAACGCATTGCTCGATTGCGTATCTTTCCATGGTTCAAATTGAGTTAGTCTGAAGTTGAGAAATATCAAATGAAATGCAGAAAAAAACTTGACGTAGATGTGGTTCACATTTTATATACTTTTTCGGAGACATTTTCTGAAAGCAGTAAAAAACAAACAAACAACAACAAAAACTAATGAAACCGTAATTGCGACATAATTTCTTTTCTGAATTCAGTGCATCCATTTAGAAATTAAGCTTCATTGTATTGTGACAAATCCTTCTAATTTTCTCTAGTATGGGGACTAGGGTGTCCAGTTGTTCGAACTTTTGGATTATTCGTTTATTCGAAAATACAAATTTTCTACTTAACCGAATAAAGTCGACTCCTCTTATTCGATTAATCGAATAAAATTTCCTGCAAATTATTTAGATTTTGGTACGAATATATAACACATACTCAAGATTCATCGTTTTATTTGAAAAAGCTATTGGCTTTAAGGCGATTATTTTCCTTTGTTTTAATAAAGTTCGATTTCGAAAAAACTCTTTCACTTACTGTTGATGTCGGAGCAATAGAAAAAATAGCATGTAATTAAGTTTTTTAGTTATTGCTTCGATTTAACTAAATTTATAGAAATCATCTTGTAAGTCATTCGATTCTACTTTTCATTTTTTGGCTGGAATTTGAACAATTTTTATTGTTTCGTTCAGTTCGAAAATTTTTTCTCTTTCTGTGACAGGATATTCTCAAACTATTCAACTCCAAATAGACTTTTGTTTACTGAGCTAGAATTAAATTTTCACAAAAATTGAATGATGCCTTCCAAACTTTGGAATTAATTTATTTATACTTTCCAAAATGATATTTCGCTCCAAAAGTGTTTGGTAGTAGAACATTTCGAATATTCGATTATTTGGTACGGATTAATTTTTTTATTCGTTATTCGAAAATCGGCCATTTCTGACTATTCGAAGAAATATTTGATGCAAAATATTCGAATAATCGAATAAAATTTAATCGGTTGGATACCCTAATGGGGACGGAGTAGTGAGTGCCGTGCCAGACTCTATCAAAGGCCTCGGATATATATTTAGCAACTCTTACCAAACTGTTGGAAGGATCGATACCAATGTGCTGGCAGCAACGTCATCAGGTCGATTCCTATAGAATTTGATTGGTACCTCACAAGAAGGCGATTCTTCATATTCGTGGACTGTGCAGATTAAATTGCAATCGGATGGCAGTTTGCAAGGTTATTACTCTCACCTATTTTCGGGGATTAGCTGACCGTTTGCAATTTTCCAACCATTATACCCTGTAGTTATTGCGTCGACGAATTGAATTCAAGACCCAACGCTAATGTGGCACAAGTAGGACTAAATAAGTTTGCTTAGTTCACTCAAGTAATATTATATACCTCCCTGAATTTTAAGCATTTTTAGTTTATCAACTTCAATATGAGCCCTAAGAAGGGGTTGGAAAGGGAATATTGTACCTATCCCCTGAACTTTCAGCTATTTTCTTTAGTTTTTATACACTCCACGATAGTATTATGTCTTTGTGCATTTGTTTGTAACACCCAAAAATAAACGAGTCACTTTCTGAGTCGATTTAGCAATGACCGTCTGTCTGTCCATCTTTTGTTGTAATCAAATTACAGATCGCAGTTATAGTCGGATCTTAACAAAAATTAGCACAAGTACGTTTTGTGCATCAAGGACGAACGCTATTTAATTTGAGGCAAATCGGTTCAGATTTAGATATAGCCCCCATACAAATGTCGCTCCCGATTTGACAATTTCCGCTCTTGAAACCACATACTGTACCCGATTTTCTTTAAATTTGGCACAACATCTTATAATCCAACTAGAAACACCTATGCAGAAATTGGGTAAGATCGGTTCAGATTTATATAGCTCCCATACAAATGCCCCTCCCGATTTGACATTTTCCGCTCTAGAATCGACATATTGTACCCGATTTTCTTTAAATTTGGCACAATATCTTATAATCCAACTAGAAACACCTATGCAGAAATTGGGTAAGATCGGCTCATATTTAGATATACCCCCCGTGCAAATGTCGCTCCCGATTTGACATTTTCCGCCATAGAAAGCACATATTATACCCGATTTTCTTTAAATTTGGCACAACATCTTATAATCCAACTAAAAACACCTATGGTCAAATTGGCAATTTTGGCCAAACTATATGTCCGTTTTAACATTTTTTGTCAAACACATATATTTACAGGATACAAAAAAACTTCCCGTTTTCTCTTTTTATCGAACTGAACTGTATTCGGATAGAAAGTGGAGTATAGTCGGCCCCGCCCGACTTTAACCTTTCCTTACTTGTTCTATTTCAATATGTGAAGTAAGAAGTGACTAGATTAAAAGGAGAAAAGTTTTCAGTTATTTTTTAGTTTATCAATTTCAATATGGGACATTTAATAACAATAGCTTACAACAATTTCGTCTAACAATCGTATATAATTTTTTTTAGAAACAGTCACCAATAAAATGAGAACATTTTAGATTTTTCGATTATTCTTTGCAGGCACAATAAAAAATCGAAAATTCTTAAATTTTCTTCAATAAGGCCATGATTTCTCGATAGGATGACAGCTATTAGAAAACAAAACAAAATGATCCATTTTCATGAACTCGCTTCACAACTTAACGCACAAACTGAACTGATGGCCGATCTTTTCTCGAAAATTTTCCAAGTAAATTTCTTACAGTTTGCGTTAAAGACTCACTACTTTGTTAGTAAGTTTTTTATATTCCAATTTTGTGCGATTGTATAGTGTCCCATTTTGGAAATGTCAAACATACCCTTCAAAGTCAGAGTAATCGGTAGATCAAATTTAAAGTTTTAGATTGCTCGACCTATAATTCTTTTAGTTAGAAGTCATTCTAGTCCTTTTTGTATATTTCAATTGTCAATCCTGAAAGAAATCATTCGTTTTTTTTGTGATTGCAGACAGTAACTTGTTCAACATTTTTTTATTTTGAGTGTAACCCCCCCCCCCCATTCACAGTAGTTGGTTATTCGCATTAGAGTAACATTCTTAATGGTGTTTGTTGGCGGAGAGTGATCACACACACACACAGTTTGTTTTTGGCCCCGTCAATTTCGTTGTTTGTTTAAAGAAAAGTTGGAAGAAAACAAGCGGAGAAAAAACACTTAAATCTTAATAATGGAACGATTCGCTTTCTCATGCTGTTCTCGTTCCATGCTCAAATAAAATATCTCTTTTGTTTCGAAGAAGGTTTAATACCTTCTTCCTGCATCTCCTACCACCATTGTCTTGAAATGGAAAATTTTTAAAAGTTTTAGTGGCTTAACTTAACATTGACTGGGTGGAGCAGCCAGCAACAGGGATTCATTCACACTGGCGTCCGTCCGTCCGTCCACCCTCATAAGTACGGATTGCTTGCCGTTTAGGGCGGTGTGGGTGTGTTTTGGGGTGCTCTGCCCTAGTGCAGTCTGTTGCCTAAGTCACAAAGTAAACCAATTGTTAGTTTTAATGAAATTTATTGCGTAAATATTTACAAAGCATTGAAGAAATTGTTTGTGAATTTTTAACTTGTTACTGTTCCTTATGCTTTATTGTCCTCTCAGCGTGTTCGCTGGTTTGCCTTTTTTCACTCTGCGCTTAACTTCGGCAAGCTCTATGGTTTGTTTAAGGATTAAAAAAGTTTCTCTAGTGCTTTTTAGAGATGTTATTTTTTTCTTCTACTTTGCAATAAGCAACTAAGGCGAAAGGCAACTAAGTTTTTGATTTTAGCGTAAGATTTTCTTGAAATTAAATAATTATGAGCTTTAGCTACAAAACGGGAAAACAATAATGTTTTATTTATTTAAAGGCAATGTAGTGACAAGAAAGTTTCAAAGTCTCAGCTTAAGTCAGGAAGTTGAAGAGAGAAGAGAAAGGACTTTGAATAATCTGCGATTTATTTTGCTGAATGTGAAAGGCATACGACTGTCAGTGTAGAACAGCTGACGACATTCTTGATTTAAGATTAAGATTTTTTACAAAATCATTATAAAATGCTATAGTCAGGCGAGGCTGACTATATGGTTTCCTCTACCCTCTGACCTATTGCAATACCATTAAAAGATAAAAAAATATCTTTTACATATTGAAGTTCGAAGTATTTTAATAATATTTACTATAGAAAAAATATTGCTGTCATTCAATATATTTTTATTTTATTGTTATCGGGGAATATTTTTTTTTTGTAAAATCCCTCCAAAGTCTAATGTCGGCCGATTTTTTTCCAAAAATTTTATTAATATTTATTTCAACCAAAATATTGATGTCCTTGGAGAAGTTTTGAACATACATGAGGCATATTACAAATATTTTGTGGATCAATATGTCAATTGTGTTGTCTTTCGAAGCCAAATTATGTGGCCCGTTTTCAAAATATTTTTTTTTTTAATTAAATGACCTCTTAGAAATTACAAATTGCCCAAAAACATTTCGATGACCTTAAATCATTTATTGATTCAATTGAAAAAAAACACATTGAAATCACAAAAATATGTCATTAAGCTATAAAAATAGCTGCTGCTGAATTAACAACAGCGATAACAACGAAAGTAACACTATAACTGTATGTCCCCGGCGTATCCTTGAGATATAAGTTTAAACAATAAAAAATGGTTTTGTATTATCTTTCATTACAAACACACAATGTGTTGTGTATTGTTGGCAAATAATTGACAAACAACTTTGGGGAAATTGACTTTATACACAAACGGCCATTTCGGACACAGCAACAAAAATGGATGTATGGATGGTAAATGTGAAATCATTGGCCATTTTCAAATGATGACAACCGATTTCATGGCGCAAAAACATTCATTATAAAGCGGCAGCAACAACAGCAATAAAAAAGCAGTTCGAAACAACAACAACGGCGACTACATCAAGAGGAGAACAATGAAAATGTTTCTCACATGACACCGGGATATGGGGAAGGACAACAACAGATACGGCCAGCCAATGTAAGAGGCGGCGGCAGCGACAGCAAAAAAATGAGACATCATTGTTGTGTCCTTAAAGGACACTAAATGTTGTCGTCATTATGTTGTTTTCTTTTGGTTCGGCGATGCTAACATGGTTATATTATCCAGAATGTTGGTAGTGTTGCTGCTGCTGTTGTAGCTGTATTATTGCTTTCGTTGTTGTTTCTTCTATTTCAAATTTTCTTGTTGTTGCCACTGTTAGTGTTTGGAGGCGAGTCGTGCACGAGTACTTCTAGGTCGTCGCTGTCTGATGACTGCAGTGGGAATGCTAATGTCATTTAGTTTTCTATCGCCGAATCTGGGCTTGGAATTCCAAACGGCAACACGAAATGAAGTCTTAGTATTGGCAGCATTCAATGTTGCCGATGTTGGTGTTTGTGGCACATAGAGAGTAGGAGACAGCCGACAGTGGTTCAAAGCATAGAAAATGTTGTTACATTTTATTAAATATGGAAAATGAATCGCAAAAAATAATATCGTAAAATTCGATATTATTTCACTGTTTACTATACAGTGTTTCCTACATGATGGGGTATATGAGTTATTCCATGCCAAACCGTCCGAAAATCTCAGGAAAATTTCATATTTTCATTCATTTAAACATATAAGAGATGCGTTACTGAATGAAGCCAGGGTCTAGAAATGTTCAGCGTAGTTCCCAAATTTGACGGAGACGGACTAATAAAGGGTGTTACGAAAATCGTACTTTTGGGGTGAAATGATAAACATCAAACCTTCGAACTGACTAAGCGGCAGTAGCTAGAAAAATGAAATTCGGTGTATGCCTTGCACTTGCAGACGAGCTACAAAGAGGGATTTTTCGAAATTTGCACTTTTAAGGGATGAAAGAGACAAAAAGGGATAAAAATAGTAATAATTCAAGCAATGCAGCTATATTCTTGAAAATCGGTATTTACATTTTTCTGACAACGTAGACTTGCAACATAAATAGAATTTTCCAAATTTATACTTTTAAAGGGCGAGCGGGACAAAAAGGGATACAAATGGTACCAACTAAAGTATTACAGTTATAACCGTGTCATTTGGTATGTAAATTCCTCTCACCACAAAGAAGCGCAATATATATGCGTTATTGCGTACATTTAAGGCGTGAGCAGGACAAAAAAATATAAAAATTGTACCAACTTAAGTATTGCATCTAGAATTCTGAAATTTGATATGTACATTCCTCTGAACATGTAAAAGCGAAGTAAAATTGGATTTTTCAAAATTTGCACTTTTAAGGGTTGAGCGGGACAAAAGGGATAAAATGGTACCAATTTAAGTTAAAGTTATAGCTGTGAAATGCGGTGCGTATATTCCTCTGACAACGTAGAATCGCAATCTAAATGGATTTTTCGAAGTTTGTACTTATAAGGGATGAGAAAGGCAAAAAGGGATAAAAATGGTACAAACTAAATAATTGTAGCTAGAGTCGTGACATTCGGCGTGTACATTCCTCCGATCACGTAGACGGATTTTTTGGACTTTGTACAAAGCGGGGGTTAAAATGGTGCCAAGTAAAGCATTACAGCTAGAATCGTGAAATTTTAAATTTACGTAAATTCCTCTCACCGTACTTTTAAGAGGTGTGCGGGACATATGAATAACAATGGTGTAAAGGATATTTCAAAATGTGTATTTATATAGAGGATGCGGTATGAAAAGAGATAAACGTGGTACCAAATAAAGTACATGTTATTAGGGGAGTGATTTTTCAAAATGTGTACTTTTTGGGAAAGAGGTGCAAAAAGTTATAAAATGGCCGGCTGTATCTAGAAACATGAAATCGATTATATAAAACTCTCTGTGGTTGTAATTTTTTGTTCGAAACCGTGTAGACAATGATAAATGAAGGGAGTTCAATTCGATAAGCATATTCTTTTGAATGTGTATGAGTGCTACTATATATATCCACGAAAAGAAAATTCGATAAATACTATCAAAAAAACAGTGATGAATAAAACTGATAACAAATAATTGTCTTTTCCGCGTGCGAAGTAGCTAATATTCTAACGAAGAAAGTGATAATAGAATATATATCTTATTTTGTAATAGCTGGTATCTTATAGAAGAAAACGAGGTCTATTTGGAGAAAATCTATGGATAAATGTAGATGTTATGGTTCTTATTGTAGCAAGTGGAATGGACATCCCCAGCTGTAATACTTATGATAGTATAATATTATTTCTATCCAGGAAAATCTATTTATGTTTCGACTGTTTCGCCTAAATGAGAAAAAAATATTTCGGTAGGAAAAATACAAATTCGATAGTTTTTAATTTCTTGAAATTATGAAATCACTCCTCCCAAAATTTTGCAGCCCATATTTTACGCCATTACCAACCACTGTGCTACCGTTGTGGCGTGTTGCTTTGCTCCGTTGGTCCCCTGATAGGCTTCACGTGCCGCACGTAAATTCTGGATAGAACGGAACTTTATTGGAATATCAAACAATGATGCTTTTTCAAGAATGTACTTTACTTTTCACTCCTATTGTTGTAGCCCAAAACATGAAACGTGTTCCCGTCTTGCATGTCTTGTGACTCTAGGTGGCGGTGCTGCCTGCTGCCTGCCACCGCTTTCGACTCTGTGGCAGACTGTGGCATTCAAGCGTAATAAGTGTTACAAGTGCTGTGATATTTACATGTTAAATGAGTAGTACGAAATTGCGAACAAAACAAAAAAATCTTTATTTTGTTTACAGCCGAACAATTTTGTTTTCATTTTAATTCTTTTGAGATTTCCATCCATTTAGGAATACAAAGGATTTTCGTGAAAAGAAATGAAACACAAAGGAACACAACATGATTGCCGGTGCTAATGAAATTAGAGGAATATTCGTTAAAGACTTGTGTGCGCCACAGTACAATTGTTTTGATATAGAAGAAGAAGAAAATGAACACTACGATGATGGAAAATATCGATAGCAGAGTAAATACGTTGGGGATCGATGGATCCCTGGGTAATATTATTTATGTTTATCCGTGTTATGCTATTCTTTAAATTCATTATTTATATTTTGGATTTTTAGTACTTAGAGTGGCTATTTGAATTAGGATCAGTGACGATTTTTATAAGAGTAAAGAGAAGAAAATAACGGTGTTAAATTCATCACACATACCTGCATACTAGACGTTATCGACTTTAAGTAGACATGTAATATCATATAATAATTATTATTGCAGTCAGAAAAAAGGATGAATAGAGTAGGACGTTCTACGTGTATATAGATTCCAACCTGACCTTTAATTAAAAATTAAAACAAGTAAGGAAAGTCTAAAGTCGGACGGAGCCGACTATATGATACACTCCACTTTCTATCCTATTACAATACAATTCTGTAAAAAAGTGAAATCGGGAAGGATTTTTAAATCCTATAAGTGTATGTGTTTGACAAAAAATATTAAATCGGAAAGGACATATGCATGAGGATATATTGAAACCTGGAACGAAATAGGTGAAATATAAAATGTATAGTTTGGCCAAAATCGGTTAAACTTTTGGGAGCAACATTTGTATTTGGGCTATATTTAAATCTAAACCGCTCTTACCCACTTTCACCATAGTTTTGTTTAGTTGGATAAGATGTTGTGCCAATTTTAAAGAAAATCGTGTACAATATGTGGTTTCTATAGCGCAAAAGTCAAATCGGGAGCGACATTTGTATGGGGGCTATATCTAAATCTGAACCGATCTGACCGATTTTCACCATAGATGTTTCCAGTTCAATTATAGGGTGCTGTGCCAAATTTGAAGCAAATCGAGTAAAATATGTGGTTTCTAGAGCGGAAAAAGTCAACTCGGGAACGACATTTGTATGAACCGATCTGACCAATTTTTACCATAGCTATTTCCACTTTAATTATAGGGTACTGTGCCAAATTTGAAGCAAATCGAGTTTAATATGTGGTTTCTAGAGCGGAAAAAGTCAACTCGGGAGCGACATTAGTATGGGGGCTATATCTAAATCTGAACCGATCTGACCGATTTTCACCATAGATGTTTCCAGTTCAATTATAGGGTGCTGTGCCAAATTTGAAGCAAATCGAGTTTAATATGTGGTTTCTAGAACGGAAAAAGTCAAATCGGGAGCGACATTAGTATGGGGGCTATATCTAAATCTGAACCGATTTGCTTCAAATTAAATAGCGTTCGTCCTTGATACACAAAACTTACTTGTGCCAATTTTTGTTACGATCGGGCTATAATTGCGACCTGTAATTTGATTACAACAATAGATGGACAGATGGACAGACGGACAGACAGACAGACGGACATTGCTAAATCGACTCAGAAAGTGATTCTAAGCCGATCTGTATAATAAACGATGGTTCTAGCTCGTTTCCTTTTGGGTGTTACAAACAAATGCACAAAGACATAATACTCTCGTGGAGTGTATAAATAGGGTTTATATTCAATCTATGTTTTGTGAATGCTGTTGAACTTTGACATGTTTGTAATTCTAAGCAGATATTAAAAGATAATTTTAAATAAACTACACAGACCATCTCTAACTTTGGATGTAAGTGTTTTAGATAATTACTGTTCCAAATTATCAAATCTGTTAAATTAAAAAGGTAAGCTCTTCTTTTTGTAATATCGCGGACTCAGTAATACAAAAAGTGCTGTTTAACGCATATTTACAAAAAATCTCGGAACAAAGTATTTTAAGGGTGCACGAAAAATCATCCAATGATAAATCGCACAAAAAAGATCTGAAAAATGCCCCAAAACTATCCCCTACAAATTCAAGACAATCATAATATTTGGGCAATAGTTCATATTTGTCATTTAGGCCGATTTTTCATTACGAAATTTGACCGATTTTTAACTTGGCACGTCCACGTTTTCAATCCCGACAATTTCGATGTTATTAATAAATCTGAATTGATCTGATCCACTTTCACCATAAATATTTTTATTACAAATATAAGGTGCTGTGCCGAATTTCAAGGAAATCAATAAAATTATGTAATGTTTAGAGCTGAGTAAGTAAAATCGAGAACGAACTTTATTTTATTTTTAACTGATCTGACCCACTTTGATCTTAAATGTTCCTAGTGGAAATACCTTACAATATCTTAGTGCCAATCTTGAAGAAACTCGGCTTGAAATTTGTATGGGAGCTATATATAAGTATAAACAGATTTGCTTCAAATTAAATAGCGTCCGTTTTTTGATCGGATCGGACAATATTGCGCCGCAAAGCTACCTTTTAGTCTTATCAAGGGCCGAAAGTATGTCTTTCTTTTATTTCTTCATATTTAAGTAATAAATTTATTTATTAAGAAAACTGAATTAATCTAATTTGCTAAATGTGTAGTTAAAAATATAGGGTGGGCCATGGAATATTTTAAATTTGAACTCCGATTACTGTGACTTTGAAAGGCACAATAACACTAATTTTATTTTTATTTTCAGGTTTATGTTTGATATTTGCAAAATTGGGAAATAATTAAAACTGTTTTCAGATGAAGTTCATTTTCATCTCGGTGGCTATGTCAATAAGCAAAATTACCGCTTATGGGGATTCAGAGAACCCACACGTGACTATGGAAATGAATATTTGATGTAACATCAGGTTTACTGAAGAAAACTCGTGCAGTTTTTCGTTCTTTGTTCGAGTAGCTTCACAAATGAATATGTGGAGGGATTCGAAATAACACTAAATGCCTTGCCGTTCTTGTACGTTTAGCGGCGTTAGAGTTTTCAATAAATCGTGCAAATTCTCTAGGTACAACTTTTTTTATCCGAAGTATAGCGTACTGAAGAATATATAAATGTGGTTCATAAGTGTTGTTTCCCTTGAAGCAATAACACCATCCGACAGTCCATAATTGGTGTTTTCGGCTTTTCATTTCATCATCAGGGACGACCTTCAAAGGATTACAAAGTTTCAAAGGATAACCATTTTCCAATTATAAATTTTGAATACTTACAATAACGATGTAAGTTTCAAATTAAAGAGGAAAATATCGGTTAAAAATACTTCAAATTTCATGCTTACATCTGTATTGGTTTAGCTTTGACCACCATTTCAAATTTCACCCCTTAAAAAGTAAAATATAAATAAATTAAATAATCTAAGGGAGAAGTTCGAAATCGGTTTTAATGCTAAATCAATACAGATAAAAGCATGCAATTTAAAATATTTTTAACAGATATTTTCCATTTTAGTTTGACACTAATATCGTTATTGTAGTACGTGTACCAGTATTTAAAACAATTTTTTGAAAAATGTTATCCTTTAAGATTTGTAGTCCTTTTAAGAGCAACAAAGAGAGGAAATGACAAATTGAAAACATCATTTAACTCAATTTTCACTCGTATATAACCCGATACAGGTATAACGACTTTTTTATACACTCCACGAGAGTATTATGTCTTTGTGCATTTGTTTGTAACACCCAAAAGGAAGCGAGATAGACCCATTGTTAAGTATACCGATCGACTTAGAATCTCTTTCTGAGTCGATTTAGCAATGTCCGTCTGTCCATCTATTGTTGTAATTAAACTACAGGTATAGCCCCCATACAAATCTCGCTCACGATTTGACATTATCCGATCCGACCACATATTGTACTTTTCTTTAAATTTGGCACAACAGCTTATAATCCAAATAAAACAAGTAAGGAAAGGCTAAAGTCGGGCGGGGCCGACTATATAATACCCTACACCACTCCCTGCGTATATACCTCGCTTTGATTACTAAACCCAGATATTTCATTGGAGCAATTTAATGTATTTCATATAAATTATACAGTTTACTTTAAATTCATCTTTAGTCAAATTTAATGAGTATGGTAAATAATAAAGTAATTGATCTAATTTGCCAGCAGATATTCCGAGTAAAGTAAATATAACATGATCTGGAAAAATTGGACAACATCGAATGATAAACACAGATTATACAGCAGTAATAGGATGAATCGGACGGACATTTGAAGGCCTATAACAACACTTGAAGCGTGTGCCAAAACATGCGCCTATATATTTCTCATTAACGGTAGGTATTCCTAGTTGAAACATATAATGATCTGCAAAATTTGATGAAGATCCGATGTACGATGTAGTTTCTACACCCCACTTTCTATCTCATTACAATTCAATTCGGTAAATCGGGAGGATTTTTGAATCATGTAAATGTGTTTGGCAAAAAATGTTAAATCGGAAAGGACATTTGTATGGGGGTATATTGATACCTGTAACGATGTGACCCGCTTTCACCATGTATGTTTATTGACGAAATATATGTAAAGTTTGGCCAAAATCGGTTTAACATTCGGGAGCAACATTTGTATGAGGGCTATATCTAAATCTGAACCGATCTTACCCACTTTCACAATAGGTGTTTCTAGTTCGATTATAAAATGTTGTGCCAATTTTGAAGAAAATCGGGTACAATATGTCGTTTCTAGAGCGCAAAAAAGTCAAATCTGGAGCGACATTTGTATGAGGACTATATCTAAATCTGAACCGATCTTACCCACTTTCACCATAGGTGTTTCTAGTTCGATTATAAAATCTTGTGCCAATTTTAAAGAAAATCGGGTACAATATGTAGATTTTAGAGCGGAAAAAGTCAAATCGGGACCGACATTTGTATGTAATCGATTCAGCTGGTGATTCTAAGTCGATCCGTATACTTAAAGGTGGGTCTAGCTCGATTATTTCTTTGATTTACAAACATTTGGCGGAAAACTAACTTATAATACCCTAGTCCACTAAGTGATGTATGGTATAAAAAAACCTATGTTGAAAGTGGGTGAGAACGGTTCAGATTTAGATATAGCCCAAATACAAATATCCTTTCCGATTTAACATTTTTTGTCAAACACATACATTTACATGATACAAAAATCCTTCCCCTTTTCACTTTTTCACAGAATTAAATTGTATTCGGATAGAAAGTGGAGTGTACCATAGAGTCGGCTCAGCCCGACTTTGGCCTTTCCTTACTTGTTAATTATAGTTCTAGTTCTCTTATTCGACAGTGAGCACTTCTTGGCAGCTCAAATTTTCACCAGTTAAACTACACAGTGTATATTTTAAAAAAACAATAAAGTCAAGACTGGACTCTGTCGGGTATGTAAATAAAACTGCCGAAATTACAACAGAAGCGAATAAAATATTTCCAAGTACTCAGCTTGTTTATATCGGTAAATAATGTAAGGCAATATTAAACGTACTGAACTTTATTCACAAATCATTGAAAAAAAATGTATAAGTAATACCACGTTTACACTGGACTTTTATCGACGAAAATGCTTCTTAAATAGATCACTAGTCTTCAGCATAAGAAATACCAACAATGAATGCACAGACGTGGTTAATGCAATTAAATAATTGTAATCATTTGCAGTTAAGTTTTATAAATACGATTACATTGGCTTTATGAGTTTCGCGCAGCTAAAGTAGTGATTTCACCCACAGTGGCACGTGGCTTAATAGATTCAAAAATGATTGTAAGTCGACCAGTTACAAACAAATGCACAAAGACATAATGCCCTAGTGGAAGGTATAAAAATAGTATATACACTAATATTTTCAACAACCAGGAATAACATTTGGATTGTTTAATGATGGTTTGCTAAAACATTAGGGGTGTTTTCCCGCGTAATATTTGTATGTCTCTCTTTTTCCTGAATTGATAGACTTGTCTTAGGATAACTCATTGGTCGTTTATTTATATTGGTGGATTCGTTGTCTTTTTGGGAATTTTAGCCCTCTTTTCACTACTACCAGTTAAAATATTAAAATATTGTCGATTGTCGCAGCCTAATGCTGATGGGGGATATTGAAATCATCTCAGTCTCATTTCACAACCAAAGAAAATTCAATTTACAACTTCTACGTCAAACATCAACACTTGCTGGCAATTAAGGCTTTGATTTTTTGGGGTTTGCCAAAGAAAATTAACTCGAACTATTAAAAAGCCACGAAGTTCATTTCGAAGCCATTAACGGCATAATCAAAATTGACAGGTCATTTACTTCGCACAGGACATACGGCTACAAACGCAAACACACAACACAATACGAAGCAACGTTACGTCGTGCAACGTTCATATACCGCAGACAGACAACTTTGTTCAATATGTGTGTATGTACGTTCATTCATATTTTTTCCGGAAAATGTTTTCCTTTTTTCGGCCACAGTTGTCATTAACTTGTCAATCATTTTTGATGGAAAAAATCTCGTATCCATCTTCGGTGTTCGTGAAAGATATTACAAAGGCGTCGGTCGTCTGTCTATCTGCTCTGGAGCACATGAACCATTTTTGACACACACAACCGAAAAATCCCTGTCAACTTGAAAAATGTCAGCCGCAGGTCTTCAAAATGCTTCAGCATGCTACGAGCACGACCATGGTTAATGCTTAAGTGTGAGAGCAACAAAACAAAAATTGGATGGATGACTGAAAATAACGTAAATGAACCTCAATGACTCGACGACAAGTCTATTTTTGGCCACAGACAATTAAATTTAAAAAAAGCATTTTCAACATTCGTGGCTACCAGAAAATCGCTTTAGTTTTGAAGAAAATCTGTTAAGAGAAAAAATTGGAAATTTGTATATGTTTATTGAACCTAGGTTTACTTTAAGAGTTGTGGTGAGTGAGAGATGCAAACTATTATTTATTTTTGCGGAAGTAAAATATAATATTTTTAGAATTCCACAAAAATTAGATCTGATCGGCACTTACGGTTAAATGAAAATTATTAGTCTAGTCTGTGTATAAGTCTTTTTTCTTGGCACAATTATATTTTCAAAAAAATTCTTCATTAATTACGTGACTCATTTCACCAAGACTGATTGTAATAAGACTTATATAAAGTGGATGGGTCGTATCTAATTATGTTGTGGTCCACCAAAGCTAACCTTAAGCTTTTGTATTTATTTCCCCTTAATTTCACTTTAAATTGCAACGAAATTTCCAATAATGCCGATAATATAGCTGTACTGGCACACAAATGCCACTAATCTGTTAACAAAATCTTGTAATCCTTAAATGCCTGAATTCCTTGTAAGCCAAACTTAACATTTCTATTGGCTTTTTCCACAGAAATCTCATTTAGAACAAAATTTTGTTGCTCTTCACACAGACAAACATATACACACACTTACGGCACTGCTGATTACTTTCATCAAAATTCTTCAAAATAAAAAATTGTATTTCGTTGCAAAGTGAAGAAAAGTGGAATAGAATTGAAAACGAAAATGAAAATGCAATTTCCACTTAACTAGACTTAACAATTTTAACGAAATTCTCCTACTTCGTTGTACAATTTGTGCTAAAAACTACAACAACCCAGTAGTTGTATAAAACGAATTTGATGCTCCGGCAAAAGGAAAGGAGGAGAACGACAAAGGCTTATGTTGGCTGCACTCATGGCGCACAGTGAGACGTTGAAGACGTCGAAGGAAAATACTTTGAGGGATTATTAGTTTTGTTCAGTTACAAAGAACTTGTATTAAAAATCTATTATTGCCACATTCGCACAGGCTTACATAGAAATGCACTCCAGCACAACCAGCCATCACACATATACGTAGTACATGTCTATATAAAGAGTGATTTTTTTGAGGTTAGGATTTTCATGCATTAGTATTTGACAGATCACGTGGGATTTCAGACATGGTGTCAAAGAGAAAGATGCTCAGTATGCTTTGACATTTCATCATGAATCGTCTTACAAACGAACAACGCTTGCAAATTATTGAATTTTATTATCAAAATGCGTGCTCTGTTAAGAAAGTTCATTGCGCGCTTCCATTTTATGGTCAGTTTAATCGACCCACTGAAGCGGCTATTCGGGCTATTGTGACTAAATTTCGCACCAAATTTACATTGTTGGACATTAAACCACCAACACGCTTACGTAGAGTGCGAACTGAAGAAAATATCGCAGCTGTATCGGCCAGTGTTAATGATGACCACCAATTTTCGATTCGTCGCCGTTCGCACCAATTGGGTCTCTGTTACTCAAAAACGTGGAAATGCCAAAATTGGACTAAGCGGATGGACCACCTAAGACGCAGCCGCGGTCAACATTTAAATGAAATTATCTTCAAAAAGTAAATGTCATGGACCAATCTAACGTTTCAAATAAAGAACCGATGAGATTTTGCAAATTTTATGCGTTTTTTTTTAAAAAAAAAGTTATCAAGCTCTTAAAAAATCACCCTTTACTTATAAAGGTATGTGCGTGTGTATTGCTCTGAACTGGAGAACAATGGAAGGCTGTTATAAGGCATTCCCATTGATGTGAAATGAAATGCTGATAGGCAATCAGAAACGTTAAAATTAACAACTTAAGAAAAGAAAATTGTTGCGATGAAATGTGTGTGCCAATCACGTTACAGGGAAAATGAAAGTTGTATGAGAATGCAAGGCATTGTAGGTATTGCTACGATTACTAATATAATTAAATACATATATCTCCGAACTTCGTACTTCGATTTCAAATTTATAGAAAAGACTGCAAACTTTATTTTATTGACATATAAATAATTTCCAAAAAGTAAAGCATATTTAAAACTTTGTAAATAGTAAAATAAGTTATTAATAATAAAGTGTTTCGAATAACGTAGTCCCCACAGTACTTTGCGGCCTGTTCACCGGTAATTTTCAGTACTGTTTTCAATTAAATATTATTCCATTAATCAAATAGAATAAAATTTAACCACCTTTGGAGACCACGCCCACTAATAGAGTGGTGACACAAAATATTTACGTAGTGCTCTATAATTCTGTTATATTTAGAGCTCGGCCGAATATTCAGCCAAAATGTTATATTCGTTAATGTACAAACATAAAAATGTGTAAAAAACGCTTATGCCAAACGAACATACAAGTGGTAAAGCAAAATAAGGAAATTATAAGAAAAGTATTCAACACAAGAATAAAAGCTCAAAAAATATCACATCATCGTACTTAATAAAGATAATAAAGGTAAGTTCGTTTGAAATTTTCGAAAATGTTTATTAAATACATTATTCCGGATCAAAAATGTCGTCCATCCAAAATCCAAACTGGATTTACTTTCCAAAATAGCACAAATATAATAATTCTTTAAAAGAAATGATTTTATTTGTTTGTAGTACAAACTGATTACAAAAGCCTTTTATTGAGTCTTTCCACCAAGAAAAACTTTAATTTAATTCAAATGTAAGAACGTTCGGCTTCGTTGTAAATTTGTTCGTCTTTGGCCTTAAAATCTGACTTTGGTCGGGCACTAGTTATTTCGAATATAATGCAGAACTGTACAAAAATGCTTTGTCTATTTACCAAAAAACCTCAATATTACACGGAGAAAAAATTGTTGCAAATATTGTTTGCATGTAAAAAATTTATACTTGGAAGAAGCATTTTATAGTAAAAATAATTGTACACAAATGTAAAAAATAAACTTGCGAACTAAATATATTTCCACGAAAGATGTGTTTCCAGCAATTATCAGGGTTAAAACTCAATAACATTTTTGAGTTTTAGAAAAAAATGAAATTAAGCAAGGACTCAATGATTATTTTGAGATATTAACATTGTCTTTCGGGCACTCAGATATATTTTAGAAATTATCCCAAAAATTACTACTTTTCTTATTTTTCTATTTAAAATCAGTGTGATTTTATATTTTTGTTTTTATGTTTTTTAACATATTTTTATGTACTTGTTCATACTTTTTTCGTATTATAAATTTTGAGATTTTGAAAATTAAAACAGCGTTGTTGTTGCTTATTTGTATGGATAAATAGCTGTATTTGCGCCTAATATAGTATGTTTGTAATAATATTGAAATATTTTCTTTAATAATACACAAATCAATTTATTTAATATTTACAAAACCCTTTTGAAAAAATATATAAATTGGGCCCTGTATAACTTTTTTAGTTTTTCCGTTAGTATTTTATTGGTTTGTAGTCAATATTTGACTTGAACTGGGATATTGTCCTGGCTCTAGATCATTTTGCATCTACAGGGTTTTCCAACAAGAGGTGTTATTTTGGTATTCAAAGAAAAATGCCATGTTTTGTGATAAATGATCGGATGTCTATAATTAAGAGGAAGGTATGCCGTTAATAATGAAATACAACATCAGCCAAATGGCCACCACGACCACGCTTACAGGACCATATCCTTTTCAAGAAAATTTCCATAACCAAATAGCAAAGTGGCTGTCCTATGTCCTCGATAGCCTCACGAATTCTATCTTTGAGGTCTTTAACCGACGCTGGCCTGTTGGCGTAGACCTTATCTTTCACGTGGCCCCAAAGGATGAAGTCGCTAGGTGTTAAATCACAAGATCTCGGTGGCTAATTGTGATCACCTCTTCGAGAGATAACACGGTCCGGAAACTTTTCCCGTAAAAGAGCAATGGTTTCGTTGCTTGTGTAACACGTAGCGCCGTCTTGTTGAAAGTAAACGTTGTCCAGATCTATACCATCCAACTCCGACCATTAAAAATCATTAATCATCTCTCGATAGCGCAATCCATTCACCGTAACTGTTGAGCCAACCTCATTTTCGAAAAAATAAGGTTCAATGACCCCGCCGGACCATAAACCGCACCAAACAGTCACACGATGAGAATGTCTTCTCAACAATAACTTTTGGGTTTTCCGAGCCCCAGATGCGACAATTTTGCTTGTTGACGTAGCAACCGAGGTTGATGATCAAGATGATTTTTCGATGGAATTCCGGATCATTTTCATTCATGAATTTTAATAATTTCAATGCGTTGTTGAAGCTTGTATCGTTTCATTTTTAGTAATTGCGTAGTTTCTACTTGTCAAATGTCAAAAGCTTCAAAAGTGACAGCTACCGAAATACCGGGTGATTCAAAATAACACCTCTTGTTGGAAAACCCTGTATATTTAATAGAATGCAAATTTATTTATTTTTATTTATTTAAATGGCATGGTGACATTTATTACTTGGCTGCATACTACCACGATCATGATTTCGACCATGTCTTTTCCTTCAAAAATCTTTAAAAATGAAATAAAATTAGAAAGGTTGAAGAGTTCCCATTTTTGTATGGTAAAATTTTCCAGCATAAAAATCCACCATTGGAAGATAGTATAAAAAGTCAGATTTCATAGAGAGCTCAAAATTTCATTGTTACCGCCCTAAAACCCTCATATTAAAGATCATGGTTTATTTCGTATACGAAAACGTACTGTAAAAGTCAATAATGGGTCCTTGTTTTCATATAAACCCAACTTGTATTTACGTAGTTTTTATATCCTCCACCAGGGTATTATGTGCATTTTTTTGTACGAACCAAAAGGAAACAAGATAGACCGGTCGTTTATTATACAGATTGGCTCAGAATCACTTTCCGAGTCGATATGTTTTTGTAATCAAAGTACTGGTTGCAATTATTGTGTGATTCTAGCAAAAATTGGCACATGTAAATTTTGCGGGTCAAGGACGAACGCTATTTAAATATAGCCCACACACAAATATCGCTACCAATTTGACATTTTCCTCTCTAGAAAACACATTTTCACTCGATTTGCTTCACATTTGACAAAAATTGGCACTTGTAAGTTTTGTTGGCCAAGGACGAAGCTAAATAATTTGAAGTAAATCGGTTCAGATTTAGATATAGCCCCCATGCAAATGTCGCTCCCAATTTCACTTTTCTGTTATCGAAACCATATAATATTTTTTCTAGATTTGCTTCAAATTTGACACAATTCCCTATAATTCAACTAGAAACATCTATGAAGAAAATGTAATCCATTATCGGTTCAGATTTAGATATAGGTCCCATACAAATTTCGCTCTGTATTTGACTGTTTCTGCTCTAGAAACCAGATAAATTAACCAATATTTTTCAAATTTGACACAGTACCTTATAATGAAACTAAAAACATCTGTGGTGGATGTGGTTAAGATCGGTTCACATTTAGATATAGCTTCCATACAAATTTCGCTCTCGATTTGACTTTTTCCACTATAAACCACATGTAAAGCACCCATACATTCGATCTCATTTGCCGCCGAATTCAATTGTAATGGGGAAGAAAGTATTATATAGTCGGCAACGCCCGACGCTAGCCTTTCCTTACTTGTTATACCATCCACCTCCAGGGTGGGTCATTCCGTTTGTAACATCTTGAAATATCAATAAAATTCTTAGACTATCTAGCCATGTCCGTCCGTCCGTATGTATATAAACAAAATGAGCTAGGACGTCCAAATTTGACATAAATATGTCTTATAGTTGTAGATCGGTTGGGATTGGAAGTGGGAGAAATCAGTCCAGAGGGAAAATTTTCCCTCAGGAGAACCGAAAATACCCCTAACATTTCGGGGCATAAAGGGATAAATATGGTACCTATTAAGCGACGGCAGTTAGAAACACGAAAATAGGTGTGTACAGTCCTCTAATTAAGTAGATAATAATATAAAAGTATTTTTTCCAAATTCGTACTTTTAAGGGGAAAATGGGAATAGACGGATAAAAATCGTACCAACCAAACGGCTGCACTTAGAATAATGAAATTCGATGTATACATTCCATTCTAAATTCGTACTTTTTGGGTGTAAAATGGAAAAAGGGATAAAAATTGTACTAAACAAATGGCGGCAGCTAGATTCATGGAATTCGGAGCATACATTCCTCTGACTTCAGAGACACGAAAAATAAAAAGGTGTAAGAGCGCCCCGGTAGTCGAGTTGGTAGCGTGCTCGGCTATCAGCGTTGGGGTCGTGGGTTCGATTCCCACCAAAGGCTCTGGTCTGTCGCTGCAATAACTTGCTACAATGGTCTTAGTCACCCCGGCTCAATCCCTGGACCCAAAATTAGAATATAAATTTACTTTGTATTGTAATTCATAATAAAAAAATAAAAATAAAAAGGTTTTTCCAAAATCGTACATTCAAGGGATACAATGGGAACAGAGGGATAAAAATGGTACCCACTAAAGAATGATGAAATTCGGTTTATACATCCCTCTAATCGCTCACGTAAAATGACGAGATTTTCGAAAGTCGTACTTTTAAGGTGGTGGTAAAATAGGAAAAGGGCATAAAAGTGGTACCAACCAAATGGCCGGAGCTAGACTCATGGAATTCGGTGTATACATTCCTCTGACTGCATAGATTCGAAGAAATTTCGAAGATTTTTCCAAATTCGTACTTTTTTCTGTAGAATCATGAAGTTAGGTTATCTTGGATTGTGTACGTGGGAGATAATGCATTACCAAAAGTTGTACTTTTGGAATTAAAATAGGATGGAAATACAACCAGTAAAATAGTGTAAACATATTGGTAACATTGCCTTATAAGAATCGTCTGAAATAATTACATAAAAATTTATATTTTTTTATAAAATTATTTTTTCAATATTTTTAGTTGTTTTGGTTAAATTAAAATCAAAGGTGTTCTCAGGATCGTTTTTCTCACAGACGCCTTGATCTAGATATGATATATTTTGTAGATCATCTTTAAACAATCCAAACTTTATTTCCGTGGGTGGGCTTTATTTGTATGTATGGGGTCCAATATACCCTCACTCCTAAGATGGAGTGTACACAAATATGGGTCATCAAAGATACAATAATTGCACTAAGCTCTCACTATTATCTGTCGCTCGCATAGTTATTGCGGAGTGCACATCCTGGCTGTCGTTAGCACTTTTCCGACTTATCGCAGTTATATCTCTTATGCACACGTTTAGCCAGCACACAGAACACTCAAGTGTTCATGATTATTGTATTATACCGTTTTTGTTGCTTTCGATATTGCCTCTATGCGTGGTTGCTCGCTCGATGTTTGATGTGAACAAAAGAAAAACAATAAAAGGCGGAAGTAACTATTTGATTGCATTTCCTGTGTTGAGCTTCGGGATAAAAGCGCAGTGCACCACATCTGTGTGCATGAGTGGTACGGTATCCTTAAATCTATATGTGTGTTTGTGTCTCGGAACGCTGCTGTGCTGTGTTGAAATGTTAAGACTGTTGTGCCATTTTATTACTTCGTAAAAGAAGGACACAGAAGCACAAAAACACTTTATTGTTTATTTCCTTGGGATGTTAAATAAGTATTGTTTTATCAGTTGCCAAGTTCATGATTTCACATTTTTAAAACAATTGACCCCTTATGTGCAATGATTTCGCTCTCACACCAGCGCGCACGCCAACAACACTGTGGACTGAGCTGGCATTTCATTGGCAGCTCGGCAAATACTGATAACTGAGGACAAGGATATCACAGCCGTGTGAGTGGGTTTGTAGAAAATGCAATTATTATTTTGAGAAGGAAACCCAATGAATCTGATTTGATTTATTGAGTGTAAAGTCACATCAAGAAAAAAGGGAAAGCCTTGACTTTTCACACACACACACTCTATTAGATAAATATTTATCCCAAGAAAAACAATCGCACATAAAGGGTTGCCAGGATAGAGCTATACATGTGGAAAATGATAAGATATGGAGGCAACTCAGAATAACATGATATTGGCAATAACCTTTATTTATATGAAGTATCCTTGGGAAATGTATACTATAAAACTAGCCAGACAAACTAATATATATACCCATGGTCAAGTTGCAGAAAATCGGGAAGATTACAGAAATCTAACAATAAATATAATTCTGACATTTTCTCAGCTTGTCTATTCCGTTCGTTTTTACTCTGCAGGTGTAATTCAATGTATTTGTGGAAATTTATATTTAAATAACCAATGCCACGAACACGAAAAACAAATTTACTAGTTAATGCTGTATTTATTTCGCTATTTGTGCATGCCAAGTGATAGCAATAAATATAAATTTATAGAAATATCTATCTCCTCAAGTTTAACCCTTTTCAATTCAGACACACATCTACAATCAATAGTGGACTCTATTTTCCGGTGGTGTCTGTGGCATGGCGAAAGTGATGATGACAAAAAAAACAAGAAATTCATCTTATTAAATTTATTCGTATTTCAGACACTACAGGACACATCCGTCATACCACCGCACACACAGCAGTTCGTTTTGGGATATATCAATAAAATTTGAAATTCGATCCTTTTTTCATTCTATTTGATTATGCCACCTTTTCCTTTTCGTTGCTGGGGTGTTAGAATTCCTTGTCTGTAATTTCATTTATTTTAGTTAAACCCCGAAGAAGCGGGAAAAGCAGACACCACATACAAAAACTTGTTGGAAATTCGTCCGCCCGTTCGTCCGTGGAGTGTGTACGTGGGTGTATTTTCGTATATCATGTGCTTCATTGAATATTGACAGTGTATATGGAATACCTTAAGGGGATTAGCAGGAAAGGTAAGGTTGAAATTCTAAACTGAACAGTGGGTTAGCAGAGAAAATAATTCGATAATTCGGAATCATGAAATTACGAAAAAGGTCATTAAAATAGTAGAAATATTCAATTTTGTAATATATGGGATATACATTGAATTAGAGATGTCGTTAGAGAATATCCACAAAAAAGTAAGAACATATTGAATAATAAATACTATTAAAAACAAAAGTATATATGTATATATTCCGTGGATTCTCGATTTTACGAACAAAATTCTCAAAAATTAAAAAAGAAACAAATGAATTTAAATAAGCAGTCTTGTTGCATGTGCAAAGTTTGGTATAATATTGTTGTTAAACAATATTCACTATATTTTTCATCATAACTTGATGGCGAATATAAGGAAACATGAGATGAAAAGGGATGTAATAAGTTCAACATACAAACTGATCTCCATAGAATTTTCACCACTCATTGTTGTTTTGGGTGGTTGTCTAATAAGTTCGTGGGGAAAAAGCTGTATCGTGTTGAAAACCCCATCATCCTACAGCAAATGGTAATGAGAAAAGGTTTCAGGTAGAATAACGCTCTTCAAAACGCTTTGTGGTGAGGTTTTCGGGTAGATATATATACAACTTATGACATTATGTTAACGCAAGCACTCCATACAGAAGGGCCACTGATGAGCTGTCCATACACACGACAATGAAATACAATGACAATGAAATTTGTAGGAAAACCACAACACCTTTGCATTATCAAAAACAAAGATTTATTTCTTAAGAAGTAAAAGAATTAGCTGAAATTCGAATGTATTACATTCAAAACTCATAGAAAATCAGTCGATCACTAGTCAACAACACAAAAACTATATATTTTTTCTTTTTTCTATTAAAATTCCAAATTTTCGTCCAAGGTATCCATGGTGCTATCATTTTGATAGTATAAGTCTGGCCAAGTCTGGGTATAAGTACAATTAAAGGTAAATATGATGGCTACACGTAAATACAGTGGTTTGGAATAATCGAAAAATTGTAAGTTTTGTGGGCCAAGGACGAACGTTACTTAATTTGAAGTAAATCGGTTCAGATTTAGATATAGCCCCCATACAAATGTCGCTCCCAATTTGACTTTTTTTGTTCTCAAAACCATATCTTTTACTAGATTTGCTTAAAATTTTGCATAGTATCCTAAAATTCAACCAAAAACATCTGTGGAGAGAATGGATCTGATTTAGATATATATCCCAGATTTAGATACAGCTCCAATGCAAATTTCGCTCCAGATTTGTCTTTTTCCGCTCAAAAGACCATATATTTTAACCGATCTTCTTAAAATTTGTTACAGCACCTTATATTTCAACTAGAAACATCTATGGTGAATGTGGATAAGATCGGTTCAGATTTAGATATAGCTCCAATACTAATTTCGCTCTCGATTTGACTTTTTCCGATATAAACCACATGTATAGTAGACTGGGTCGTGGTCCATACAAATGAAGAAACAATACAGGCACCCCACGTAAATAAAGTTCATGATATCAACTTCAGTGGTTTGGTAAGTACCATTTTTATACGTCTTTTCCGATTGTGCTCCATGTCTACGTAATTAATAATGATGTACTCATCGAATTTCATGTTTCTAGCTTTTGTCATTGGTACCATTTTTATCCTTTTTTGTCCCATTTCAGCCGCTAAATCTTTTTTGCCCTTTTTGGTGTTTTCACGTTACTAGAGGAATGTATGCAACAAATTTCAAGTGTATAACAAGAAAAACTTTTAAAAAAAATTTGCTTAAATAATTGAAATATTATTATTATTATTATTATTATTAAGGACTGAATCCTTGTTAGGGAAAACATTTTCCCTATGGGCCGTTTTTGCCCATTTTCAATCCCAAGCGATCTGCAACCATAAGATCCAGTACTGAAAAATTGGACCACGCACGACACGGAATATACAAAATATAATGTATATACTTTATGGGGTCTCCGACGATTATTTCAAGAAGTTACAAACGGAATGACAAAGAGAATATATCCCCATCCTAAAGTGGATGATATAAAAATGTTAACGTTTGTTGTATGAGATACCAAATTTTTTCAATATCAAGCAAAGTTCTTCTTGTTCTTTTTTTTTCTTTTCTAAAACTTTTCTTCTTATTTATTTTTATTTATTTATTAAACATAAAAAACACAATCGATTCTTGTAAAATAAATTTTATTAAAGGGTGATTTTTTAAGAGCTTGATAACTTTTTTTTTAAAAAAAACGCATAAAATTTGCAAAATCTCATCGGTTCTTTATTTGAAACGTTAGATTGGTCCATGACATTTACTTTTTGAAGATAATTTCATTTAAATGTTGACCGCGGCTGCGTCTTAGGTGGTCCATTCGGAAAGTCCAATTTTGGGCAACTTTTTCGAGCATTTCGGCCGGAATAGCCCGAATTTCTTCGGAAATGTTGTCTTCCAAAGCTGGAATAGTTGCTGGCTTATTTCTGTAGACTTTAGACTTGACGTAGCCCCACAAAAAATAGTCTAAAGGCGTCAAATCGCATGATCTTGGTGGCCAACTTACCGGTCCATTTCTTGAGATGAATTGTTCTCCGAAGTTTTCCCTCAAAATGGCCATAGAATCGCGAGCTGTGTGGCATGTAGCGCCATCTTGTTGAAACCACATGTCAACCAAGTTCAGTTCTTCCATTTTGGGCAAAAAAAAGTTGGATATCATCTCACGGTAGCGCTCACCATTCACAGTTACGTTACGATTCGCATCATCTTTGAAGAAGTACGGTCCAATGATGCCACCAGCCCATAAACCGCACCAAACTGTGACTTTTTCTGGATGCATTGGTAGCTCTTGCAATGCTTCTGGCTGATATTCACTCCAAAATCGACAATTCTGCCTATTTACGTACCCATTGAGCCAAAAATGAGCTTCGTCGCTGAACACAATTTCTTTCTTTCTGAACTTTCTTAACAGAGCACGCATTTTGATAATAAAATTCAATGATTTGCAAGCGTTGCTCGTTAGTAAGTCTATTCATGATGAAATGTCAAAGCATACTGAGCATCTTTCACTTTGACACCATGTCTGAAATCCCACGTGATCTGTCAAATACTAATGCATGAAAATCCTAACCTCAAAAAAATCACTCTTTATAAGCTAATAGTGTCAGTAAGTTACATAACGGCGTTACTCGTATTTAGTCAGAAACAATTATTAAAATAATTAATGGGCAGTGATAATTCCGAACCATTTTGGGACAACGCATTAAACGAAACCAAGATTCATTTTCATTGGCGGGAACATCTTCAACTTTTTTGAAAGCAGCTTAAATTAAGTTATTTTAATTAATTTGAACTGGGATATTGTCCTGGCTCAAGACCATTTTGCATCTATATTTAATAGAATGCAAATATATTTACAAATGGCATGATGACATTTATTACTTGGCTGCAGACTACCACGATCATGATTTCGATAATGTCAAAAGTATTTTCAAGTGGCTTCGCAGCGACTATTCAACATCAAACCCGGCCTCTATAAGGAGATGATTCTCACAAACGAACGAGAAACACAACTCACTTGCCGAATTTGCGTTTAAAAAATCGCACCAAGTAATAAAGCACACATGACATCTTACAAGCATCTCATTGAGTTGCATTTGTAAGTATGTGTATATGCAGGTATAGTTACCCAGCAATACTTCTGTTGTGCCAACGCCCATTTGTTTTAGTTTTTTCGTTTGTATTTTTTTGGTCTTTAATCAATATTTGATTTGAACTGGGATATTGTCCTGGCTCAAGACCATTTTGCATCTATATTTAATAGAATGCATGTTATTTTAATTATTTATATGAAATATTTTTAATTTCAACAGCAGTAACATTTATAATCGTTTTAGAGTAAGTACTAGGAATACCACAATGAAACTTGGGGAGCGTCTTACTGACTCTATTATATATATAAAATTTATTATACAAAAATCTATCGTATATTTTATGTTTATTTATTTCTTTAAAACTAGAAGAAATTCGCTTGATATTTAAAAAATATATGCCTAATGTTTTGTCAGAAACTAATGTTAAATATCTCATTCAATTGTAATTCAATATAGATTATATTCCACTGAAATTTAATAAATAAAATAAATTCAAACATTAATACACAGTAACCTTTGGCTCCACTGTCCATCATATTATTCACCAAAAATACGTCAAATTCTTTAAGTCTGTCTGCATCTAGACAAACTTATTTAAAATTCTACAACAAACACGAGACTCCCTACCTTTGCAACCAAACAAAGAAAATATATCAAGGTAAATGTTGTTGCTATTATTGGTGTAGACAAAGATCCTTGGCATGTGAATGATTTTATTGCGTACCAAGTGAGGAAATTTAATCCGACACAAACGGACGGACGGATGGTCGACCGTCATGTCTTTGTTGGGTCACAAACTTCTCCTTTGACTAATTTCCAATAACCAATAAGCCTTATTGATGTAGGAATGTGTAGGCGTAGCAACGAATCTTTGTGAGTGTGGGTATGTGCATTTGAATGGCGGAGGATGTATGAATTTATAAACTCCGGCAGACCTATGGTACACATGAAGCAGAGAGAAAAAAAAAACGAAAAATAAAAAAGGACAAAATAATGCTAAGGAAATAAAACACAAAAACACACACGCACATCGATACCACCATCAATGAAATCCATCGAAGCGTAATGAAATATTTGATACACAACACCCGTTGCTTTCATTTTTTGTTCGGAAGGCTCTTTTTTTCTTCCAGCGAAAACACAATGGGCTATATCTAGCCACACTCTGGCATACAATGACTTTGGTGGGGGCACTCAAAAGAAGAGAATCTACGACAAATAAGCCAAAACAGAGCACTATGACTATTAAGGGGAACTAAAAATATGTGATTCGCGGAAATTTTTAAATCTGTTTGTTTCTATAGAAACAGAGAGGAATTTATATCTAATTCCTTGATATGAAACCATTATGTACCTTGTTTTTCGACAGTGATTCAGTTGTTATCAAAAAAATTCTGTAAAACATTTTTAAGCTGATTTAGTTTTACATTTATCCATAGATTTTTTCAAATTAAAATAATAAAATAAAATAAATTTGATCAAAAGTGATTTATTCTTTTTATATGATACATTCGATGCTATGTCATTTGATACCTAATATTTTTTATCGAAATTTATACCTTTTTCGCTACAAACAAATACCATTACGACAGTATAGTATGACATGTCATATGGGTGAAGTAGGCCCCAGTTCAAATCAAATATTGATTACAAAGCGAAATAAAACAAACTTAAGTGAAAATTGCTAATTTTTAAATTTTTCTTATTCACGACCCATAGTGCATCACTGTGATAGTAAATTTTCATTATCTTTAAGGTTGTCTTTGTGTTTGTTTTGGATTTTTTTTATTTGGTCCTGTCTAAGTTTTTGTCCGTTTTGCCCTTAAACCCTTCCACTTTCTTGGCTGTTTGAAAAATTTATTGAATTTGTTGTACAGTAGATGTGGGCACGTATGATACATGCCTTCATGTGAAATTCATCATTGCCTCCCAGTTGGAGTCAAATGAAGAGTAATGGCCGTACACAAAAAACACACACACCCACACTGACCCGCATGGACTTTAGTAAAGTAAAGTAATAAAGCATGTGAAAGATTCATATACGACGTTTTAGAGCATATCAAGAAGATAAATCTCAGAATTTCTTGGGGTAAAAAACAAAAGGTAGACATGTATGTGTGCAAGACATGACAGCAAGTCCTCTGCTTTTTTATGACAAAGATAGGTTCGATTGATTGTAGGTTGTCAACAACAACAACAAATATATAAAACTAAAACGAGGCGGTTGATAATCCCTTGTATGCCAAATGGACAATTTGTTTTTTTGCCAGGCGTCCTTTATTGACCGAACCAAGGTGTGAGAAGGTTATAAAATCGTACTTAATGGCAACTATTTTTGTGGTATGAAAATATATAAAACTTAGTTTCAATCAACCATTACAAGGTGATAAAATGTATTTAGGTATGGAATTCCACTGACTTATATACATGTTAACCATTTCCGATTTGCTTTTAATCGACTAAAAGTATGTATGTATTTTACTGCATATCGATGTTTAATTAAGATAAGGGATAACATTAAAGTTACCGTGCTATGCATTAAATAAATGACAATGCCTTTGTGATGCAAAGCAAAACGTTGACATTTTTTATGTTAGTGGTCTTAAACATGCGATGCCATTTGATGGGGCGACATGCAAATGAAGAAATTTCGGATCTAAGGGTCGTTTTTGTCATAACAGAGAATTTTCCAGGATTTTGCGTGTAAAGAAAGACTTAAATATAACTAGAATGCTGCAAACAGGTGCATTCATATTTAATAATACAATAAATAATAATTTAATTCTTCAAATCCTAAAAACTGAGAACAAAATGTTTTTTTTTTCGAAAAAAATTTTGCTGGCGCGAAAAAACAATGAAAAATAGAAAAAAAATGTTTTATTTTTTGATAGGTAACATTTGTTGACGCGAAATATTTTTTAAAAAATCATGATTTTCTAAATTAAAAATAGCGAAAAGTCCTTATTAAATAACAGAGTATTTTGTTTTATTTTATAACAATTGGAATTGTAGAAAAACAAGACCTATGTGAAGAAAAACTGCCCTTATACATAGATCCTCAGTATAGTCATTGTTTTCTTAAATAAAACAATATATATTGAGAGTGATATCATTGAGCCTTACAGTACTTGTTTAGTTCATAGTTACGCAAAGAATATACAATTTTCTTATTGCAATGAAAATTCGATATATGTTTCTTTGAATTTAATGTCATTTTTCATTATCTTAGAGTCCGCAACAATTTTTTTACGATTAGCTTTTATATGAAAATTTGAGAATTTAGCTTTGATATTTCCCCTGATGACAACATGGTAACACAACATCCCATGCTTTACGTCATTTTTTATAATGTACTTTATAGGAGAATTGACGAAATTTGTATTGTCATTTGTCTTGTGCTTGCTCTTCTTTAAATAAATTTAATTCAAGAAACATTAGTCCGCGAAAATGGCTTCTCCTAAAGAAATTGCAACTGATATTCGAAATTTAGTAATAAAATGCAGAAACGAAAGGAAATCTTTAGGCGAAATAGCTAAAATGGTTAATTTAAGTAAATCAACTGTCCAAACTATATGCAAAAACTTCGAAAATACGGGTACTGTTGAAAATAAGCCCAGAAGTGGGCGTCCAAAAAAACTTAATCGACGAGATGAAAGCTTTATTTTAAAAAAAGTTAATGAAAACCCGAAAGTGAATGCTGCAATGTTGTCCAAACAACTCGCATAAAGGTCGGATACAATTGTACATCCAAGAACAATTCAAAGAAGTCTGAATAATAATGGTTTCCGAAGCAGAACGCCACGCAAAAAACCTCTTATAAGTGAAAGGAATCGTAAGCTTCGCCTTGAATTCGGCCAGCAACACTTGGACAAGGGATTAGACTTCTGGAAGCGGGTTTTATTTACGGACGAGTCGAAGTATAATATATTTGGAAGTGACGGGAGAGCCAAAGTATGGAGAAAAGCGAATACGGCAATGAATTCGAAGAATTTACTTGCTACGGTAAAGCATGGTGGTGGCAACGTAATGGTTTGGGGTGCCGTCGCGGCGTCTGGAGTGGGAAATCTTGCGTTTATTGAGGGTAACATGGATCACTATCAATATAAATCCATATTGGAACAAAATCTGAAGGCACCGGTCGATAATTTAAACCTCGGAGAGCGCTGGATTTTCCAACAAGATAACGATCCGTAGCACACAGCCCAATTTGTTAAAGATTGGCTGACTTACCATGCTCCAAGACAACTTTATTCGCCGCCACAAAGCCCCGACCTGAATATTATTGAACACGTGTGGGAGATTCTGCAACGCAGGATCCGAAAACATCACATAACTAGCGCCCAAACGCTAAAAAACAAGCTGGAAGAGGAATGGCGACAAATATCACCTGCGGAATTGGAAAACTTAGTTGCATCAATGCCCAGACGATTGCTGGCTGTTGTAGATGCTCATGGTGGACCAACAAAATATTAAATTATATAATAGTATCATTTTGTCACGTTAAATTGCATTTTTTATGTCTCATCTCAAGCCGTATGTAGACTTTTGTCAAGGTTTTTTCTGTGTATTCTGTTAATATCTTTTGTGTTTATATTGAAGTAAAGCATTTTGTTATTGTTATATGAATAAAACACGATTTCAAACAAAACCGCATCATTACTATTTTCAAATATGTTTTGGAACTCGCTAAATCGCAAAAATGTGACTTTTGTCGGCCACTGTATTTCGAAATAAAAAAAAAATTTATTGAAATATGTAGATGACATTTTAATGTATACATTCGAAGCAACCTAAGCTCAAGGAGGGAAATTTGTTCAAAAATCCAAAAAATGCCAACATCAGATTAATTGAATAACATACAAAATGAAATTATTTATATCGAGCGCTTATATTCATAAGTGGCTATTAACCATTTTCTCGAAAATGAGTTTTTGATGCCAAACTATTCTCAGATTTGGATGTCATCTTTCATATAAATTTGGAGAAGAAAATTTGTTTCTAAAGCCATTTTTAAAAATTTTTCTGATTTGGCTATATTCTCACACGTTAGTTTGTGACTAAAAAAGTGGCTATGAACATAAAAATAATATAAATAACAGAAGGTTGTAATTCGCTACAACGACTTTGTTTAAACCATTTTTCTAGATTTAGGGCATATCGTTCTATTAAATTCCATCATTTGGCGATTAATAACATTTTGATTCCCAAGTTATCAGGCTAAAATAAGATAAATAGTGGCTGTAAAGTCAAAAATAGTGAAAAGTGTCTTTAGAAACACTTTTTATCATAATCAGAATACCAAAATATTTTTTTGGCATGTGGTTGCTGACTGCATGGGGAATTACTCTGAACAGAAAATATTTAAATATAAGCAATTGCAACCGCGAATTTTGATTTCTTCAACAAGTGAAGAGATTTTTGCGACTGACTACATATATGTTACAAGCGCCATTGGTTCTTAATACACAAACGAAAGATCTGCCGAATCCGTTGGCTAGATCGCGAGAAAATCAAGAAACAATTCTGTCTTGCATGAAAATCATTTTAGCCATATTTGCCGCAAAAATTAAAATATTCCAAAAATATCCAATTTGTATTCTTTGTTTACCGTGCCCTACCGCAATATCCACTTTTTGTAAAAAAATTGGAAAAAGGGATAAAAATGATACCAATCTGACGGATGAAGCTGGAATCTTTGAATTCGCTGTGTACATCACAGAAAATGTGTTTTCTAAACAACATTGCCAAAATTTCATAAAAAACGTTATAGAGTTTACAAAAAGTCTTATTTATATATTTGAGCATTAATGACTATGTGCTTATTTCAAAATTCTTAGTGTTCAACTTTAAACGTGCAAAAGTGGCTATGAACCATAAAACCATAATAGGAAATTTCGATAACTTTTTAATCGTATCAATTAACAATCCTCTTTAGATTAAACTGTAGAGAATGATTCATAATTGCTCTTAAAATTAAGGAGACAATTTTCGCTCTCCTGGAAAGTTGTGTTGTTGTTCATAGCCACTTATGAATATAAGCCCTCAATATACTTGTTTCAAATTAAAATAAAATATTTTTTTTCGATTTTGAGTAGAATTAAAGATGACTTAGTCATTGCAATCTCTAAAAGTACTGGATCCCTTAGATGTACCAAAGATGCCGATTTTTTATAGAAGTTCGAAATACCAGTAGAATATTCTAAGAAAAAAAAATATGAGCTTCGTTAGGAAAATATTTTTCAATTGACTCAAACGCAACTTATACTTTTTCTACTTCTCCCTTAAAATATTTTCTTCTTTTCCTTTAAAATAAATTTCGACGATTTGCCTCCAAATGTCTTCGGTGTCTGTGTGTAGCCTACTAAATTTGTATCTTCAGCGAAAACATCTCTTGGCTTTTCATTGAAATACCCTCATATGATGATACAATTGTCTGGTTTGTGTTGTTTTACTTTACGTTACGTTATGTTACAACATTCACATCAGCATTGACTTTAATGAGGGTATAATTGATAGGTTGACTGACGGCGGCTGTCATTTATTAACAAGGTATGTATACCGTTGTTTTAGCATTTAAATGATATATTCATTTGATGTTCATAAACTATGTACGCCCTACACCCAATTCCGGCAATCAGTCATCCAGTGAAATGAGAAAATCATATTAACCGCTCATTTGAAAACCAACACATGGTAAATGTTACAGTTTTCAAAGCATCTATCATGTCATTA
This sequence comes from Polietes domitor, assembly GCA_947397865.1. Lineage (NCBI taxonomy): Eukaryota > Metazoa > Arthropoda > Insecta > Diptera > Muscidae > Polietes > Polietes domitor. The sequence continues at coordinate 48,745,799 of OX377620.1, forward strand.
GGCGCCCATCAAATATTCCACTCGCACAATTTACAGTAAATTAGCACCAGCATTCATAATTAGTTACTGTTCAATTGAGCAACATAATTCGATGTAGCGAAGTTTGATTGAAGTGAAAGTTGCCAGACACAAAACTGACGGAAATTCCGAGTGAACATTGAGATGTATAGGTGGGCGATAAATCTCTTAATAATAGCAACGAATTTGAAGATTCATTAAACATGTTGTACAATAAGAGCAAGGGTATTAAAAAATGCCGACTAATTTATTTTTTCAATTTTCCAACAGGAATAGTCTTCGAAGACTGATATAGTAGCAGTATAGGTCAGATACGATAATGCTCCGATACACCCTAATACACATCATTTGTTACATTTAAAACGAATGTCAGCCTTGTCAGTACAACTTCGAGTTAAACTAAGTTACGTGCTAGACGACACCTTGGTACCATCATTTAACTGAGCCAATTCTTATCCCAGAATGCGTGTCACCTTAATTTCCTTCCAAAAAAGGACGACAATAACATACACGTACATCTAGAACATATGTCTGCAGCTACCGTATTCAATGCCAAACATTAAAAAACACAGGTAAAAACGAAAGAAAAACTAAAGGTATATCGTAAATCTATGTCAAAAGTTGATTTATATAAATGTTTCAAAACGTGATTCGTATGAGAGTAACAATTGAATTTCGACTTCCAGTCACAAAAATGCGAAAATGTTCACCAGCAACACACACAAGAACGGAATTGAAATGACAAAAAAAAAACGAAAAAGGAAATAAATTAAACAAACATAATGGCAGGTACAGACTCACATCACCTACAGTCATCCAAGGATACTTTAAGGTAAATTGAAAAATTAAAGACAGTCACTGTTTCCATTCATTTTTCGCCATGCATCGATTTGTTGGTTTTCAACTGAAGACGCGTTCTCTGCATGTCGGTAGGTATCAATACGTCATGTGTCATTAAGCATAACTAAGTACAGTGGTTCTAAAGTATAGGAAATAAGGCCCAAAACAAACTCAAAAATTAATACATGAATTATTATTATTATTTAAAACTTAAAAAATTACTAAAATTTATTATTATATAACTTTGTTTTATAAAATCCGTCAGTAATTGACGTAGTTACTGAAGTTTTCGTGAAAACAAAATTGTTGCAAAAATACTTGTTTTGATCATTTCAGCTTAAATATCTCATAATTTTACGAATTGAAGCCCAATAAAAATACTGCCAGAAAAATTGACTTTTTAACATTCTTGTACAATGGCAATGTGGAATGGAAAACAAGATAAGAAAATAAGATACCCTACACCTAGTCATTATACCCTGTGGTATATGGTATTAAAAGGTCGTTACTAGGGTTTGCATTTTCGCGTACTTTTTATTTCCCGGGAAACGGAAATTATCTTTTCAATTTCCCCGAGATCCCGGGACATCACGGGAAATCGTCAACATACTGTTTACCATGAGTTAAGCTTTTTTTCCAATGAAACATTCACATTTTATTAAAGTAAAATAAATATATATTTCACAACGAACCTGTTACAGAATTCACATAATAAAGCGCAAAAAAATTGAGCTCAATTCAAACATCTTTTCACGTTTCAAAATTAATTAAAGATCACATATTTCTTATTTTATTGGAAAATGTGGACGGGACGGAGAAGATCGTTCACATTAATAGTGAGTAGAGCATTAAATGAAATGTTTGTTCCTTGTCCTGTCGCTTCGAAAACTTTAAATTCTTCATTTTTGGCGTTCGGATACACGCCCCAAATCTATCTTTCCCGGATTTTATTTTTTTTTCATATGGAGCTTGACAGGAAAAATCCGAAAAAGCGGTTTTTTATTCTACATCCCAGCTTAAAAATGTTATATATTATATTTTGTCATCCAACTGCAATATTTGACATACCTGATTCAAAGCTGTGCGATCTAAATTTTTATACAAAATTTTTAATTTTATTGTGGAAATTATGGAAAAAAATATGCGAAGAAATATGTAAAATTTTCTACTGAATTCGTACGAATTTCCCGGGATACGGGAAATGAAAAATGTGCGAATTCCCGGGAATTTTCCCGAGGGAAATCGTCGTTACATTTGAACCGGGTGATATACGACACAGCCATAAGAGGAGAATATACTACAAATTGCATACTTTTATCTGTATTTGTAAGATAACTTGAACAGCTATATATAGATCTGAACCGATCTGCCCCATTTCTAGCTGAAAGATAAGCCTTTACCAAATTTGATGGGTATCTGTTAAATATGTGGTTTCTAGAGCGGAAAGAATCACATCGGCGGAGTCATTTATATGGGAGCTAGACATAGATCTGAACCGATGTGACCCACTTTCGCCAGAGATGTTTCTTTTTCAAATATTAACTGATGTTCCGAATTAGAAGGAAATGTATTCAAATGTGCTATATCTAGAGCAGAAATAATCCATTCGGTGGCGAAATTTGTATTGGAGCTACATAGATATCTTAACCGATCTGAAATATAAGTTGTTTTGGCAAAAATGAAGAATATCGGCTTAAATATACGGTTTCTAGAGCGGAATGATTCAAATCGGAGGATACATTTGTATTGGAGCTATATATAAATCTGAAGCCATCTGGCCCACTTTCGCCTTATTTGTTTTTAGTTGAAATATGACCTGGTTTGCCAAATTTGAAGAAAACATGTTCTAATAAGTTATTTCTACAGCGGAAGTATCCGTAATTCGATGGCGAGCTGTTTGTAGTTAAAATATAAGTTGTTTTGCCAAATTTGAAAAAAAATCTGTTAAAATCTATGGTTTTTAGAGAGAAAGAGTCAAATCGGAGGATACATTTGTATGGGAGCTATATCTAAATTTGAACCGATTTTCTTCAAATAGCGTTCGTCCTTTTCACATAAAACTTTGTTGTGCCAAGTTCATTTAGTTCTAGCAATTTGCGATTTGCGTCAATGTTCAACCCATTGTATTACGTATATTTTAATCGATATTATACTCCCTCTAAATATTTTGTTTAATTTTTAGAGATAAATTATTCATCGTTGGAAAACACTGTGCGTTGCCAACAAGGAAACATTCACGCTAAATGGGCCAGAGGCATCAACAATAACAAATAACAACAACACAAATAATATATATATATAAACAAACGAACGCTGAGCACAAATTGCAAAGCTCTGGGCTTTACATGTGGAAACTTTTGATAATCGTCGGCCGAGCTGCGTAATGTTAGGGTGCTGCTCGCAAGTATTACTCCAAGATGAACCAATGATTAATGGTTTCTTGCCTTTTCCTTTATACGGACTTTTTTGTGCGACAGTGAGTGTGTATGGGCTTGTTATTTGAATAATCACAAGCAAACAGCACAGACAAACATAACAAAACAATGAAGTCTACCTTCAGGGGTAAACATCAAAATTCTGGCTGGCGTTACGGTAGCGAAAGTTGGTGGCGTTTGACTGCCGGGGTGTGTAGGTGTGTTGGCAGGTGGTATGCAGGTTATATAGGGAAAACAATCAAAATATTTAGCGTTGAAGTTAGCAAACTATGGATTTACATAAATTTAACATATAAATTAAAATAAATGATGTAAAAAGTAGGAAATCATTTGTTATGTCTGTTAAATGTTGAATATGCGTGTTGCTGTTAGGCCTGGCAAAAGTTCGTGGGGTTGTTGCTGGTAACAACCTGTTAAAAAACTCGTTATTTCCTATACTTCTTTAACACGATGGGTTATGACGCATTATAAGATAACGCGAAGGTCGCAAACAAGCTGAGCTGAATTCGCTTTTACTTTTGTCAATATAAGAAAGAAGCCTTAAAGTCACCATCCCACGATGTTTATAGTCTTGATCTAGAGGTTTAGGCTTACAAATACCACAAAAAATAGAATAGTGAATACTGAATTGTATTAAATGTAATCAATGTAACGAAGACGTAAAATGGTATCCTCATCCATTCTCCCCTTTTCGATCTTTTTATTTGGTAAATATGTTTGGACAACGTTCATCAATGAAAATATATAACAGGACATTTGTACATAAGAAAAATCGGCTTCGATTATTTTGCCTTATTACTCCGCACAGTGGTCCAGAAACAACCAACCATCTGCCAAAACTCTATAGCTTTAGATCTAGGAAACACTTTTGAATTTTGTAATAATATGAAATTATGCGAGGACCCAAGGAACTGTAAAAATCGGGTATATTTTAGAAATTAGCACAAAGTTGAAAACTTTTCTTATTTTTCTACTTAAATGAAGAGAAGAATTTCAAACACCTGTTACACTATGTCGGTCGAAATCCTATGCGAACGAAATCCGGTCACTCACTTTCGTCAGGAATTCGGTTTCTCTAAAGTTTGTTCGCCATACGTCGCTCAGTGGGACATTTGAGTGCAAAAAATAGAAGGGTTGCTCGTAGAGTGTTTAAACTTGGCACCGAGTAGTTTCTTAACGCAGTTAAGAACATGAAGTTTTATTAGAATCCATCACGCCCATCACATACCTCTCATATAATTCAAAATTAAGTTTTCATTCAAAATTTTCTGTTTTGGCCCAAATGTCTTGTAACATTGCATAGAGTTTAAAATATATAGAATGAAAAAGTTGTGAAAATTTCATCAAAATCGGCAACGCTCACACATTTCGCCCATATAACTCATAACCAATTTTTCGAAAAATATTTCATCAAAATTCCATCACACCACAGGGTATAATGTCTTTGTGCATTTGTTTGTAACACCCAAAAGGAAGCGAGTTAGACACATCGTTTATTAAACCGATCGACATTGAATCACTTTTTGAATCGATTTAACCATGTCTGTCTGTCTGTCCATCTATTCCTGTAATCACGATACAGGTCGCAATTGTTGTCCGATTCTAGCGAAACCTGACACAAACGATTGTTGCATTTGTTGATTTAAGGAAATGGGTTCAGATTTAGATATAGCTCCCATACAAATGTTGCTCCCGATTTGACTTTTTGTGCTTTAGAAGCCACATAATTGAATCGATTTTGACAAAATTTTGCACAACGCCTTACATCTAAGATAGAAACACCTATGTTCAAAATGTGTTAGATCGGTTCAGATTTAGATGTAGCCACCATACAAATTTCGCTCCCTATTTGACATTTTGCGGTCTAGAAACCGTAAATTTAAACAGATTTTGATAAAATTTGGAACAACACCTCATATTTTAACTAGAAATATCTGTGACAAAAATGTGTCAAATCGGTTCAGATTTAGATACAGCTCCCATACAAATTTCGCTCCCGAAATCACCTCATACCTTAACCGATTTTCTTCAAATTCGGCAGGACATTTTATATTTACACTAGAAACATCTATGGTAAATGTGGATGAGATCAGTTGAGATTTATTTATAGCTCCCATACAAATGTCGTTCACTTTTTCACCGAATTGAAATGTAGTGGAGAAGAAACTTTAGCCTTTCCTTACTTGTTTGTATGTAAGTTATGTAGAATTTTATGAGGATACATTTTGCGGCAGATTTTACCCCTGTATCTCCCTCTTTATGGGTCAATTTGACACTTTTTTTAAATAAAAAAATCCTTTTAAAAAGACATTTAAGGATTAAAATGTTCTACGAAAAAACTGCCGGAAAATTTTAGTGGGGGTCACAAAAGATAACAAAGTTGTATATAAAGCTATTCACGCTCACTACTGTACCTCCATTTTTTTGGGAGATGAATCCTTTCGAAAAAATTTGGGTATTGCCTTTATTAACTCCCAGCCAATCCAGTCAATTTTTTCGTGCAACATTTTAATCCTCAAACGTCATTGTCTTAAAGAAGTGTCAAATTGACCCAAAAACAAGGGAGCTAGAAGGTTAAGATCTTCCACAAAAATTGTCCTCATAAAATTCCACAATATAGTTATGACAATAAGAATTTTCTCAGATATTAACTTACAATATTTTTTCACTTAGACGAGCTGGGCTATAAGTTTATTCTATAAAAATGATCCAATCAAACAGTTGTAATTTGTAGGACAGTGCATTGCACTGCATTTTTCTAAGTCAAAATATTACTTTTTACTAAAACAAATTATTAATTTATCTTAGTGAAATTAATTATCTTAGTGAAACACTTTTCTATGCATCTTTAGATTTTTTAAAAGTATTTGTCGAAGAAATATATTTGTTTGCCAGCATAGTAACACTGTGCCTCATGGAAGAGAAGTGAGATAAAGAATCCAAAATTAGAACTGAATTTTCTCTTTTCGACTTCATTTTCGTTCGACTTGTCGTTCTGATCGTTGTTATGCAAATGTTCGAGACATTAGTTTGGTTTTTATGCTTTTTTGACATATTTTGACATTTTTATTCATAATGCGCAAAATTTTTTTCTTGATAAAAATTTTCACCATTTCAGCTCATTTACATTAAGTATGGGAAACAGTTCGATACAGCTGAAAAGAAATTATGTTTTTTCAGTTTTCTAAGTGTCAAAATATTGAAAAAATGTAATGTAATGTAACAAATACGTTAAAAATATACAAAAACATAAAAACAAAAAATAAAAATTTTATTTTTATTTTAAATCGAAAAATAGGAAAAATAGTAAATTTTGGGTTGTCTTCTAACATATTCAAAGACCCCAACATCATGACATGAAAGTGTCATGAAAGAAATTATTAAATGAAAGTGACTAATAAAATTCGTCTCTTAAAACATTTCCGTATATTTCGCCTGATTCCTCTGAACACCGCTTTTAACTGTTTTCCCCCAAACAGTTTTAGCACACTCTTTTTTATCACTCACACCTACCTCACACCTACTACGACCGCAACAAGACACACTGACTGACTGAACGCGTAACTTTTTATGCGGAATCCTTCAAGTATGCTACAATTATAAATATTTTAAAAGCTCCAAAAATATGCAGCAACTCTGTTGAGCCAAACATTTTTTCCTGGTGAGTTGCCATTTGCTTTATGCTTTTAACTACCGTTTCATAACGTAACTGCTCTATGGGGATTCATTGTGTTAACATAAATTACTATAATTTTGTGGCCATTTAAACTATTAGCATTTTTGGTTTTTTTTCCGGTGGACCTTTTCTTTTACACACACAGACACACAAGCACTCACAAATACCTACAGCAAATATGGATTTGGAGGAAAAAAAAACGGTCAGCGTGGAAAAAAGAATTTCGAGTACTTTTAGCAATCTGTTGTTAATATGCATAAAATTTGCATTTCATTCGGTATTATTGCTTTACGTGAACGGGCCAACAACACGTAGCCACACCCAGCCTTCCGCACAAACACACACGAAAGCCATTATTTCCTGCACCACCGACATTTCAGCAATCTCAAACTCAATCTCATATTGTGGCAAATATTTTTGAAATTGTTATAACCGACATGTTCTTACGACAGGCTTCTCGTTCGTTCGGTCTTTCGTTGCTACAGCTTTGGTCGAATTTTATTTGCGTTTTATTTCTCATAGTTTTGTTGCCTTATCTCCAGTGCCACCAGCTTCGATATGGCCACAAATTCCAACAACAAACGAAATTGGTAGAAGAAATGAATTTGCATTTCCTATACATTAAATTGTTAAGAGCCGCGCAATTTAACCAGAAAAATAAAAATGCTTTTTTTGAAGCACAAATTTTGGCTGTGTCTCCCCTCTTCCATTAGCAGGGCAACACAGAAGCACAAATGCAAATAAACGAAACCGAAATTTTGTAAATTTTCCAATAACAAGAGGATAAAAAGGAAGAGCGTTTGTTTGTTTGTTTGTCTTACTTTCAAGAGGATGTAAGATAAAAGAAATAAAATCGATATAAGCTACATGGAATGACCTTCGAAGTGGTTGGGTGGCTAAGATGGGTGGGTTTTATTTCCAACAGCCTTATAATAATTACATCGAAGAGCTTAATTGGGAAACTAAAGCCATGTCTGTCCATGATCAGCATACTAATTAGTTATTACCAAATTGAAACTTAGTTTGACGAGCTTATCCCTTCTTAGAGGGGTGGTTGGTTTTTGAATAGAATCGAAAGAAAAATATATAAGAAAACAAGTAAGGAAAGGCTAAAGTCGGGCGGGGCCGACTCTATGATACACTCCACTTTCTATTCGAATATAATTTAATTCGGAGAAAAAGTGAAAACGGGAAAGATTTTTGTATCCTTTAAATGTATGTGTTTGACAAAAACTGTTAAATCGGAAAGGGGTATTGAAATCTGGAACGAAATAGGTGAAATATAATATTTATAGTTTGGCCAAAATCGGTTAAACATTTGGGAGCAACATTTGTATTTGGGCTATATCTAAATCTGAACTGATCTTACCTAATTTCTGAATATCTGTTTCTAGTTGGATTATAAGATGTTGTGCCAAATTTAAAGAAAACCGGGTACAATATAGGGTTTCTAGAGCGGTAAATGTCAAATCGTGAGCGAGATTACCCAATTACCCAATTTCTGTACAGATGTTTTTAGTTCGATTATAAGATGTTGTGTCATATTTTAGGAAAATCGGGTACAATATGTCGTATCTAGAGCGGAAAATGTCAAATCGGGAGCGACATTTTTATGGGGGCTATATCTAAATCTGAACCGATCTTACCTAATTTCTACATACGTGTTTCCAGTTGGATTATAAGATGTTGTGAACAATTTAAAGATAATCGAGTACAATATGTGGTTTCTAAAGCGGCAAAAGTCAAATCGGGTGCGTCATTTGTATGGGGGCTATATCTAAATCTGAACCGATCTTACCTAATTTGTACATACGTGTTTCCAGATGGATTATAAGATGTTGTGTCAAATTTAAAGAAAATCGGCCAGGACAATATCCCAGTTCAAATCAAATATTGATTACAGACCAAAAAAATGCAAACGAAAAAACTAAAACAAATGAGCGTTGGCACGGCAGAAGTATTGCTGGGTAACTATACCTGCATATACACATACTTACATATGCAACTCAATGAGATGCTTGTAAGATGGCATGTGTGCTTTATTACTTGGTGCGATTTTTTAAACGCAAATTCGGCAAGAGAGTTGTGATTCTCGTTCGTTTGTGAGAATCATCTCCTTATAGAGGCCGGGTTTGATGTTGAAAAGTCGCTGCGAAGCCACTTGAAAAGACTTTTGACATGGTCGAAATCATGATCGTGGTAGTCTGCAGCCAAGTAATAAATGTCACCATGCCATTTGTAAATAAATTTGCATTCTATTAAATATAGAAGCAAAATGGTCTTGAGCCAGGACAATATCCCAGTTCAAATCAAATATCGATTACAGACCAAAAAATGCAAACGAAAAAACTAAAACAAATGAGCGTTGGCACGGCAGAAGTATTGCTGGGTAACTATACCTGCATATACACATACTTACATATGCAACTCAATGATATGCTTGTAAGATGGCATGTGTGCTTTATTACTTGGTGCGATTTTTTAAACGCAAATTCGGCAAGTGAGTTATGATTCTCGTTCGTTTGTGAGAATCATCTCCTTATAGAGGCCGGGTTTGATGTTGAAAAGTCGCTGCGAAGCCACTTGAAAAGACTTTTGACATGGTCGAAATCATGATCGTGGTAGTCTGCAGCCAAGTAATAAATGTCACCATGCCATTTGTAAATAAATTTGCATTCTATTAAATATAGAAGCAAAATGGTCTTGAGCCAGGACAATATCCCAGTTCAAATCAAATATTGATTACAGACCAAAAAAAAATGCAAACGAAAAAACTAAAAGAAAATCGGGTACAATATGTCGATTCTGGAGCGGAAAATGTCAAATCGGGAGCGAAATTTGTATGGGGGCTATATCTAAATCTGAACCGATTTGCCTCAAATTAAATAGCGTTCGTCCTTGATCCACAAAACTTATTTGTGCCCATTTTTGTTAAGATCGGAATATAATTGCGACCTGTAATTTGATTACACCAATAGATGGACAGACGGACAGAAGGACATTGCTAAATCGTTCCCAATGGGTCTATCTCGCTTCCTTTTGGGTGTTACAAACAAATGCACAAAGACATAGTACTCTCGTGGAGTGTATAAACACTGTGCGACAATTTTCCACTTATTTTATTGGACTTGAGCAAGAGAATATACTTGTCAAACTAGAGATTGCGTGTAGAAAAACTGTGTATTCAGTTTTTCATTTGGTGATCTTTTCGCCTTTTTACAGGACTTTTAATTTCCAAAGGATATAGATGTTTAAATATTTTTTTTCATTCGTAGACGAGTCGTACAAATGCGGTATTGGTATCTAATGAAAAGGAAGAATATCTGTTAAAAATATATTAAACGTAATGCTTCGATCTGAATTAGTTTAGCATTAACAACAATTTCAAGTTTTCCCCTTATTTATTTAGATTATTTATATTTTACTATTTAAGGGGGGAACTTGAAGTGCTTGTTAATGCTAAACTAATACAGATAGAGGCAAGACATTTTTAATATTTTTAACATACATTCTTCTCTTTCATTTGATATCCACACCATATGTGTATGGCTCTCGAAAGTATAAAAATAAATTAATATGAGAATATTAAGTATGAAAATAAATTATTAAATTATTAAATTATATCCTTTGGAATCTGTAAAAAAAGAGTAAAGGTCACCAAATGAAAAACTGAGTACGCAGTTTTTCTACATGTTATCTCTGGTTTCATGTGTATATGGCCTTGTTCAAGTCCAAAAAGTAATGTCGCACGGTGGAATAGTTGCCAATTTATAGTTTTTTGCTTCGGTCATGACACGATATGTTGGTCAGAGCCTGCATAGTTCTAAACTAAATAAGGCCGATAAAATCAAGCCAGGCCTTTTTACAACGAACATTTTTGCTAAAAAAAAATGAGGGATGGAAACATTTAGAGAATCCCCTTACACTAAGGGCCACCCTATTGTTCATAGATATATTTTTTGCAGCAGTCATCTAATCGAAAATTCCTTCGATTTTCTTCAAATTACTATTGAAGCCACCACCAATATTCTATACATGTACTAATCAAACGAAATCCATCATTCATAACCCCTACGCCAAATTCACATCATATTTCCCCACCCCCACCATTTTTAAAAGAAAATCTCTCGGCCATACCTTTGCATAACCTCTTTCGCACAGCAATAGAGATTTATGTTGAAAGAAATAAAACGCCGGAAAAAATACACATAAATAATATACGAAAACAAAAAGAAATGTCGAAAACTATTCCGACGAAAAACAAAAAAAGTAAAACGACGAGAAAAGTGGAAAAAGTTATTTTCTCTATAATTTCACGCTACACAAACACAATGTTATCATCAATGTAGCAAAACCAAACATATGGTACTGACATTTACAAAATGAAGAAAATAACTCGGCATTCGAATGTAGGTATTTGAATGAAATGGAGGCGGGCGGAAGGATGAAGCGGATGAAGCACAGTTTCAAGATTGAATGAACGGGAAATGATGGAGAGACCAGAAACACCTGCAAACGTTAACCTGGCAAGAGGCATGTGAACGTGGCATGTTATGCCACCAGTAGAGGTGGCAGCGGTGGTGCTGTGATGTATGCATGCGGGTGTTGAATGTATAAGTACGTATAGCACAAACAATTTTCGATAAGTTTCAAATCAACATCCCTCCTTTTTTAGCATATTCAAAGGAGCTCTAGTGTGGGTATGGGGCAGTGGCTTTGGCGTGGCGCTCTGAAATATTGTTGAGAAAACAAATTTTCATTTCCTATGGATTGATTTGTTGCAAAATTTGAGGATTATATTTTCTGGCATGGGTTTATTTACGGTTTCGTAGATTCAATTCAAAAATGATTTCGTTTGCGTTTCTCCTTCGTCATTGGCATTGTTTATCTAACTTCTCTGCCGCCCTTTTTAGTCATATTTTTTGTACCACGCGGAACAAAAGTTCACGAAATCAGCAGTATTCGAAATAGCGCACAGTGGTGTGAACAAAAAATATAACAATTGTTTATATTTATACAGTCCGCCATAGGGAGGTGTTTTCTTCTTCGACAAAAAGTGCAACATTTTGCCTACCCTTTACAGATGTTATTTTTGAACAAATAGGACCATTAATTTTTTTAAAATTTTTCGAAGTATACGTTTAAAGCAGTCAGTCAGGAAAAAAGTTACCTAACTTGGACCAAAAATATCCCAAGTAACTCTAATTTAGGCACAGTTTTAAAGATTTCTGGCTATTTCTATACTCTTTTATTTTGATAGACGATGACTATAGCACATGAGAATATTGATAATTCATATCCACCTTTTCAATACATATTGTGCATAAATTGGACATGTATAGTTGCGGACTATAAACCCTGTTGACTCTCCCTATAAGTAGTTCTGGCTAGAGATGGGCGCGACTCACGTGAATTGCGTGAATCACGCGTGATCGTGAGCCGAATTTATTTTACTCACGTGAGCGTGCATGAACGAAAAAGTTCGTTCGTGAATGTGCGTGAGTCTAATTTCTGCGTGAGTCACGTGATTTTTGCGTGAGTCTCACATATTTATTGATTTTTTTATTTTTATTATTATTTATAACAAACTGTATAAAATACAGTTTTTTTTAGATATTTTGAATTAGATTGTTCTCAATTTAGTAACTTTAATACCTGCTCGCGGACAAAGTCAAATTAGACACTTTTTCGTGGAATGTAAACTTTGGGAATATTAATATATTTTTTATCCACAGTAAATTTAGTATTTTTAAATTCCATTAAAGGAGACTAAACTGGTATGAATTTTTCTATAATTAAAGTAAAGTTTGAAGCGAATTTAATAAAACACACACAATACACTCAATTTATATGGAATATCACCTTCCCTACAAACATTTGGATGATATATCAGCAAGAAGATATTGCGGCAATATCTTCCAAATATCATTTTGAAGAAATTCATCAAAATATTTTTTTTCATATCACCCTCGAGGAAATATTGGCGATATTGATTTTGTTGTCATATTTCGTATGAATATTTCGGAAATAATAAAAGAAAATCTGTTTTTTTTGAAATTTGTGTATCTTTTGACATTTTATTGGTGCATTGCAAAATGAACTAGCACGGTATAAGTAAACGGAAAGCTGCAAGTTGAAGTTCTAAATGAAGTTCGTAAGTATTTATTGATACACATCTTTTGGGTATATTTTATCAGACACTCACATTTTTTGCATTTCATAGAGACAATGTTTTCAAAACGAATTGGAGGAGTAACATGCAGTTTTGATAAGACATGCTCTCAAAAGGCTTTTAACTGACCTTGGTCACCCAATTTACTTTGATGGGAACCAAGGAGAAGCTTTCGATCCAAAATGATAACTTCATTTCTGCAATTAAAGGTATGTAAGCGGAATTTTATTAAAATTTCTTGTGCATATGCATTTCATTTTCAGGTATATGTTTTCGTTCTTTCCTAAACCCAAACCCATTTGATTAACCAGAAACATTTTTTTACATGCGAAAGACCGAAATAATAAAGAACGAAAACAGCAGTGGTATATTTTAAGCGTACTATTTGTATTATATTTCTCTATTGTCCATCTATTTAATTTGTAACTCTTTGTTGTTTGTCTTTATTCACAACTTCTTGTAATTATTAATTTTGAAATATGAAACATATGGAAAATTGCATTTTTGTCTTCTAGGTGGTTATCTGGCGATATCCCGTTTTTATCTTCCAGGTTATATTATGGCGTTATCATCCAGATTTCTTCCGGGTGATAATCTGAAATATCGCCGATTTATCATCCGGATGCATTGCTTTCGTATTGCCTTGGCGTATCGCCCTGGCCGCACAAACTACTCTATGTGAGGTAACTTCCGCAATACGAATATGATTGTTGCCGCAATATTATTTTCCTTCTAGGCGATACGATTTCGAATCGTTTTCGTATTACTTTGCTTTGTTTTCTACATTGATTTTATGTCATAGTGTCCGATTATGAACATTATTTTTATTATATGGAAATTCTTTGCCTGATTTACATGATTCACGCGTGATCGTGAGCAAAATTTATTTTACTCGTGCGAACGTGCGCGAACGTGAGTAGCGAAAAAATCTTAGTGCGTGATTCAATTTTTTCCTTCGTGAGCGTGCGTGAACGTGAGTCAAAAATCACTCACGCGACCATCTCTAGTTCAGACTCTATTACAGACAAATATTATTAGCGCCCTAAAAGCAACATATTACATCGGTTCTTGATGCATTTTTACAGAAGATGGTTCATTTTACCTAACCAAATGAATCGTTTCTTGTTCTCAATATTCATCATTAACACTGCTGAAATGAAAAATTTCCAATCTAAATTTTACAATATCTGACGTTTAATTTTGATAAAATTAGAAAACTGAAATATTCATAATTATATTTTCCACATCATATTACATTTTGCCTGGAAATACCTACGGTGGAAATGGACAATATGGGTACATAGTGCCTCCATACAAATGTCCTCCTATTCTAAATGCAATTAGTCAGATAAAAGTGAAGCATATGGATCCTCTAATCTGCTAACATTGCTTTGGAAGGTAATCGAGGACTGTATAAGAGAAAATGTGAATTTTTTAATTTCTCGCTCTACGATCATTCGTTTTGTATGTTGGCTCTGATCTGTATGTTCTTGGCTGAGTTTATTTGTAATTAATTTAGTTTGTTTGTGAGAGGTATAATAGTGTGTTTTGCTTTTTGTTCGGCGATTTTCTGCTGTGGAAAATAATGGATCAATTGAGTCAGAAAAATATTTACAAATGGTAAAAGCTTTTCAAAGGAAGTCGAGAAGGAAGATTCATCACATCAAAAACCGATGAAAATGTTGAGAAAGTGAAGAAAATTGTTATGGACCATTGTCGAATCACTATTAGAGAAGTTGTAGAGATGTCGGCATATCGGTTGACTCATGCCATAAAATGTTTTCTGAAATTTTGGGTATGAAGCGTGTGGTATCGAAGGTTGTTCCAAAATTGCTGAATTTTGTGCAAAAAAAAACCGTCCATTGCTTAGGAAATGTTTAATAACGTAATCTGGTGACAAATCGTTGATATATGATTATGACATCGAAACCAAAATCTAATCGTCCCAATGGAAGATCCAAGACATAAAAAAGTATGACAATTTCGATGAAATGTCAAGGTTTGGCTAACTGTTTTCTTCGATTACCGTGGCGTAGTGCACCATGAGTTCTTGCCACATGGTCGTACGGTGAATAAGGATTATGATCTTATGCGCCTTCTTGTGAGAAGCAATCGAAAAAACGCCAGGTTGTTCCATAAACAATTCAAGGCTTTTGCATCACGATAATGCACCTGCTCACTCGTCATTGCTTCTTCGAAATTTTTTGGCGGAAAGGAATGCCGTAATCATGCCTCAGACAGAAAAAATGATTTTTCCTTTCTATTGAACAGACCTCGTATATGACAACTTAACACCCTGCTTACACCTTTCGCCAGATGAAGTTATGTTTAAGATCCAAAAACAAGAGAGATAAGAAACGACGTGGCTCGTTCTGAATAGATTTTGCATTGTACGTCTCTTCGTCAACCGTATGTTCAGCTATTCTTGTAATTAATGTACAGGACGCAATTGGCACAAGAGATAAGCATGCTATTGAATTTGAAGCAAATCGCTTCAGATTTAGATATAGTCTTCATATAAATCTCGATCTCAAATAGAATTTATCCGACTTAATCTCCAGAAATCATATACTTCGATCGATTTAGTTCAACGTTGGCACATCAATATACATTTCGTCTAGAAGCAAACATATATGGTGAAAGTGGGTCACATCTACGTTTCTTTGATTGTTAGTATAGTGCTCATAATATATTATTATATTCACTAAAATGTCGGCTGCTTTTGTAAACTCGTAAGAAGAAGAACCCATTATTTCACCACTACCAAACTCTCACATTCGATAAAAAGAAGTATAAGAATTTCAAACAAATTTAATGTAATCATTTCGAATAGAAAATAGTTTTACGCAGACTTCTACCAGTATTTGAACGATACAAAAATTAATTAAAGACCGATTTAGTCTGAAAGTACGTTCTGAAAGCCAATAGACATGATGGGGAATTTTGTCAATCCATTCGACTCATGTGCTAAACTTCGACTTTGAGAAAAGAAAAAATGCTTAACTTTCATTGCAAAAAAAGGTTTCATACATTGTCGACATACGAGGAAAATAGGTAAAAATTCTATTTTTGAAGATTTTTTATTTCCAGAGATTTTGGTTTGAATTTTTGTTTATTTGTTTCGGTTCAACTTAAGTGCATTATACTTCAACATGTTATAGACACAATGCAAAACAAAACAACCATTTTTGAAGTTATTTAACAAATATTTATCCCTTTTATAATTTGTAAAACTTTTCGGTTTACAAATTACTGTGCAGCGAGATTACGACTAAAGAAAAACCAGCCACAAACAAAGTAAGCGAAAGTTATGCTTGAATAGGAATTTTACAATAATATTATTTATACGTAACATGAATTCAAAAAAGATATATATATACATAAATATATAGACATTGTTGCTTTACTGGAAATGAAAAGAAATACCAAATTCAACAATAGAAATTTACATCCACATGGATATTCCTCTTAGATTACGCCAAAGCGAAATGTATGCAATTTTTTATTTTCGTTTGTGTTTTCTCCTAAAGCCCTGAGGTAGCCAATGGATGCCATGCCAATATTAATATATTCATATCAATATATCTATTTATGCACAATATGAATGTAAGACAAATAGCGAAGTCGTGGAATTTATGCCTAAACAATAATTCATCGAAAATGTAATATAATACAGAGGCCAGTTGGTCTGTCATTTGTTTGAAAATTACATTTATATTGAATTAATTGGGAAAAACTGTGCCAACGAAACAATAGGAAATGTATCAGTAACAACAATTTTTGGAAGGTAATTGTTATATACTGAATGCAAGCAATTATTCATATTATGGCCAAGTGGTAGTAGGGAAAGTAATGATTAATAATGTAAATTAAAATTGCTTAAAATTATTTTTTATATTGTAGACAAATATGCTATTTGAAAATTCTATAATTAAATATTTCCAACGCAACTTTAAAATTTTAATTAAACTGCAGTAAATTTGTGAAACTGAATGGGAGATTTAAATCAGATTTAGGAAGACTGTTGATTTAAACAACTTTAGCAGTGTGCCCATAAAACCTGCATATATACTAGGATGGGTCGCCCCACGAAAATAAAGTTTGGACTGTTTTGCAAAATATTTCGTTCCTAGATCAAGCCATCTGTGATCTAAGCCTGAACATACACTTTAAAATAATGTTTTTCCCGTGTAATCTTTTTTGTGGTGCATTTTTGTCACTTTTTTCTGAAATAATAGACCCTTGAAAGCACTTCAGATATAAATTTTGATTCTTGTCTTAGCGTAACTTTTTGATCGAATTATTGGACCTTTATAAAGGGTGATTTTTTAGCTATTATCTTTTTGGCAACACTGGTTTAAGCAGCTGACGCACGTTTCGTGTTTTGTTTCACTGTCAAACAGCTTCAGTTTGGTCTATAATTTAACCATGAATCGTCTTACAAACGAACAACGCTTGCAATTTAATGAATTTTATTATCAAAATGCGTGCTCTGTTAAGAAAGTTCATCGCGTGCTTCCATTTTATGGTCAGTTTAATCGACCCACTGAAGCGGCAATTCGGCCTATTGTGACTAAAATTTCGCACCAAATTTACATTGTTGGACATTAAACCACCAACACGCTTACGTAGAGTGCGAACTGAAGAAGATATCGCAGATGTATCGGCCAGTGTTAATAATGACCAATCAATTATCGATTCACCGCCGTTCGCAGCAATTGGACCTCTGTTACTCAAAAACGTGGAAATGCCAAAATTGGACTAAGCGGATGGACCATTTGAGGCGCAGTCAAGGTCAACATTTGCATGAAATAATCTTCAAACATTAAATTATATGGGCCGTACTATCGATTCAAATAAAGATTTCATGAATTTTTCTGAATTATATGTGTTTTTTTTTGAAAAACTTTCCTATAGCTTTTAAAAAAATCACCCTTTTTTTAAACAATACACATTTGGCGGGTGTGGATTGAAATAAATTGGTTCGTTAATATCTCAATAAATAAAATCAATTGGAGAAATTTGACTTTTATTAAACAAAAGTGGAGTTAGTATTCCCCAGCCGAAAGAATTATTCACCGACTGTGCGAGAGAATGAAAAACTATATAACGAAATGCGAAAAATCATTAGCTTAATTTTAAATGCATCTCGACGTGGAGGGTATAAAAAGATTAATTGAGAAAATTATTCGGCACAAGAAGTTCATTGGGATCTCTTTATATCGTGACTATTGGAAGATTTTTTGAATACCTGAGTTACGACAGTCTTCACATTACTTGTTTGCCGACATCTTAAATACCGAATGTAATTACAAGCAATTTTGTACATTTGACATTTGCTTTAAAAATAATAATATATGAAAAAGTCGTTAAAACTTTGAGATAAATGTTTTTAAAATTTGGATATTTCTTCCATCCTATCGAATTCAATTAATCACCGATAGATCTTTTATCATTGACATAAAATACAATCAAAGTCAACATTTGCGTGAAATAATCTTCAAACATTAAATTATGTGGACCGTACTATCGATTCAAGATTTCATGCATTTTTCTGAATTTTATGTGTTTATTTTTTTGAAAAACTTTCCTATAGCTTTTAAAAAATCACCCTTTAGTATTTTTCGTGTTTTTTTAAAGTGCCGTATTTGGTGTAAGTATTTTACATAAATAAATAGCGGAAGTCAATACCTTTCGAATGATGCCAAAATGATGAACACCGGAAGAATATTGACGCTGCAGCGCTCATTTTTGTAAAAAGAGATTGAACATTTTGGATCTGAAAATCCATCTCCTGCATTAAATTATTTCACAAAAAAATGGAGTCAATGTCGTAATTTTTCGTGCGATATTCATCATTTAGGCATCAATCGATTGATTCCTCATGTTTATTTTTCATTGCACCTCTTACAAAATGTTTCCAAGAAATATGCGTTTTCAGCTGTCACCTTGAAAATCAAAAAAAAAAAAAACAATATAAACGCCCAATAATTCTACCAATAAGTTATTCTAAGACAAGAATAAAAATTTGTACTTAAAGTGCTTCCAAAGGTCCATTAATTCAGAAACAAATTTTGGAATGCAACATAAAAAAATTATACGAGAAAAAACATGATTTTTAGAGGTGTTTTTAGGAGTGTTTAGCTCATAGATGTCTTGACACAGTGACTAAATACTTTATAGATCATCATTAAACAATCCAATCATCCTTTCTGGGGGTGATCCGGGTTATTTTCGTGACCCATCCTAATATATATATATGGAAATTTGAGTTCGACCTGGCCCGCTGTTAATTTTTATTGCATAAAAACATTATTGTTAGAATTCATTACAGTTCAAAAACAAATTTAATTATAATATTTTCAATATGTATATATTTTTTTAATAATTCTCTGTGGTTTGCTTTAACTTTCCATATGAAAATAGTGTTCTATACTTTCTCTCTAAACTATGCATAATAAAATTATTAAAGTTTACAATCGAAAGAAAACCACAGAATATGACCAACATTTTAATTATATTTATTGAAGCTAAAACTTATTACACATGCACGCACACACACACACGGGGCTTATATTTTTAGTAAGGCAAACACATAGATATACATACATACAAGTTGATAGTATTTCAGTGTATTCATATGTGTGTCACATTTCACACAATTATCAATAATTAATTAAATTTCCCTCATTTGACTCATAACTACGAGTGTATGTGTGTGTGCATATCTGAGGAAGGACACAATCACATAGTTCATAGATTTCTTTCCGTTTTTATCCTTAGGACAAGTGTCATTTCGATCTTTTTCTGCACTTTCATGTAAGATTTGCTTAAGAATAGCCAGATATCCTTAAGGATATCGTTGAACATCCTTTATGTTACAGAGATTTAGGCAATAAGTATGCCACATAAATTAAAAGGCATATGTTTGTGAGATGACACGAACAATACATTTCATGCTTAGCAAAACAAACAGAAGCATATGGGGCAATGCATACGAGCAGGGCAACTCTAATTTGGTTCACATATGGCTTTGGACTATGTCCAGCCTGGCGAAGAAGATATTTGAAGGATATCCAAATGAAATCCTCATAAGATCTACTTTGATTTTTGTAAAGATCCTAGGAAAACATAGCAAGTGGCATTTTAATCTCCCACGCAATGGCCCATATATATCGAATACACATACATAAACCTGGCAGATATAAATGTATGCACATACATACAAATGTATGTATGTCCAAGTTCTACTTGCGTTCACAGAAACAATTCCAACATTCAAATCTTATGAAAATTTATGAGACAGATTATAAATATTAATAATCACTTGCAATTATAATGGCAAAAAAGAAAAGAAAAATTCGAACACTTTCCCCGCACATACCGCAAAGAGACGAGATAATAAATTCCAATGTCTGCACACTTAATTGCCGAGACTTTTGTACACAACAAGGAAAATTGAATGGCAAATTTGATAAAATTTCTCCGAAAATAAATTTGCGTGTTTGAGAGAAGACGAAAAAAATACGCAAAACAATTGTTATTTCTTTTAGATGTGTTTTTTTTGTTAAAGCAAAAATCCCATTTCTTATATTATGAAAGTAGCAAAACTTTGTCTTGTTCGGCATTAAAGTTTACATTATTCTTTATTACTTTGTTTCACGCTAACAAAAAAACAGAACATGCAAAATGCTTTTGTATTTCAAAAATAGTTTTCCTAGTAGTTTTATTCATTTATTTTTTCCATTTTCTTCTATTATGGAAATTGTGAAAAGTTAGTAATGTGCGCAACCGAAAACTATTCAAGCGTTGAACAGAGATCATGATGCACAAATATTTAAGTTGAACAAAAAAGAACCCACAAGGATTTGTGAATATATTTTGCATTGTTTACGACTGTGTGGATATTTCTTTTTCTCTTTTTCAGTCGGGGACAATTTTAGTGTAAAAATCTAACAAAGTTGATAGAAGAGATATTGAAAATGCATCTCATTATATCATCACACCTTAGATTTCGACAAGAGCATTCATTCAATTGCGGATATTAATCGTATGATGTCATCGAAATGAAGATCTTATGGAAAATAATGTAGTTATATCAGATTTAAATTTTTGTCCAAATCTCATGAAAAAATCCACAAAAAAACTGAAAATGTAAACTAAAGCAAACATAACTGTCAGATTATCGGAAGCATGCAATTAAATCCAAACTGAAGCATTTTTTCTACGGGCTGTGACATAGGTTAATATTCAACAAAAGGTAATAAGTTTGTCAATCTGGGATTCCAGTGAAATTAATAAAATATTCCGAATTCTCGGAAAATGGAAAATTCTGGTGAATTTAAAACACATTTAAGAATCGCTTTAATAGTAATTATCTTCCTAAAAAGGTTCGAAATTTTCTAAACCGATGTCAATAGTCATCCCGGCCATTACCACCTCCCTTTGCAGAATGTCTGAGTGGGATGTCTTGATTTAGAGCAAAATATTCATATATTAATATTCAATTATTTATTTGATATGAAACCAATGACAAAAAAGTAAATCTAGAAGTATCCAATCCTTCTTTCTACTTTGATTCGCTAAGTTTTGGAAACAATGTCTTCAGGAAATTGAATTCGACACACCATATGTAATGCTGGCAACTTTTTAGGCAAATATCGCTCCTCTGCTGTTAAAATATACGTCGACACCATGATAAGAGAATTTGATAAAGCAGATGTCAACGAAAATATTTTTATACACGATAGTATTATATCTTTGTGCATTTGTTTGTAACACCCAAAAGGATGAGAGATAGACTCATTGTTAATTATAAAGAATCACTTTTTGAGTCGATTTAGTAATGTCCGTCTGTCCGTCTGTCTGTTCGTCCGTTCGACTGTCCATCTATTCTTGTAATCACGATACAGGTCGCAATTGTAGACAAAACCAAATGAAACTTTGCATAACGAAGATTTTCGCTACAACGACGAACGCTATTTAATTTGAAGAAAATCGGTTCAGATTTAGATATAGCCCCATACGAATCTCACTCCCGATTTGACTCTCTTCACTCCAGATACCACATATTTTACTTGATTTGCTTCAAATTACCTTGCATTACCTTATAATTCTACTAGAAACATCTGTGTTCAAAATGGATTAAATCAATTTAGATTTAGATACAAATTTCGCTCCCGTTTTGACTTTTTCCGCTCTAGAAACCACATATTGTCTTCAGATTTGGCAAGCATCTTATATTTAAACTAGGAACACCTATGGTGAAAAGAAGTTCAGATTTATATATAGCTCCCACACAAATTTCGCTCCCGATTTGACTTTTTCCGCTCTAGAAACCACATATTGTATCAGATTGTCTTCAGATTTGGCAAACATCTTATATTTAAACTAGGAACACCTATGGTGAAAAAAGTCATCGGTTCAGATTTACATATAGCTCCCATAAAAATTTCGCCCCGAAAATTTCCCATAGACTTTTTCCGGACCAGAAAGCAGGAATTTTCACGAAATGAGCTAAACACGTTATATTTGAACTGGATGAACTTATTGTGAAATTTAGTCACTATATTCCATGTTTGGATATAGCACCGATATAAATATTTCCGATTTGACAAATTGGACCAGGTGATATTATCCCATAATAAGGAAACATGCAAAAAATCTTCCCGTTTTCACTTTTTTACTGAGCTGAATTGTATTCTGATAGAAAGTGGAGTGTATCATATAGTCGGCCCCGCCCGACTTTAGCCTTTCCTTACTTGTTTTTAATTCCAATGTGCGACGAACAAGGTTAACGCTTTCATGACATATGTGTGCCTATTCAATAACGACACAAAAGCAAGAGAATTAATTATCTTATATTTCACATATTATGGAAATTTTTTGATAACGGATAGAATTACCATATAAAAAGACTAAATGAAAAAAATTAATTTTATTAAATAATTTCTTGTTAAAATACTTAAGTTGGTACTGAAGGAACAATGTCAAAAGCTGATTGTCGTTATGGAATGCGAAAACCAGAAAAACGCCCTATGTAGCGTTAAGATTTGTTCTCATGCTCTGATCCAAATGTTGATTGGAATTTGTAAACTTATAACCATTATTTTATAAAATTGTGTAGTTTTCTTATATTTTAACGTAAAATCAAAATTATATATTGGCAAATGCTTAATATGTAGAGACCGGGAATTCCCAGGAACTTTTATGATAGTTCACGCTCTATTAGGAAATAGAAAAAAGTCCGAGAAAAGACAAATTCCGATGTCAACGAGGTTGTTATAATTATATATTTTAGTTTTCTTGCTCCATTCGAAGTTTCAGCCTCTGTAGGTCATTATTGCATTCGAGTATCAGTAATGTTTAAATTACTGACAAAATGTGTGATAAAAATCCAGCCTATACACTCTTGATCTGAGGCATAAAGCGGTTCAAAGCTCACAAAAAAATCAATTTAAATGCTCTAAGTCCAATGTTACTTCAGAGAGATAAAGTTCTTTCGCAGCAAATGGAATCAAATTCAGGCAAGCAAAAGAAGACCACAAACTATATTTCATAATAAAATTTCCACCATTGAAAAGTGATTATCCTCTTAAAGATAATATAAAAAATAAGTAAGGAAAGGCTAGTCGGGTGGGGCCGACTATATGATACACTCCACTTTCTATCGGAATACAATTCAATTCAGTAAAAAAGTGAAAACGGGAAAAATTTTTGTATGTTTCCTAATCACAAGTTAACAAGTCCAATTTGTCAAATCGAGAATAATATTTGTTTCTGGGCTATATCCAAACATGGAATGAAGTGACTAACTTTCACAATAAGTTCTTCCAGTTGAAGTATAACGTGTTATGGTCAATTTTAAGAAATTCTTTGCAAATACGCGGTTTCTGGGGGAACGAAATTTTTATATGTAAATCTGAACCGATGTGACCCATTTTCACCATGGGCGTTTCTAGTTGAAATATAAGATATTTTGCAAGACTTGAAGAAGATCAGTTGAAATATGTGGTTTCTAGAGCAGAAAAAGTCAAATCGGGAGTGAAATTTGAATGGGAGCTATATATAAATCTGAACCGATCTGACTTATTTTCACCATAGGTGTTCCTATTTTAAATATAAGATGTTTTGCCAATTTTGAAGGAAATATGTGGATTCTAGAGCGGAAAAATTCAAATTGGGAGCGAAATTTGTATGGGAGCTATATATAAATCTGAACCGATCTAACACATTTTACCACAGGTGTTTTCAGTTGAAAAATAAGGAGTTTTGCGAATTTTGAAGAAAATCTTTTAAAATATGTGGATTCTGGAGCGGAAAAATTCAAATTGGGAACGAAATTTGTATGGGAGCTATATAGAAATCTGAACCGATCTAACACATTTTTACCACAGGTGTTTCCAGTTGAAAAATAAGGAGTTTTTCGAATTTTGAAGAAAATCTGTAAAAATATGTGGATTCTGGAGCGGAAAAATTCAAATTGGGAACGAAATTTGAATGGGAGCTGTATATAAATCTGAACCGATTTTCTTCAAATTAAATAGCGTTCGTCCTTATCCCGAAAAACATCGTTGTGCAAAGTTTCGTTTAGTTCTGGCTACAATTGCGACCTGTATCGTGATTACAACAATAGATGTACAGACGGACATTGCTAAATCGACTCAGAAAGTGATTCTAAGCCGATCGGTATAATTAACAATGGGTCTATCACTCTTCCTTTTGGGTGTTACACACAAATGCACAAAGACATAATACTCTCGTGGAGTGTATAATAAACCATATAATTTTTATTTTTGATTATCCTGAATAACGAACTTTTATTTTTGTATTTTTTTGGGAAAAGGACAAAATGTTTTCAGACTTAACGAGTTAGGAGTAATATTAACTTTTTGGTACGATGTTTTCTTTGACAATTATTTTTTTATTGTTTTATTAAAAATAAAACCATATGTTTTTACGATTTAATATTGATAGCCATCATAATTATCATTAGCTTAACGTATAACCGGGCATGATTGGATTTATACTCCCAAAATTATTGTACAAATATTTGGTTTTAGTAAAAAATTATAAAAAATAATAATCAATTTGATTTGAACGAGGATATTGTTCTGGCTTAAAAGACATTTTTGGATCTATATGCAAATGGAATGGTGATATTTATTCCTTGGTTGTCCACTACCTCTATCATGATTTCTGGCCGATGACGCCTTTCATCAAATGTAAATATAAAATAAATCCCCAAGTGTATTTAACAAGCAGTAAAAAATATATGTACTTCAAACAATATATACTTAAATTCCCTAAGTATTAGATATTATTGGAAGTATTTTTATTCGTTGTTAGGATAGAACTTTTTCAACATTCCAGCTACAGCCGATTAGTTGGTTTCATTTCTACCCCATTTTTATATATATTTATATACAAAACGTACGAATTTCGATAATCTATTATTTTTCGCGTTCACTGTAAAATGCACACATGATTCTGCATCCTTTTCATTGGTATCCCTATCTCCCATAAGTTAAAATTTCCTGGTTTCCAAATCGCGTTTTTGATTCCAGTTGCAGCCATTTTATCTCCACCAATTTTTCCCTTTTTGCCCTAAAAATACGAATTTGCGATTAAATTCGGTGTATACAACCTGTATACACCGAATTTAACATTATTTACTATTTTCGTTCGATTGTTGCAAGTTTTATTCCTTTTTGACCCATTTCACCCGCCTAACATTGTGGATCACTTTATGGTGCGCATTCACTCTTAAGAGAGTAATTGAACTTACATACTGTGAAGCAGATACAATGCCAAAATCTTCAAAAATATGCTTATGCTTTCCACATACGTCTAAATCGTCTAAAATTCTATGATGATCAAGAATATACATACAAACGGAATGACAAACTTGGGCTTACAAACATCTCTATGTTATGTTTCCCTGAGAATTACAATTCACGTCAAACGATGGTCAGTGAATTTTTAAACAAATCCGATTTTTGACTTCTATGCATCATCGCTTCATATTGATTTTGGAGTCTACTGGTATTAAAAATAAAGGGTGATTTTTTAAAAGCTATAGGAAAGTTTTTCAAAAAAAAAAAAACAAAAATTCAGAAAAATGCATGAAATCTTTATTTGAATCGATAGTTCCATAGGTCGATAGGTCCATATAATTTAATGTTTGAAGATTATTTCATGCAAATGTTGACCTTGACTGCGCCTCAAATGGTCCATCCACTTAGTCCAATTGTGGCATACTCTTTCCAACATTTCGACCGGTATCTCACGAATAAATGCTTCAATGTTGTCTTCCAATTGTTGAAACCACATGTCATGCAAGTCAAGCTCTTGCATTTTGGGCAAAAAAAGTTGGATATCATCTCACTTACGATTCGCATCATCTTTGAAGAAGTACGGTCCAATGATGCCACCAGCCCATAAACCGCACAAAACTGTGACTTTTTCTGGATGCATTGGTAGCTCTTGCAATGCTTCTGGCTGATATTCACTCCAAAATCGACAAATGTGCCTATTTACATACCCATTGAGCCAAAAATGAACTTCGTCGCTGAACACAATTTTTCGGTAAAAGAACTCTCTTAACAGAGCACGCATTTTGATAATAAAATTCAATAATTTGCCAGCGTTGTATATATATCATTTCGAAATATGGCATGGCTCTGAAGCCGATCAGTGTGTCCATCGTTCAATGGTGGAGTGTCTAATAATACACGACAAGCGCAAATCATTTCCTATATCACTTTATTAGCACCACTCTGTACCGCCTTGTAATTACAGCAGTAATTCCTCGTTCGCTTAATACGAGCCTTTTAAATCTTATTAAATTGTAATTACTCCCACTGCTCGCGAGTGTAACAAACAATTTTCCAACTTTTTGCAATAATTTCACTTAAATGTCCCAAAATTTTGTTCAATTAAAACAAATTAAAAGAGCTGTGCGCAAAAAAAAAACTGGAACTTTGGCGTGAGATACACAATCACAGCAATCGAGCGAAGAACGCGGGAAATCAGTGGGAAAATTTTCAATAGACTTAAAGAAAATGCAAACATAATTCTTGTGCTTAATTAGTTTGCAAATGCTATTTTCGTTGTCGTTGTTGTTTTCTCTCCCTCTTATTATTGTCAGACAACGACGGAGACGCTGAAATATACGAGCAGGAAGAAGATAACAAGCGCTACTACTACTAACAAAGGCAATAAAATTCTTTTAATTTGTATAACTAGTTAAAGTTTGGCATGAAGACAGGGCGCTATACAAAATACTTTAAGCGAATTAGCTGGCAATGGAAACAATAACGATGGCTATGACGAGGATGAGCACGAGGACGATGACGACAAGGATGGCTATGAAACTGAAAGTGGAGATAATGTTGTGCAAACGAGAAAGGAGTGCGAGCTGTTGTACTATACAAATACATATAAGCTGTGGAACAACTTCCTTCTTCCGCTCACATTTTATGTTGTTCTTGGAAAGAAAGAAAGAAATGCAAACACCATAAACTTGTTTTCAAATGCGGCAAAATATACAGTGGCAAACACTTTTAAAAACAATGACAACATGATAGCAGCAGCAGCGGCAGAAAACTGGCAATGGAAATTCAAGGCTTCAAGGAAAATGGGGCGGAAACGGAACAAATAAAAAATGGTAAACGGTCACATCTTTTGCAAAAGGATAGTTGAATTTTCAAACAGATGGAAAATAAAGTTCAATACCAAGAAATCAGGCAAAGAAAAATTTTCACGAGAAAAATAAATGTTTGCTATATTCCTACACTGAAAGAATTATCTTCGTAATATTTATATTTTCAATATTTTTCATACTCCGTTAACAATGAGAGTTTGGTATTTAACCAACCATATACGAATGAAATACTATCTGCACAATTAATGTCTCAACTGGAAGTAGGACGTCTGCCTCAACTTTTTTCATCCCTTCCATTCCAGTAAGACATTTTAGTGTCTGTAGACATTTGTGACTATGATGATAATAATAAAGTTTTGCAAACAGTGTTTTTCCACTATCCGGTCAGCAAAAGGGGAAAAGTACGACCAAGTAACATATTTTGTTCCACATAACTTATGCAGTATTTAAATGCTGATTTGCACGCCAGCGGACAGCAGACATCAGTAGACAGCATAACTTGTTACCAGTTGTGCTGGCTGTAAGTGAAAAGTTTTTCATGGGAAAAACTGCTGTGGAAGTTCACTGTTGAGTGGTGTATAGATGTTAATCGTTAAGCGGCGAAAGCGGATGAGATTATTTGAATAATTCCATTATTTTCCACTCGAATGCTTGTTGACACACTAATGATGGCAAAGTGTCAGCTCGGAGGTTAATGAATTCCACAAACTATAAAATGCTGCATGCCAAGGAGTGCAAAAAGAGAGCAGATATCCTGTGTTTTTTTTTTCGGTGGAATCCATGGAAACTTTATGGCACACAAAAAAACGAGTGAAAAAAATATGAATTCGAAGGACAATATCGAAAAGGAAAAAGGAAACATTATGTACACACAATCATTAAAATTGTTTATCATGCTAAAATCATAAATTTATGGGTTATTCTTTGCCTTTATTTCCACCCCAATGTTATGACACGAATTATCCTTTATGGTTGTAGTGTTGTTGTGCCTTTGTTTGTTGTCGTTTAACAGGTCGTTTAATAGCGAACAGCAGGGGATTGTTGGCAGAAGGACATGTATAACGGCTGGGAATCCTTTTATTTCCATATTTATTATACATCAATCATAATCATCGCTTTAAGTCATTATGGTGAAAAATCATTTCCATTTTATTCGTGCATATAAAAGAGGTTATCAGAATGGGGCCACACATTGTTGTCTAATTCTCTGCCAGGACCAATATTAATGATTCAGTGTGAATTCATTAGTTTTATATTCCTAGGATTATTTATATTCTAAACTTAAAAATGTCTGTGTAGTGATAGATTTACCACAAAAAAAGATGGCTTCGTATTTGTCTAACATCTAAAATGCGCCAATAAACACTTATATTTTTACATAGATTTTAAAGAGACATAGATTGTGCCAATTAATAAAAATATTAATGGACGTGATCATAGCTTGATTTAAAAGAAAGTCCAATAAACAAACTACAGGAAAGGTCTCAGATAGCACTCTTCAAAACACTTTGTTGCTACGGTTTTGTGTGTATATATATCGCACATTCGAATTTGCAAAAATGTAACTATATATATTGCCGATAACAGCACCAAGAACACAGAATCACCACTGATGATTTGTACACTAAAAGGACTATGAAAGGCGTACATTGTCAATGCGTGTACAGTTCAGCGAGTTTCTTCTCCTTTCCATAGCTAAACAGAACTTCCCTTCATAATGTGAAATAACTTAATCGTAATAGCTGGAATTCGAATGTATTACGTTCAAAATTCATATCCAAAATTCATCATTCCAAGTCAAGAGGTACGGTTTTTCACATCGATAGCTGCGATTGTTTTGAAAGTTTGTGTATGTTTCTTTTCATAAAATTATTGTATACGTATTTTTGAAAAATTTTAAATTTTTTTCACGAGTTATGATAAAAGTACTACTTTTTCAAAAGTTGTGTTCATTCACTCGCCTGTAACTCCTGAAATACTTTACCGATTTTAATGTGTTATACCTTGTTTTGAAGGTAATTTCAACTACTTTCTAAATATTGATGTGGTGTGTTATAGCAGGTTTAGATTTTTTAAAGTTTTTGCAATTTTAATTCTTTTATTTTGATTTTGGAAATGATTACACTAATCCATTTTGTTGAAATTTTAAAGTAGTGTGCTTAGGTCTATTCTTAAGAGTCTGTGTGAGTATAGTAGTGGTGAAAGGATGGCTTCTATTTTTTACGATTTTTTTTTTACAAAATCGACCAGAATTACAGTGGAAAATCATCAAAATTATATTTTTTTCACAAACACAAGATATACAAATAATGAAAAATCAAAGATAAAATATGTTATGGAAAAAAATATATTTTTTCTAAGTATACAATCTCACACTACAAAAAATGAAAAAAATAAATGACTCATATAAAGGGTCCGACAAATATTTTTTTTGAAAATGCTATAAAAAAAACTACTGAATATTTTCTCAAATTTCTTTTTTATTTGAAAGTACAATCCTTCCGGTTAATAATGGAAAATAATTTCATTCAAATGGCTGCCTCGGGCACCCCACAAATAATAGTCCAACGGTTGCATAGTTGAAAAAATATGTTAGATGGCGGACCCCATAACAATGTCTCCTATGATTTACTTTTTCCGCTCTAGAAACCACATATTTCAACAAATAACTTTTTTTTGAAAATACTATAAAAAAACTACTGAATATTTTCTCAAATTTTTTTTTTTTTTGAAAGTACAATCCTTCCGGTTAATAATGGAAAATAATTTCATTCAAATGGGCACCCCACAAATAATAGTCCAACGGTTGAATAGTTGAAAAAAACGTTAAATGGCGGACCCTTTATAACAATTAATGAAAAATCTTGGAGAATTGCTTACAATTTTTGAAAAAGATACACTCACAACTATTAGCTCATATAGATTATTGGAAAGTTGGAAAATCCATGGGGGTTTAGAAGGGGACAGGTTTGTCAGAAGTTGATGGATTTTTTTATCATTTCGTAAAATTCTAGATCTGGTGCATCACTCTGATCACACTGATGCTATTTGGAAACTATTTAGAAAACCAGAATCAGTATGTCCAGATAAATTCCAATAATAGCTCAGTGCGGTGTTCCGCAAGACAGTGTTCTGGGAGCTCTCTTATTTAAAACATATCTAAATAGTTAAAATATATCACAATGTTAAAAAATATTAATTAATTAATATTTACTAGATTTGTTTATTTACTTCGATTTGTTTTCCATTTCTTTTTATATACGATACTGGTATCTAGCTGTTATCTTATTATATTGTCATTCCGTCGAAATTCGACCTTAGATCCTATAAAATTCTACGACGATATAGTTATGACATCTAAAAAAAGGAAACAGTACGTCCAAATTTTGTTAGAATACGTCTTATAGATCGGTTGGGATTGAAAATTACCGAAATCGGTGGAAATATTTTCCCTAAGGACATAAAATGCTCACAATAACCTCTAATATTTCGGGTATTTAAGTAATCTTTTTGAAGATTTCTGCTTTGAATTTATTTGATATTTGGTATACGCAGAGATTCTTATTTGTAGGGGGTGAAATGAGACAAAAAGGGATAAAAATGGTACCTATCAAACGACAACAGAAATTCGGTGCAGACATTCCTATAATTGAGTAAAATAAAAGATTTCTTCCAAATTCGTACTTTTAAGTGGGTCAAATTGGAATAGAGGAATGAAAATGGTACCATGCAAACTAGAAAGTTTATTTTCCAAATTCGTACTTTTAAGGGGTGAAATGGGAACAAAGGGATACAAATATTACAAATCAAATGGCTCTGCTCTGTATTTACTTAATATTTTATAAGTTCAATCCTTTTATAGAGTGAACGCGCACCATAAAGTGATTTATACTAAAAACGGAGCAAAAAGGGATAAAAATGGAACCACTGAAACGGCAATAGCTAGTAAACTGAAATTCGGCGTGTATATCGCTTAATCGCATGTACACGTAAAATAAAGTGATTTTCGAAAGTCGTACTTTTAAGGGGAGAAATATGTAAAAAGATACCAAATGGTCCCGAATTTGGATATGACTGTATAGTCGTGTAAAATTAATGATATTTTAAAAATTTTTGCTTTTTGGGAAGTGGGAAGAAGGATGATAAAATTAGTACCAATCATGTAACCGTAGTTAGAATAATGAAAATCAGTGTATATTTTGCTCTGGTTGCATAGACTCGTTATATAGGGTCCGCCAGATACCTTTTTTTGAAAATGCTAAAAAAACTACTGAATATTTTCTCAAATTTCTTTTTTATTTGAAAGTACAATCCTTCCGGTTAATAATGGAAAATAATTTCATTCAAATGGCTGCTGAGGGCACCCCACAAATAATAGTCCAACGGTTGAATAGTTGAAAAAAAAAGTTAGATGGCAGACCCTATGTAATGCGATTTTTCGATACTCGTAATTTTGGGGTCAAAATGGGTAAAATCATAAAATTGTTCGTACATTCCTCTGATTGTGTACACGCTCATCATAAAGAATATTTTGAAAAAAAATATAGTCAAACAATAAAGAAATATTGTAAGTGGATTAAAAATTAATTAATTAATTTTGATTCAAATTAAAATAATGAAACATCACAATTTATATATCAAATGTCGCTATTATCAAAAATATCATAATTTTGCACATATTTTACGGCACTTATACGTGAAGTCGTCAGCCTCCAATCTGCTGATAATATTGGGGAATGTAATTCATGGTGGATGGTATATAAGATTCGGCCAGGCCGAATTTAATCATTTTACTTGTTCTAATTTAGCATTATTTAGTTGTTTTATTCGACATAGAGCATAACCGTCTCCATAATAATGGACTCATTCTTGGCTGAAAATGAATTCAGTAATGTTGGCGACATTTGGTTTCAGCAAAACGGTAGGTGGTAAGCATCACGGTTAGAAATTATTTCGGTGGGCATCAAATTTCGCGTTTCGGATTTGTCAAGTGGCCGTGTAGAACGTCTCATATCATACCTCTTGTTTTTATACCCTCCACTGGGTCATTATGTCTGTTTGTAACACCCAAAAGGAAACGAGATAGACCCATCATTTTTGTAGAGATCATGATGTTTGATTTATAATGTAAAAAAACACAATCATTTTTAAGTGAACAAAAAAATGGTTATTATCAAACCTCACGAACCCGTTAGTGGTTTTTCAATATGACAACTAATTCTATTCTTAAATTGAAATTATTTGTATAAGGTCTGTATTTTAAACACAGCCTATATTTCGGCCAATAATTGTTAATTTGTAATATTGAAGTGTTGCTCTTCTTTGATAACCCTCTATGCTCATATGCTCATATGTTCATGTTTCTTTTATGTGCACTGAACACTTTTGCCTTGTGTCTGATTTGTAGCAATTCTTCGATTTTATTGCCATCAATCCTCCGGCTATGGCCTTATGGGAGACGTGGGGAAACCTTATAAAGAGAAAATCCCCTCAAGCATTTCCATACAACTGATGACTTTAGCACTGCACATAAGTTCATGTTTTTTTACTTCTTTGTGAAATATCCAACAACAGAACATATTCAATAAAGCTATGCTGCACAAACCGTGTTCCAACAAAGGCGAGGGTAATGAGTTTGTGATGGGATATCAAAGAGTTTGTACACCTGCCGATCACCAGGGCAAACTACATATGACCTGCTGTTGATATTTGTCTTCATTCGTATTATGCCCTAAAGTAGTACAACGAAAGGTTGGATGAAAATCAGTTCGCTAAATGCAGACAGTTGTCTGTAGGTATTTCCGAACGGGCACATACACAGGTATATCCAACAAACGTTGGAAAGGATTTAACAAAATAATTGAATGATTGTGTTCAAGCTGACTTGCAGGAAATTTGATTTCATATAGCCTGTTACAAAATTGTCTTAAATTCTCCAGAGAAGTTAAGTCATTTTGAAGATCTCTGAAATTCATTCGTTGCGCCAATGAAAGGAGGGGTCATAACTCCTACATTTATTTCTAGATTTTCTTCAAAATAAAAATTTTAAAAATTAAATATTATTCTGTCATATAATTTGTGAAGGCGACTTAACATCTACATTTGTGGGAATTTTAGGAGTTCTATTTGGACACGCTAGAACCCCTATTTTGTGAGTTTTAGAAAAAAATCATGAGCCACAGACGCTGCCGATAGAGCCGTTAATAGGTGAATGTAACAATGTGCCTTAACGTTTGGTACATTTAACTCCCCTAGAGTGGTGGGAACAAATTTTATACAAAGCATTGTAGGAAGTCTATACCTTTATTGAGCCTTTCTTTCTTATAAATATAAAAAAAATGTATGGGACCACCTTAAGGGCAGCAGATTGACTCCACTAGGGCCCTCGATGGGGCACTTAGAGCGGCGGGAGCAAATTTTATAAAAATTTAATTTTTGTATGGGAGCCCCATTATGAAGTGGAGATAGGTATTTGGCTTGGGGAAATGTTGGGGAGGGAAGATTAATGGGTGCTAGTCTTACATGTCTTCCCTCTAGGGGTGAATAGGCGACAGTTTCGGGTCTATCCTTCATAAAACAATTATAACAAAATAAATTAATTAATTAAAATGTATGGGACCACCTTAAGAGTTGAAGATAGAAGGTGGGTACGTTCTGAGAAAATATTGGGTCTAAATATATTGGGGCCTGGTCATACATTTGACTCCACCAGGGCACCGAGCCCCCTGACACTTAGAGCGGCGGGAGCAAATTTTATAAAAATGTAATGTTTGTATGGGAGCCTCATTATGAAGTGGAGATAGGGGACAGGTATGTTTGGCGAAAATGTTGGCGAGAGCAAATTAATGGGGTCAGTCTTACATGTCTTGCCTATTGGGGTGAATAGGGGCAGTTTTGGGCCTTTCGTTCATAAAAAAATAAAAAAATGCGTGGGGACCACTTTAAGGGTAGCAGATGGTAGGTTCTGAGAAAGTATTGAGACTGAAAAAATATTGGGGGTTTGTCATACATTTGACTCCTCTGGGGGCCTCGACAAATGCGGGTGTTTAAAAAATATTGAGGGTTGGTTATACATTCGACTTCACTAGCGGCCTCGATGGGGTACTTAGAGCGGCGGGAGCAAATTTTATAAATATTGGTTTTTGTATGGGAGCCCAATTAAGGAGTGGGAATAAGTTTGTTTGGAAAAAATGTTGGGGAGAGAAAATTTATTGGGGTCAGTATTACATTTAACACTGCTAGGGGCGGTTCCGGGGCAGTTCTGGGCCTTACAGTCATAACAAAAAATGGAAAATAGAAAATTCGTATGGTGGCCACCTTAAGGGTTGAAGATAGGAGGCAGGCAAGTTCAGAGAAAATTCGGGTGTTGTAAAAATATTGGGGGTCGGTCATACATTTGACTTCACTAGCGACCTCCTTGGGCCAGTAAGAGCGGTGGGAACAAATTAAAAAAAATGTGTATGGGAGCCCCTTTAACGAATGGATATAGGGGGTATGTGTGTTCGAAAAAAATATCGGCGAGGGTAAATGAATGGGGGTATGTTTTACATTTGACCCCTCAGGGGACGACTCCGAGGCACTTTTGGGGCTTTCGTGTATTTTTACCCCTTTTCCCTCACCTTTGACCCATATGAGCGCCCATTTACACTCATCCCACCACCCTCATGTTGTTGTTGTTGTTGTAGCAGCTTTAGAGGGAGCTGAGGTGATAATCCTTAAGTCTGAATTGTACTAGACTTCGTTCCGGCATGTATCCGATTATCGCGGGAACCTTAGTTCATCATCGTTCTCATGTTGTCCGGCTGTTATTTGCATCTTCTTCAAGGTTGATGTTAATGTTAAGGGAATGGGATGTTAATCGAGTTGTACCCTATCCTCCACTAGGGGCGCTGCATTTTTTTATGTTAACAGCCATGTTACCACCCTCATGATCTTTTTTGCCGAACCTCACAAAACTAGTGGTTCTAGCATATCGAAATCGAAAACTCGGGCACAATCCCAACCCTAATCTACATTCATCCTTAGATCCTCTTCATATAGAAATTATTTTCTTCGTTATAATGTTAGATATTCCCCGCTAGACTTTCCTAAGACAATTAGAAATGTTCCAGTTTT
This sequence comes from Polietes domitor, assembly GCA_947397865.1. Classification (NCBI taxonomy): domain Eukaryota; kingdom Metazoa; phylum Arthropoda; class Insecta; order Diptera; family Muscidae; genus Polietes; species Polietes domitor. The sequence goes on from OX377620.1 coordinate 48,781,720, forward strand.
TGGAAAATAAAACGCCAAAGTATTCCTCAGAAATGTTCCAGTTTTTGAAAAATAAAACGCCAAATTATTCCTCATGTTAACCCGATTTTTCCAAGTCCAACCATTAACTGTTCTCTGGTAAATTACTAAACAAATTGATTCCATCATGCCACAACCCAACCCAGCTATTAACATTTCTTATCGCTCGCTCATATGACCACGGCAAGAAATCTATGTAAGTTCTAGCGACTTTGTCAAATTCTCAGAGTTCATTGGCTATGCCTTTTCAACACAAATCGAATTTTATGGGAAAACTTTGTTTTATGTGTAAATCGGTCCCCAATCCGGGAAAAGTTTGGCCAACTGTTGTTTACAACTTGTGCACATATACTCGTGTAGTAGTCACTTGTCCATGGTGCCGTACGAAACGCCAATGCCACTCGCAAAAAAAACATGGTTGTAACACAACGACGTAGCCTAGTGTGGATTTCATCTTTGGAGATTGTTGAAAGTACACCAATTGGTTTAGTAATCCGAGAGCAGTACTCCATCCGTAGACACTCTCACATCGATTCGTTCGATGGGAAATAAACTTAAGCCATTACTCAAACTACAGTTTCCGCATATTTTAGATAACGAATATGTGTATGTGTGTGTTTGCATGTACGTGTATATGCAGAGCCAGGGCGGACATACGTCCAGTATGTTTTGCTTATATCCCTGGGATGTGTTTTGGGGCTTTGTATTAACATCATCATCGATGGCTAAGAAATTGTGTTCACATTTAGTCTTCTTCTTTCTTTCTGTTCTTCTATCATCTCCTCTCACACAAATTCAAACAAACACGATTATCTTATCAATCGTTCTTAACAACATCGACCATCGACAGCATTTTGCTTAATCAGCATTTGAAGGAATGAAAAGAGAAAGGAAAAATTATCCCCCCAAAAAATGCTTGCTGATGACGTGGTTACAATTTGCCACGAGACATGATAAATTCAAATCAGGAGGAGTTGAATTTATTCAAGAAATTATTTACTTAAGAGTTTTCAATTGTCGTGCTCCGTATCCCATTTCAATAATTTCTCAATTGATTAAATTGGTCCTTCTTAAATTGAATAGTTTACGAGTGGAATTGTAAGCAGGAAACTAGTGTTTTTTTGACAACTTTCAAATGGACAATTAAGTGTTTTGATGTATATGTATGTGTATTTTATTAATCTATCTCTCATATTTATATTTAATGTGTCAAATACTTCAAAATGTATGCCAAGAACTGTCAGTTGCGGTCTTCTGTCAGTTGCAGTCACCTCATATTGAACTGTAACCGAAAGTAGTTATTTAGCTTTCTATCAATTTTAATCCAACTCCCATGGTAATTATGCTACTAGTTTTGAAAATGAAGGTATCACAAAAAATGCGAATAACTTCTGTTAGCACTTTGTATGGTGATGAAAAAGTTATCATCAATGCCACTGATGAGGTAGTGATGTGAGGTCTACAAATTTTATAGGTAGTCCGCACTTCTGATCTTACTTGTCCTGCAAAGTACACAGAAAAAAATGCTTCTAATAGGCGATCATTGCCAACGAGCCCCTTTAAACACAAATTGGATCAGAAATGTGGGAGTTATTGCGGATTTTATTAAAAATGCATGAAATAATGGTTGTACTAAAATCATAAAAAGAATGGCTCTGTCCTGAATGAAAGATCTTGGGAAAACGCATAGAAAATTAAAAAGCCGAAACATTTTGTGAAAACGCATAAAATAAATCGGATGGGCTATAATAAATCCGAAATATTTCGGGTAATCACATATAAACGAACCAAAGATTATTTTACTGGGAAACACATACAAATTCTTTTGAGGCCAGGGTTAAAAATATTGTTTTAATTATTTCCATTATATATTTTGTTAATAAAGTCATGTTGAATATTTTTTTAAATATAACCCTTTAATATATAAAATTCAGAGAACATCTAGAAAGATTTTAATGAATTTTGGGAAAAATATTTTAAAAAGTCGAGACCAAAACAATTAAGTAAAGGCTGATGTCAGTCGGGACCGACCAGATGATACTCTCCACTTTGTACGACATTACTATTGAATTCGGTAAGGATTTTGTCATGCCTCCTATATCGTGGACCTAACAGACCCACTTTCACAATGAATGTTTCTAGGTGATCATATCAAAATCCTTTAAAAATATATAGCAGAATAAGTCAAATCGGGAGCGACATTTCTATGGAAGCTATGTATAAATCTAAACCGACTTGCCAAATTCCATCAAAATTGCTAAAAATTATGTGGATTACTGAGTAGAAAAAGATAAATCGTGAGCGACATGTGTATGGGGGATATATAAAAAACTGAACCGATTTGCTGCAAATTAAATAAATGTCCGCAAAACTTAATTGGGTCAATGTTTTTAGATATCGCATAATAATTTGACCTGCACTTTGATAACAAGTATAGATGGACAGAAAGACAGTTAGATGGACATGGCTAAATTGTTTTGCCTCGTTTCCTTTTGGGTGTTACAAACAAACACATAATTTTCTAGTGGATGGTATAAATAACACTGTCCAATAGCTTTTTTGGAACAGAGTAATACTTGTAAATTACTTTTTTAGATTTTCTCGAAAAAGGGTCAAATTGCCCATAAAGAGAGGAGCTAGAGGGTTAAAAATATTCCTCACAAATGTCCATAACATAGTTCTGATATTAACATTCGTTTTATAAACTTCCTTTTGAAATAACCCCACAAGAAAAAGGTAGGTGCAGTGAGGTTAGGAGACTTTGGGTGTCAAAGAAATGTCGAGTTTCAAGAAATCAGCTTATTGGAGAACCGTCGCAGCAAATCTTTCATAGCACTGGTTATGTGACAAATCGCATCAGTATTGAAAGGGATTTACTTTCGATGCAGTTCTGCAAAGAAAAACTTCTTTAACAGCAGCATTAAGTAGCATGGTAGCAGTAAATATAACTTTAAAATAATAACTTGTATATAACATTAAAATCGGTTGAACCAATTCCGAAATACAATAGCTTTACTATAATACACTTATCAGCAACTTTTTGGGGAAAATGCAATTCCCATAACTTTGAAAATAAAATTTTATTTTTTTTTCTAAAAATAAAAGAAATATTGTTATAGAAGAATAATTCCTTTTTTTTGGTGTCCGGTTTGACATGGAATATGAGCATATGAATCATATGTGAATCTCTTCATAGAGTGCATTTGGAAATATCAATACCATTTTTAGCCAATATATTTCTTGTGAATATAGGAAACTAAAGGGTGATTTTTTAAAAGCTATAGGAAAGTTTTTCAAAAAAAACATAAAATTCAGAAAAATGCATGAAATCTTTATTTGAATCGATAGTACAGTCCATATGATTTAAGGTTTGAATATTATTTCAAGCAAATGCTGACCTTGACTGCGCCTCAAATGGTCCATCCGCTTAGTCCAACTTTGGCATTTCCACGTCTTTTGAGTAACAGAGGCGCAATTGCTGCGAACGGCGACGAATCGATATTTGATGGTCATCATTAACACTGGCCGATACAGCTGCGATATTTTCTTCAGTTCGCACTCTACGTAAGCGTGTTGGTGGTTTAATGTCCAACAATGTAAATTTGGTGCGAAATTTAGTCACAATAGCCCGGATAGCCGCTTCAGTGGGTCGATTAAACTGATCAAAAAATGGAAGCGCGCGATGAACTTTCTTAACAGAGCACGCATTTTGATAATAAAATTCAATAATTTGCAAGCGTTGTTCGTTTGTAAGACGATTCATGGTAAAATTATAGACCAAACTGAAGATGTTTGACAGTGAAACAAAACACGAAACGCGCGTCAGCTGTTTAAACCAGTGTTGCCAAAAAGATAAAAGCTAAAAAATCACCCTTTAGTTTTATTGTTAATTGATTCTTTAAATTTATTTAACACACCTGTTTTTAATGCTGTTTTATTTGAATTCGTGAATTTTTTAATTGAATCCTCTGTGTTCAGGACGGTATTATAGCCCGATATCATTGAACTTTGGTACAAATTATAGTTATTTGTCGAAAAGGCCACTAAATAAAATGAGTTCGGAATTATATATTTCTCCCACACAAATATATGCAGAATAATGAAGCTGTTATTGACATATATCCACTCCGTTAAGCACGGAGTTAAATCTCTATATAATTTCTGAGAGTCTAAGTTAGCACGTTCTGTGTTCGAGACAGCACAAATTTACCATCATTCTGTCGAAATTCTCTTAGAGGGATTATTCCACATTTATACATATATTTATTGTTTCTTGCAAGCACAACACACCATTTAAACAGAAAAGAAAACAATATTTTTGTATTTTTTACGTCTACCATCCATATATCCATAGATAATTCTCAAAAAGTTATTTCTATCTTAACTAGAATGCTATCTCCTAAAAATATATAACATATGGGCAATTCCATGATGTCGAACGTGACCGCCTTACACATTTAAAGTGACAAAAAGGTGAAAATAAAATGGATTTTTATTTTGACCATATGATTAACTTATAGCTCTTAATTAGCAGTATAATTGGTGCTAATGTCGATTTTGGGAAAATTTTTGTTTTCTAGATAATTTAAGAAAACCAATGCATTCGTACGTGACCAAAACAGAAGTCGTTTTCGCGGCCAACAAACTCAAACTCCGATTTCAGCGAAACTTTTGGCAATATTTCAATGTGTCTAATTTTAGAATGTTGTGCACCGATGTCTCTTAAAAATGGTTTTGATTTTATCCAAATTATTAATACTTTTCTTGTAATTTAACTTTAAGCCCTGTCGAACGTGACATTTTTTTCCATCATGGTATTTATGTTATTTCTGTTGTACTTTTTACGAAATTTAGCTAATATACATGTTTTTTAATCAACAAGTATTCAATGAATTAAATCATTTTTTTCCATCATGGCATTTATGTTATGTCTGTTGTACTTTTTACGAAATTTAGCTAATATATATGTTTTTTAATCAACAGAAGTATTCAATGAATTAATTCTCACATAATAATAGCAAACAACAAAATTTAGTTTTTTAATTCAATATTTTGTAATTTTAGCTGAACTTCTTTCAACTTTTTCACTGCCGTTTGCAACTCTCTTTATTTGTTTTTTCACCTCCGTTTTTGTTCATTTAGATTTAAATGATTAAAAATTATTTTTTACAAAAATAAATTATTTATGTAAGATTTTTTTTTTATTTTTTTTTTTAATTTTCACACATAAAATGTCGAACGTGACCAACTTTAGAGAAGTACCAAGGTCACAAATTTCCTTATTTTCTAGTAAGGTTTATTTTATTTAAATTGTATAAAAATCTCTGGTTGTACTCAAAATTTGATGATCTTTCCGCATGTACTTTGCACGCAGTAACAACAAATGATGTTTTTCAATGTCGAACGTGACGTTGAAATATGCAATAATGCAAAACAAAAAGTTACATTAAATTGTAGTCGTATAGTTTCGTATCCTTTATTTTTTTGACTCTTTGTGCTCCCTAAAAGATTTTAGACAGCAAAAGTCAAAGCGCAATGTCTCTATTTAAGAACTTTTATCAAAGCAAAATGTGCAAGAGAAATATTCAAACTAGTAAAGTTGCACTTGCTCGACTTTGCATTCGAATATCTCGAGATAGGATATGAATAAATGTAAAATTGTTGTACATTAGTTAAATTTGATTGTTTCCCTATGAAAATGTGCTAAAACGAAGTGTTTACAAGAACTTTTAATTTTTTGGTCTTGGTGGACCTTTCTGTATTTTTCGATATGTTTACAATTTTTATGGTAGTGCCTGTATTTTTATTCTCAAATTCCTTCAGTATGCAGGAATTCTAATTCAAATTTTAAAGATTTGTCGCCAAGATTTTTAACTTTAAGCTAACGTGAAAATGGGTGAGATCCGACTTATAGCTTCAAAATACAAATATTAATGATACATTCGACGAAAATTTGAATTTTCGTAAAAAATTAAAAAATGTATCCATCAAGAAAAATCGAAGCAGAGCTCTGTTGCATAAGTATATCTCAATGAGCTCAGAAAAAATAGGTTTCGGAAACAAAATTTTTATTATATCCCACAACACTTTGTTGTTTATAACACTCTGAAATAGTTGAACTACACATCTAATAAGCTTGGCTATATGAGTCCATGGTTTGGTATCGTTCTTGAGCCCAAATCTTATAGCGGAAGATCATAACGTATTTCACATTGGAATGAAAGCCCCCCATTAAATTGTCCCTCCAATTATAATTATTACCTCTTATAACATATTCCGGATCTATGTTTATTTCATAAGGGAACAATTGTCCATAAGACAACAATCTAATCTAGGAAAAGGTGCCATATGGCCCCTCCAATTTGTCAATATAAATTCCGCAACCAATACTGGTGAAATTGGTCACTGAGACTGCTTTGTTTGTTAGTATGTTTATCGGTCCAGTCATTTTAATGTTCTTACTAAAAATATATTATGAATATTTTAAAATGTTTACTGCAAAACTGTCCACTATATATATATATAAACTGGGAATTTCTCAGACCTCCAGAAGAAATAAATTCAATTTTCCGTATACGTATGTTGTTTAGGCAATGTTTGTGAAATTAGTTTCTAAATTTACTAATTCGACATTAAAGTGCCCATCATAAATTATTCACAAATCAAACGAGACTAGCCGGTATACTAGTGAAAGGATTCAATGAATGCTCCTTTTGTCGAAGAGCACTCAACTATATACGGCCAGTTTAATTTGTAAATAAGTCGATTTGTACATGTACAAGGTATACACACATCAAACCATACATATACTTTTAAATTTACATGTCAACCACAAATACAATAATTTATTTACCTACTATTTGCATGTACATAAGTATACATACATACCATGTATGTATGTCTGTTATATACTAGTCTAGTTTTTCACATGTAGTCCTTGTTGTCAATATCTTGGGCTTAAGTGAAGAATCGAAACTGTACGTTTTCTTTGCCTAGGCGTGCACTTACTGGGTTGGAACTGAGTTGTGGGAAAGCATTTGAAAAATGTTAACATTTTTCGATACGAAAACGAAAACCACAGCCGCATTTGTTCATTGACCGCAAGCACGCACATGTTTAGAAAATTGGATTCAAATGAAGAACACCTCGTGTTGAGGCTTTGTGGCGGTAAGTGATGGTAGATGGTTTTCTAAAGTAGGGCCATAAGTGTTCGAACTGTTGGAAATGTAGTTCAACTTGGTAGCTAATGTCAATTATACAGTGCAACACGAAAAAATATAACCATATACGGACACCACTTCGCTTTACCACTTAAAAGTAAAAAAAGACCCGTGTGTCCCAGTTTTGCCAAAAGTCATGCACTTTTTTATGGGCCCCAAAGATTTGGGACCTCGGTGTCATTTTTGACAAAAGTAATCATTTTCTCAGCCTCATATCTGGCAAACCGTTTGGAATTATGATTTACTCTCTGAGCCAAAGTTGTAGCTCATGTCATAACATATAAAATATGTTGACAAAGACTGGTTGTGCGGACAAGTTACTGTCGTTTATACTTTATATTCATAAATTGACACCCCTGAAGATGATTGACGAAATCAATCGAAATATTGAGAATTTTTAAATAAAAAAATTAATAAAAACACAACTTCGTAGTTTTTTAAATTACAAAAACACCTACACATAAAAAAACATCATCGTAAAAATCGCAAAAAAAACTTTAAAAATTTCTATTTTTAACCTTTTTCCCCTGTTCAGGTCCATAGACAACAAACCGTTCAAAATTGTACCTAAGATCTCAGTAAACAACTTTCTAGAACGTTTTAACTTACTAGGAATAATAAAATAAGGACTGTTTCTGTTAATGATCAATCCGACTACAGTGCGTATGAGTGATATTATCCTTAATCAACAGCACGTATACGCTACCTGCACACACTACAGACGACATTTGCGATTTTGACCTTGAAGATGAAGTTTTCATACACTCTTTGTGCATTTGTTTTAACACCCAAAACGAAGCGAGATAGACCCATTGTTAAGTATACCGATCGACTTAGAATCACTTTCTTAGTCGATTTAGCAATGTCCGTCTGTCCGTCTATTGTTGTAATCAAATTATAGGTCGCATTATAGTCCGATCATAACAAAAATTGGCACAAATAAGTTTTGCGGATCAATGACGAACGCTATTTAATTTGAGGCATCGGTTCAGATTTAGATATGGCCCCCATACAAATGTCGCTCCCGATTTGACTTTTTCCGCTCTAGAACCCACATATTGTACCCGATTTTCCTTAAATTTGGCACAACATCTTATAATCGAACTAAAAACACCTGTGCAGAAATTGGGTAAGATCGGTTCAGATTTAGATATAGCCAAAATACAAATGTTGCTCCCAAATGTTTAACCGATTTTGGCCAAACTGTACATAATATATTTCACTTATTTCATATGTCCTTTCCGATTTAACATTTTTTGTCAAACACATACATTTACAGAATACAAAAATCCTTACAGTTTTCACTTTTTCACCGAATTAAATTGTATACAGATAGAAAGTGGAGTGTATCATAGAGTCGGCCCCGCCCGACTTTAGGCTTTCCTTACTTGTTTTTTATTTCATATGTTGACAATTTTTGTTCTTTATGACAAGAGCTATAACTTTGACTCAGAGAAAATTCCAAACGGTTTGCAAGATATGAGCCTGAGAAAATGATCACTTTTTTGCCATGGAAATATAACCATATACTTTGGTTATATTTCCATGACTTAAAAAATTACACACAGTGTTATTGATTGTTTTCACTTTGTGTTCAAGAGAAATTACATATTCAAATTGGACAACGAAAATAGGAGGAACAGAACAATCCAATATTGGAAGCGTTTTCGTGGTCCAACTGCCCCTAAACTTCTCTGTCCACCGAAGCAAATCGGTCACAAGTGAACTGTTATTAGAAACATCCTCCTCCTTTTTATCTTGTTGCACCTACCAATTTTTCAAATCACACAAATTATTTCCAAACTTTTCGTTTGCCGGTATTTACTCTTCTCGAACAGAGCATACTTTTAGGGCATTAATTATCGAAGATGACCCTTGCCTACATTAAGGCTCCCTTAAATCGTGTTTACATGTTATTATTTATTATCGTCATAAACAAATAGTACTAAAGTAACCATAACGGCAAACTTACCGTTCTATTGCCCAGATTTTTTACACGACATGTCAGCTTCACAGTTTTGCCCACCAGGCCTGTTATGTTTGTGGCCACTGTTGTGTCGAATGTGGGTCCACCCGTTCCAGGTGTGGGTAAGTCTTGTAAAAAATCTGTGAAAAACCGCTTGGAAGCACCCTCTAGGGAACCTGAAAACGAGAGAGAGAGCAGAGACATCAAAATTAATCACTTTTTAGTTAAAACAAAAATAAAAATAAATTTGTTGCGAAATACAGTTATGCAATTAATTAATTTTTCCCTTTCACACATAAAAATTAATAGTGAAAAATAACCATTTTAAATAATGGCATTTTATCTGAGAGCTATTCCTAACTTAACGTGGCCATAAAAAGAGCACACAACAATAAAGCAGCATTATAATGACGATATTAAATTGTTGAATTTTATCCATAGTTGTCGCTGTCGCTGCCACTGCCACTGGGAGCGGTGGTGGCTTCTAAGTACTCGCACATATAATATATTACATTTTATACAGTTACTAACATCCATGTAAATATGGTGTGTTTTTTTTCAATACGATTTTAAGCTACATTTTATGAACTCCTCCTGTACGCCTCCGCCAAACCCTAATCCCTGAAAACCCGATGACAACACACATTAACAAGCTAACCAGCTAACAGCTCTGGGATTTCGATGGAAATAATGGTGTGTTCACACAGTACGTTTTTTTTGTTGTTCCTGCTTCAGTGTATCTGGGGTGATATAATAAATGTTATTACACGCATATGTCAATATATTTAAAACATGCAATTTGAACATACATTAAAAAAGATAACTTTCAGCTGGTTGAAAAAAAACAACCTAAAATACTCTATGGAAAAGGGTGGCACAGTTGTATATTTGGGTAAGAGAAACGTTGGAAATTGCTGAACATAGGTTCTTGAAATAGACTGGGCGGAATAATCAAAAAAAATGTATCAGTTATAAATAATCACATTTCATTACGCACTCTATTAATAAGTCAACGATAAATAAAACTTTCAATCAAAGACACAGGGCTGGTTGTTCAAATGTTTTTATACTTCAAATAAATTTGTTGTTTCCATTGACCGGTGCTTTCTCCATATTACATTGACCGGTGTTTCTTTATCAATCGGAATAATTCAGGAAGAGTATAAAATCTTCAAACTTTAAAACATTTATGTTTGTATAAGGTATGATATATTCCTTTCATTTCAGTCTATGAAATGCAATCTTCTTTTCAGAATAAAACTTCAAAATAAATCTAAATAAACTATGAATGAATTATGACTACAATAAACAAGTTAGGAAAGGCTAAAGTCTGGCCGGACCGACTATATGATACACTCCACTTTCTATCCAAATACAATCCAACTCGGTAAAAAAGTGAAAACGGGAAGAATTTTTGTATGTTTCCTAATTATATGATAATATGACCTGGTCCAATTGCCAAATCGATAAGAATATTTGTATCGGGGCTATATCCAAACATTGAATAAAGTGACTAACTTTCACAATAAGTTCTTCCAGTTCAAATATAACGTGTTATGCTCACTTTGAAGAAATTCGGTGAAAATTCGTGGTTTCTGGGGCGGAAAAAGTCTAAAAAAAGTCGAAATTTGTATGTGTATGTAAATGTATATGTGTATGTATATGTAAATCTGAACCGATCTGACCTATTTTCACTATAGGTGTTCCTAGTTTAAATATAAGATGTTTTGCCAAATCTGAATACAATCTGATACAATATGTGGTTTATAGAGTGGAAAAAGTGAAATCGGGAGTGAAATTTGTATGGGAACTATATATAAATCTGAACCGATCTGACCCATTTGCACCATGGCTGTTTACAGGACAAATATAAGATATTTCGCCTAATTTGAGGAGGATCTTTTAAAATATGTGGTTTCTAGAGCAGAAAAAATAAAATCTGGAGCGAAATTTGTATGGGAGCTATATATAAATCTGAACCGATCTAACACATTTTTACCACAAGTGTTTCTAGTTGAAACATAAGATGTTTTGCCAACTCTGAAGACAATCTGATACAATTTGTGGTTTCTAGAGCGGAAAAAATCAAATCTGGAGCGAAATTTGTGTGGGAGCTATATATAAATCTGAACCGATCTAACACATGTTTACCACAAGTGTTTCTAGTTGAAACATAAGATGTTTTGCCAACTCTGAAGACAATCTGATACAATTTGTGGTTTCTAGAGCGGAAAAAATCAAATCTGGAGCGAAATTTGTATGGGAGCTATATATAAACCTGAACCGATAAAACACATCTTTACCACAGGTGTTTCTAGTTGAAACATAAGATGTTTTGCCAAATCTGAAGACAATCTGATACAATTTGTGGTTTCTAGACCGGAAAAAATCAAATCTGGAGCGAAATTGGTATGTGAGCTATATATAAATCTGAACCGATCTAACACATTTTTACCACAGGTATTTCTAATTGGAATATCAGATGTTTCTCCAAATCTGAACACAATCTGATACAATTTGTGGTTTCTAGAGCGGAAAAAATCAAATCGTGAAAGTCACCCTCCGAATTTCATGTTTCTAGCTATTGTCGTTTAGTCAGGACGAAGGTTCAATGTTTATCCCCATTTTACCCTCTAAAAGTACGAATTTCGTAAAACCCTTTCTTAGTCGGCTTCTACGTCATATATGGGAACTACCCTGAAAATTGCGTGACCATTCAGGCGTTTGGTCTGGGCGCTGGTAAATGATAATGCAGTCTGTAACACAACTCCTTTATACATATATAGATTGTATAATAGGCTTGGTCAATGATGTCTTCACCACCCAGGAATAAAATCACTTTAAAAGGTGAATTAGAAATGGTCGTTTGCCATCCGTCAGTCCATCTTATTTGTAATCAAATTACAGGTCACAATTATTCTTCTATGACATGAGATATTTAGGGATAAAGACGTTTTTATGCGCATTCTATTTATTTATTTAGGGATAACGTTTCTTTCATGACAAATACAGAAACTACCCAAATTGCTCCTAATAGTTAAGGTATTAAAGCACGTATTACATTTTGTTATGTCAAACACTGTCAAAACATATTGATAGCCTATCTCTACAAGCAGGAGTGGTTTTAAATTTATTTAAATTTGCATAAAAATATCATAATTTTCATAATATAGTACTGCACATCTACGCAAAGTGAACGTCCTCCAATCTGTCGATAATACTGTGGGTTTAATCAATGGTGGCCGAACTTAATGACATTTTCACTTGTTGTTTGCTTTAATTATGCTCCTTAACCCTCTCATGACCGAAATTTATTCTGAATAAATATATAAAATTTGATATGCCTTTTGAGTTTGAGTTTTGGGGTTCTAATTCATACAGGCCATGAGTTACAGGATTTTTCTTAAAATCATTATACTGTAGACATCGGTTAAATAAAAATCATATTTTGAATTGTTTCTTCATTTTACTATGTATCACTTCGAATAATAAATAGAGTTTTTTACTCAAAGAAATCCAATAAAAATAAAAACAAATTCTAAACAATTTTAATGACAAGATACTCAAATAATTGAAATTTGAGACTTCACTTTTGTTTTCATCTTCCTACGCAGACCCAATTTACTGAATTAGTTGGTTTTCTTTTGAATAATGTTTGTTGTCTATGTACACAAAAATAAAATTTATGAATTCAGCGAAATATGTGATTTTAAAGATTTTATAGGACTAACTCGCAATTTGCCTATAGGAAACATTGAGCATGAAAGAGTTAAATAAGTAAGTTTTTACAAATCAGTGACATAATGAGTGCCAATTAAAAACGTTTACAAAAATTAGTAATTTTTTTTTTAAGAGAGTAAGAGAGAGAGATTATTTATAATGGCTGTTGGATTGAGAAAAACGATTCGTTTACGTTCTTTTGTTTCGAGGACTTGTTTTTGTCAAAATAAATCTGTCAAAAAATATTTAATTAAATGGCACTACTGGCTGGTATACTGTAAATCCTAAAGTGAGGATGACACTACAAACTTTTTTGTTCATGAAAATATCATAAAATCCTTATAAATGACATGATTTCAATATTTAAATTGAGCATTAAAAGGTTCGAACATTAAACTCAACCATACTACTACAATGTTTGCATGATAGAGTAAATAACACGTTCATCCGAGCATCAAAAGCACAATTTCATATAAAAAAATTATCTGCTTGGTCATATTCCCCGTTTCAATATAAAAACGCCAAGTGTCAGAAAAAAGTGCGTGTCCTACTTTCACTTGTTTTTCTTTTCGGTTGCATATCCACACATTTGTGATTGGAACCGCATGTATAATTGTCATATTTATAGAAATTTTCATAGCCTTTTGTTTTCCACTCAAAACAAAAAAAAAACATTAATCCGATTTACTCTACTCGGAGCACTCGCACAGTCGACGAAATGAAAAGGCATTACGGAACACCCTCATCGTCAACACCATGGCTTTATATCCTTCCGAGATAATAAAACTTTATTTCTGTTGTTCTGCGGACAACAACCACTTACTGTCACTTTTTTCGGCAGTACTTTCGGTTATTCCGACAAAACTGCTCTCTTGTTTTCGCAATATTGCACAAATTTTTTTTGTGGTATCGCTGCAGTTTTGCAACCCATTTTTAATACAAACAGGCACAAATGCCAACGAGTTCATATACTCCACGCCACACAGAACCGGCTCCCGCTCGTAGTTATGCGTCAGAGGTTTTTGTCCATCATTTTGTGATAGGGCATAAATCAAACAAAATTCGATGGGTACGAGACTGAAGTGTACACTAGGCTAGGTCGGAATCGGAAAATTTCTAGCGGAACTGGTTCCCAATCGAAAAAGGATTTTTTGGCATGAAACTGTCTTATAAAAGATGCGCCATTAAGCGAGAAGTTTGACTCTTTAGACTACTTCTTCTAGGGTACCAATTACCACGAACCTATCTTAGATGTTACAAAGGAATTCCATTCAATTACTTCTGATTTCCAAGTTTATTACCACTTTCGTTCCACTCTAGTGTCTTCATGTATGTCATGCATTAATAATACATTTTGTGCTGCAATGTATTGATGTCACGTCGATATTGATCGATACACCACCACCCACCGACACGACGACACCCAGACTTTGAAGTCATCAATACAATGAAGCGGTTGTGGGTACGTATGGGTATGTATGTGCGTGCACTTCAGCTCTCACATCAATTCTAATGGAAATGTAAAATGTCATTGGTTTTTTATTGATGCGTGTCTGCATGTTGTTGCACTGCGAGTCCTTTATATGGAGCACCCATAGTGCGAGTACATGTTGAATTTAATGCGAATATAACTCGCCTAAAAACGACGAGAAATGGAATAAACAAGAAGTCCTTGTGAAAAGTTGAGCGTTTACAATCGAAAATTAATAGAGAACATTGGGTACGAAGGAAAAATTTAATAACACTAGTTTACAACCATTTTGGCGAAGGGCTGTGTTTAAAATTGTCTGTTCCATTCTCATATTCTAAATTTGAAAATATTAATTTTTAAAGGATAAGTTTTTTTTAATTTAATCGCAATTTTCGTCAGAGGTACCTTTGTATTGGGTCTATTATTTTGTGAGTACAAGTTATATGCAGGTTCTTTTTTTTCGGCGACGCACAGTGGGATTTTTTGTGCAATAGTCATTTTTTCGACACATAAAATTTAAAAATTTCCGAGTCGATTTCGGCCACTTTCAATCCCAACCTATAGTTCGACCCGGGATATATACATACTTTATGGATTCTCTTTCAATCTGCTACAATTACAATGTTAAATTGCCGTGGTTTTGGAATTTTCAAAATATTTTTTTAATTGCAAATAAGAGCTACTTAAGGAACAATCTTTTCAAAAATTAACAATTTGTCCAAAAATAAAACTTTAATCTTAAAGAATTTATATTTTTCCCTTTTTTTGTAGTTGTGTGTCCATAGTATATCAAACAAGTAAAAAGGCGTTAAGTTCGGCCGGGCCGAATATATAATATAATATATCCTCCACCACGGAGTGCATTCCTCTGTGTTACCGGCTTTCGAGGCTTTCGACTTTACAAATAAGTGATTTCGACATTTTTAATGCGCATTACTATATTTGTTTACTATTTCAATCTATAAGATCTACTTATGCGCACTGTTTTAAAGAAATTTCATTGCTTCATTATTATAATATTAATATTCTACTACTATATAATACTACAATAGTAATCAAAAACTGAACATGAGGGAGCAATCTTTAAAAATGTACTCTAAATATTAGGTGTATTGTCAGTCGTCATTAGGGAGAAAAATTTTTCCGCATTTAATTTCATGATTCTAACTACATCCATTTGCTTGGTACCAATTTTATCCCGTTTTGATCGTAAAGGTACGAGTATCGAAATATATCTTTATTTTTCGTGTCTACGCAGTCACAACAATGTCCATACCGAATTTCACTATTCTAACCGCAACCCTTTGGTTTATACCTTTTTTATACCTTCGCCCCATTTTCCGCCTAAAAGAACAAATTTCGGAAAAATCCTTTATGTTTCGCGTCTACGCAATCAGATAAATGCTTACACCGAATTTCATGAATTTTACTTCAGCGGTTTGGTTGGTACCATTTTTATCCATCTTTTCCAATTGTATCCCTTAAAAGTACAAATTTCGAAAAATCTGTCTATTTTACGTGTCTACGTAATTATAGGGATGTACACACCGAATTTCATATTTCTATCAGTTGTCGTATCTTTGGTACCATTTTCATCAATTTTGTCCCATTTCACCCGCAAAATCTTTCTTGTACTTTTTGATGGTTACATGTTGCTAGAGAAAGGTACGAAACAAATTTCAAGTGTATACAAATGCTGAAATAGTCTAAATATTAGGGGTATTTTCAGTCATTGTTAGGGATAAATTTTTCCCTCTGGCCCGATTTCGCCCACTTTCAATCCCAACCGATCTGCAACCATAAGACACATTTACGGAAATTTTCAACCTCCTAGCTCATTTCGTTCGGCCGCTATCGTGCTTTCAACAGACAGTCGGACGTGGTGAATCGTCCTGGTAAGACTAAATTACATAATATAAGGGTCCGCCGTTGGACTATTATTTGTGGGGTGCCCGAGGCACCGAGACCATTTGAATGAAATTTTTTTCCATTATTAACCGGAAGGATTGTACTTTCAAATAAAAACAAGTAAAAACGGCGTTAAGTTCGGCCGGGCCGAACTTTATATACCCTCCACCATGGATTGCATTCCACAGAGGTTGTCGATTTTCGTAGAAGTGCAGTAATATTACAGGAAAATATTATTTTTTTAATATAGCCAAACCAAAAAATATACAAATATTGAAAAATAATTTTATAAATAAACATAATGTTTTAATTATTTCAAACCACGCTAATAAGGTAATGCTACCAATACGTCAATTCAAAAAATAAATATTCTTATATTTATATTTTCAAACCATAAATATTGGTAGATAGTGGATACTACAGTTGGTTGTATTTCCATTCTATTTTAATTCCCAAAGTACACATTTTGTAAATCCATTATCAGACGTACGTGGTACAAAGTAACCTAATTTCATGATTCAACCAATTTTTGCCGTAAAAGAAAAAGTACGAATTTGGAAAAAAACTTTTTATTTTGCGTGTCTATGCAGTCAGAGGAATGTATACACCGAATTCCATGATTCCAGCTGCTCCCATTTGGTTGGTACTATTTTTACCCCCTTGACGTTTCTACGCAATTAGAATTTAATCATTCTAGCTGTGGTCGTTTAGTTGGTACTATTTTTATCCCTCTGTACCATTGTATCCCTTGAAAGTACTAATTTCGAAAAATTCGTCTATTTTCCGTGTCTACGCAGTCAGCGGAATGTATACTCCGAATTTCATGACTCTAGCTGCGGTCATTTGATTGGTACTATTTTTATCCCCTTTTTTCATCTTAACTCCAAAAAGTACGAAAGTCGAAAAATCAGTTTATTTTTCGCGTCTACACACTCAGAGGAATGTATACACCGAATTTCATGACCCAAGCTGCGGTCATTAGATTGGTACTATTTTTATCCCCTTTTTTCATTTTAACCCCAAAAAGTACGAATTTCGAAAAATTATTTATGGAAAATTTGAACGTTCCAGCTCTTTTCGCTTAGATGCTAGCGTACTTTCAACAGACGGACAGACGGACAGACGGACGGACGGACATGGCTAGATCGTCTTAGAATTTTATGACGATCAAGAATATATATATACTTTATAGGGTCTCAGATCGATATTTTAATGTGTTACAAACGGAATGACAAAGTTAGTATACCCCCATCCTGGAGGTGGAGGGTATAAAAAGAAATTTGAGAAAATATTCAGTAGTTTTTTTATAACATTTTCAAAAAAAAGTTATTTGGCGGACCCGATATATACTTTATGGGGTATCCGATGAATATTTCAAGGTGTAACAAACGGAATGACAAAGTGAATATACCCATCCTGCAGGGTGTAAAACTGTGGTATTTATTCACATTTCTGTTATTAAATCATCAAATTTGGTCATCTTCCTATTTCCCCTTCCAGTTGAGTAGTTGTTCCTCAGAGATAAAACGAAGTTTTTCACATTGCAATTAATGCAATCATGCCATTTATTTATCAATCGTATTGTTGTAAACTACTAATTTTTTGCAATTAAAACATATAATTTTATTGTTATTATTACAGCTGCTATTTTGCATTTTGTAACAGAGCTACTGGCTACATAAATATAATTTGCATTTAATGTGAAAACACACACAAAACCATCAACAACTGAAAATGCATCAGGAACAGCAGCAGCAGCACGACAATGGCAGCGACAATGGCAACCAATGCCATATAGCGCAAAATAAATTGCATGTTTATAAAGTTGAACGCATAAACAATTTTGCATGCAACATGAAACCTATTATCGTCATCGTAATCGTCGACGACATCCTTCCTCTTCGTCATCCTCATCCTCATCCCCATCACCGTATGCCGAACTATAAAAATATCATAACAGACTGCTGCAACTTATGGCTCCGGTTTCTGTTTCTCGGCTCTGCTGTTTATTTTTCTTTTTTTGATGTTGCTCATGCGATATGCAAAATATTGCCAACATTAGCGCACACATATAATGTAGTTGCACCCGCGTTTTTAAACATTTATCATGAAGAACTATAACGCAACAATTAAAAACAATGCAGCGACCGACAAGAGAACAGAACCAGCGGCGATATCAACCTACTGCCACTGTGGCAACAAAGTTGCAACATATATACAGACATACTTTATGAATAAACATTTTAACGGACGCCTCTTTTGTTTGATAGTGTTGATGCCGTTTTGTTGATAGCGTCACATGGCGTTAATTACATCTTAGTACCAGCTACGAACTGGAGCTATCGCGGTGGTGATGGTCGCTACGCTGGGTTGGGACGGGGGACTAATGGTGGCAGTCATTATGCCAGGGAGTGGAGGGCGAACGTCTGCATTTGTATTGACAACGTTGATGGCATTGAAGTGGGAGTATTGCTGAAAAACACCCACATCACTACTCTGTTAACGCACAGCAACTTAATGTCCCATCTCCTATTTCAAAAACATTCATATGTGTTCATGAGTTTTCGGACAAACATATGAGATATTCCCTTGTCAATATTCCAAAACTATTTTCGACTGCAAGAATCAGAAATGGTTTCACGTTTGCATTTCTTTCGCGTTCTTTCCAAACCTTCAATATCAATTGAATTAATTAATAATATTATTTATTAATAATTTTAAATTATTATATTATATTATTAATTATTTTGAAACTGCCACGCCACCGATAAACTGTGGCGTAATTGATTATATCTGTTATGATATGGCTGAAATTTTGGAACTATTCTAACGAAAATTAATTCAAATTAAGATAAAAAATTATATACAGGGATTTCCAACAAGAGGTGTTATTTTGAATCATTTCGGTAGCTGTCACTTTTGAAGCTTTTGACATTTGACAAGTAGAAAAT
This sequence comes from Polietes domitor, assembly GCA_947397865.1. Taxonomy (NCBI): domain Eukaryota; kingdom Metazoa; phylum Arthropoda; class Insecta; order Diptera; family Muscidae; genus Polietes; species Polietes domitor. The sequence goes on from OX377620.1 coordinate 48,800,974, forward strand.
ACGCCATTACTAAAAATGGAGCAATACACGCTTCAACAACACATTGAAATTATTAAAATTCATGAATGAAAATGATCCGGAATTCCATCGAAAAGTCATCTTGACTGATTAGGCCCATTTCCACCTCGGTGGCTACGTCAACAAGCAAAATTGTCGCATCTTTTTTTTTTTTTTTGTGACTGTTTGGTGCGGTTTATGGTCCGGCGGGGTTATTGGACTTTACTTTTTCGAAAATGAGGTTGGATCAACAGTTACGGTGAATGGATTGCGCTATCGAGAGATGATTAATGATTTTTAATAGTCGGAGTTGGATGGTATTGATCTGGACAACGTTTACTTTCAACAAGACGGCGCTACGTTCCATCAAGCAACGAAACCATCTTCTTCCTATGGGGCCAGGTGTCGATTCAAGACCTCAAAGATAAAATTCGTGAGGCTATCGAGGACATAGGGCAGCTACTTTGCGATTTGGTTATGGAAAATTTCATGAAAAGGATACGGTCTTGTAAGCGTGGTCGTGGTGGTCATTCATTCATTATTAACGGCATACCTTCCTATTTATTATGAAATAAACATCCGATCATTTATCTCAAAAAATTTAATTTTTCTTTGGATAACAAAATAACACATCTTGTTGGAAAACCCTATATAATTATATATATACATTTTTGATTTTTCTTCGAGCTTGGAAATGCATTTTTATTATGCATTTTTCCATTATATCCACAAGTTACTTTGCTCTGAAATGACCCATATAAGTGGGACTGCTTGCATCACACTTCTTCATCCGCCCATAGCCGTCCACCTACCCCGCATAGTTTGCCAAACACTATCAATTATTAATTAATGTCTCTAGCTGGCTTTAAGACCATTATCTTGTTTATACGCTGCCCCCCATGCTGTGTATTTGCCGATAGCAATTATACCAGTCAGACGAACATAAATATTTGCTGTACACACATCCATACGTACATTTCCCAAGAATGATATGACTGAATTTGCCAACAGCAGATGTGTGGAAAGTTTATGGGAGGCAGTGTTTGTGAATATTTCGAATATCTTTAATGGTCAAGTAAGGTTTCTCTAATGAGTCAATTTAAGGAATATTTAGAAAAGATGCAATTCGCAAATCGAAAACTTAAAAGAAATGTTGGATGTGGTGTAAATCACTGCCCACCATAAGTGATTGTGCTAAATCAGGGTAAGGAATTAGCTATTACAACAATATACGAAACCAACTTTTCGACAATAAAATATTATTTTATCCAAATAAATGGCATCTTGCAAAATTTAATCGGAGAACACAGTCAAAATTTTTCTTCCGTTTCATATGGAATTAGCCTATAGTATAACACTGCACACTGGCCCTAAATCTATTCTTATGGCATAATGGCGAAAATAAAGATAAAATCTTGCAATTTTTTACATTTGCTGGGCATAACATATTAAAAAAATAAAATATAAAAAGTTGGGTCGATCGGACCACGCATATTAAACAAACATAATTATCACCCTGTATTGGTTCAAGGTATTTGGTTTTTTATGCTATAATTTGAAATTTAACTGCAGTGTTAATAATCATTTCATAATCATAATCAGGAAATAATATAAAATGTCTATATGTGTACTAGGGATGGAATACTGTTAAATTGAAATTTTAGGAATTCTATTTGAATACGCTATAACGCCCTATTTTCTGAGCCACGGACAAAAATTCATGAGCCAAAAAACGGGGGTGGTGGGGTGAGAGTAAGTGGGCACTCATCTGGGTCGAAGCTGATGGTAAAAGCGGCAAAACTACATAAAAAAACACTAAAACTACATCGGAATAGACCCAGAGGGGTTAAATTTAAGACCGACCTCCATTAAAATCAAATCACATACAAAAAATTAAATTTTGATAAAATTGGCTTCCACTTACGGCCTCTAGGAGGGCGCTGTGGAGTCAATGTATGACTAACCCCCAATATTTTTTCAGAAATTACCTACTCTCTAAATACAACCTTTAAAGTGAATGACGGACCCCAAACCATTTTTCAACCCTCGCATTTCCGCTGAACATACCTACCACCTATCTCCAACCCTTAAGGTGGTCACCAAACGAATCTTTTATTTTTTATAATTTTTGTTATGACACTGACACAATATTCAGCCCCAATATTTTCTCAATGGCGACATGTAAGACTAGAACCCATTACATGTATGTTTTCGCCAAACATACATGGTCCCTACTCCTTAATGGGACTCCCACAACGATCTTACAGCACCAAGGAGGTCCGTAGTGGAGTCAAATGTATGGCTAACCCCCAATATTTTTTCAGAACATGCCCACCCTCTATCTGCAACCTTTATGGTCATCCCCATACATTTGTCTTTTTTTTATAATTTTGTTATGAAAGACAAGCCCAAAACTTAACCGTGTAAGGCTGACTCCCATTAACAAAATTTTTTCCACACAGACCTCCCCCTATCGCCACTCCTAATGGGGAAAAGCTGATAGACTTCCTATTATGTTTAAGATGGCTCCGATGCAGAAGCAAAGTTTTTATAAAACTTGCTCCCCCGCTCTAGGTGATTCAAATGCATAAATCGTTACGCAACAGCATATTGTTATAGTCATATATTAATGCAACCGCTCCCAGCTCAAATCAAATATTTCGGTTGAAATCAAATATTGATTGTAATTTCTCGGCTATTCTCAGAAACGCGATCTGGACAATCTAAATATATTTTTTGGTTTTGAGGAGTGGAACAAAAACATTGGATTAGGTTGTGTTTCGACTCACTTAAACCAGAAGAGGTATATCTTACTCCCCTCATTGGAATCAACTTTTCAGTTTCTGCTATAAATTTAGAGAAAACAAGTAAACACTGCGTTAAGTTCGGCCGGGCCGAACTTTATTTACTCTCCATAATGAATTGCATTTCACGGAGTCTGTCAATTTTCATAAAAGTGCAGTAACATTATAGGAAAATGTAATATTTTTTAATTTAATAATAAAATTAAAAAAAAAATAATTTTATAAATAAATATAAAATTGATGTATATTGGATAGTTGACATTTTAATAAATTGTGTGTAGGTGTTTTTGTCCGGCTTGAGGTCATGAAATTTAAAAAACCACGATGTTGTGTTTTTATTAATTTTTGTTTATTTAAAATTCCCAATATTTCGATTGACTTCGTCAATCATCTTCAGGGTTGTCAATTTATGAATATAAAGTCAATCAACCAAAGACTGGTTGTGCGGACAAGTTACTGTCGTTTATACTTCATTGACACCATTGAAGATGATGACGAAGTCAATCGAAATATTGGGAATTTAAAAAAAAATAATAAAAACACAACATTGTTGTTTTTTAAATTACATGACCCCTAGACTAAATATAAAATTTTTATTATTTTAAGCCACGCTTATAAGGCAAGGCTACCAATATGTTTATACTATATATCAAAATAATAGTTGAAGTCAATTCAAAAAGTAAATATAAGGCAGCAATCTTCAAGAATGATTTAATACCCTAAACATTGTTAATCAATCATCTCTCATGATGTTGAGGAATTGGCACACCGAATTTCATTATTCTAGCTGTAGCCGTTTACTTGGTACCATTTTGTATCCCTCTGTTCCCATTGTATCTCTTGAAAGTACGAAATTTGGAAAAACCTTTATATTTTTCCTTTTTTTAAGGACAAAAACTTGTGAAAGTGGAAGGATCGTTTTGTTTTTTAAAATTGTAACGCCGCTGAGGATGATCGACGAAGTCGTTCGAAATATCGGGAACAAATTGAAAAATAAAATAATAAACGAACAACATCTTGTTTTTATTTACTTGAGACCTTAAGCCGTACAATAATACAAAACATTAGGAGCAAAAATATTCAAAAAAAAAAAACAAGATAGTTATAAAATTAATTATTGATCAACAAAAAATTATATTAATAAAAAATTTATATTAAATAAAATATATTAAACTTCAGATGCATCATACGATTCTGTAACACAGATTATTTCTAGTAATTTGCTTTTCGACGACCCTTCAATTTTTTAATTTGTCGTACAGTGTAAAACACCAATGATTTCAACTAATTTGGGTTTTATTTTATTTACTTGGGACTTTGATTATGACATAACCTTTTAATCTTTGGGGGTTTCCTTTCTAATTTGAGGTTTAATTTAATTTTTCACCTTAGGTGTTTCGTTTGATTTGGGAATTTATTTAATTTCATTATCATTTATTTCGTTGCGCGAGATGTGACGTTCTTGCACGAAAAGAGCGACATACAGTGTGTGACAAAACAATGGAAACTTTTTACTAATTAAAATTATTTCGATTTAATTGTTTGGTACATCTTTGTTTAGTTATAAAACTGTTATATCTTTTCGATATATCTTTGTTCGGTGTATTTCCATTCAATACAGAACAACATTATTCCATTCTAACAAATAAAAATTGAAAAAATTCATATCTTAAATTTTGTTTATTTCAGCCAAGTTGGCAAAACAATGGAAACTTTTAAATTTCTGTTCCAGAGTTGATTTTTACAGACTTTTTCATTCTACTTTTCTAGGCTTTATAGCTTCTAAATATAATGTATTCTTCCATTCTTCTAATCTTTTTTATTTTGATACAAAAACTAGATAAATCAATATTAACTCTTACACAAATATTAGCGTGTAAAAGTTTTCGTTTAAGTAAATAATGGCAAGAGTAAAATATTGCGAAGAATTAAAAACAAGAATAATAAATGATTTTAATGTTGGTCTAAAGCAGGATGAAAATTGTCTGAAATATTTAATGAATAAATTAAAAATTCCAAAGATAATTAACAAATATTGTGAAAGTGGTACGGTATCCACTCGTCATTTAGGCGGTAGACACCACAAAACATCTCGAAGACAGGATCATTTAATAGCTAGAGAGTTTACAAAATGTCCGAAAATGAAAGTTATTAACAAAAAAGACAAAAAAGGAAGTTATTAACAATCTCAAACTGAGAGTAAGTGCTCGGACTGTGGGACGAAGAACAGATGAGGCTGGTCTTAAATAATATCGTCTTGTGAAAAAACCACTAATTTCTAAAAAATCGCATTGCCAGCATAAATTTCACCAAAGAACACATAAATTGGTCTAGACAGAAATGGAATTCTGTCCTCTTTTCAGATGAGTCCAAATATAATGTAAAAAGGTCATGATGGAATAGCTTTTGTTTGTCGACCAAGGGGGCGAAGGCTGTATCCAAAATATACAAATAAAACAGTTAAATTTGGCGGTGACAATATAATGGTGCGGGGTGGCTACTCTGCCCACGTAATGGACACAATTCATGTTGTAGAGGTTACTCTAACTGGAATTGTATACAGACAAATCCTAAATGATATTATGTTTCCATTTTCGGAGGAAACATGCCCTTGATCAGGAGATTCCAGCACGATAATGACCCAAAGCACACTTCCAAGGTAGTAACCGAGTGGCTACTATCGAATGCAGTTAAGGTTTTGAAATGGCCAGCTCAGTCACTTGACCTAAACCCCATCGAAAACCTCTGGGAACTAGTAAATCGCAAATTTTGGACCCAAAATTACACAACCAAGACAGATCTCATAAAGGCAGTAACTACGAAGTGGCAAAAAATTCTGTGGAATTATCGATATTTTAATGGACTCTATGCCTCGGCGATGTGAAGCAGTGTTTAAAAATAAAAATATTAAAAGAAAAATATTAAAAGAAAAAATCAGTGATTTAATTTTTGATTAACTTAAAAATTAACATAATCTCTTTTTATTTTTTTCTAAAGTTAGCCGATATTATGTTTTAACTTTATTTCAATAAATACATAAACAAAGTATTCAAATGACAAATTAGTTTTTAATTCTCACAGGAAAATTATGGCGGATGATCAATAAAGTTGTAAAAGTACGTTTTTTTTTTTTAAGTTTCCATTGTTTTGTCACACACTGTATACAATGCGTTTCACAACGTGTTGAAAAGACCCCTTACCTTATTTAATATTTAATAAAACTTAAATTTCTTTTTGTAGTATTATTTTCCGAACTAAACTATTTATGTACAATGTATGTCAATATACGTAGAAGACTTTGTCATCTTCTGCCCCATTTATGGGGTACTTAGCGTAGCTTAATTTCTAGTTTCAGCTAACTCTTAATGATTTATGTCGACATTTCGCTGAATTACCACTATATTTACATAGTCACACGCTTGTAAAGAGTGATTTTTTTGAGGTTAGGATTTTCATGCATTAGTATTTGACAGATCACGTGGGATTTCAGACATGGTGTCAAAGAGAAAGATGCTCAGTATGCTTTGACATTTCATCATGAATCGTCTTACAAACGAACAACGCTTGCAAATTATTGAATTTTATTATCAAAATGCGTGCTCTGTTAAGAAAGTTCATTGCGCGCTTCCATTTTATGGTCAGTTTAATCGACCCACTGAAGCGGCTATTCGGGCTATTGTGACTAAATTTCGCACCAAATTTACATTGTTGGACATTAAACCACCAACACGCTTACGTAGAGTGCGAACTGAAGAAAATATCGCAGCTGTATCGGCCAGTGTTAATGATGACCACCAATTTTCGATTCGTCGCCGTTCGCACCAATTGGGTCTCTGTTACTCAAAAACGTGGAAATGCCAAAATTGGACTAAGCGGATGGACCACCTAAGACGCAGCCGCGGTCAACATTTAAATGAAATTATCTTCAAAAAGTAAATGTCATGGACCAATCTAACGTTTCAAATAAAGAACCGATGAGATTTTGCAAATTTTATGCGTTTTTTTTTAAAAAAAGTTATCAAGCTCTTAAAAAATCACCCTTTACATAAAAACGGGAACATCAGCGTGCTGCAACCCCACAATACCAGTAGTGCAACCATTGGAGCTTAGTTGATACCGTGTTAAGAGTTACACAACATTACGCATCTTTCCACCTAAAATATAGATTAAAGTCCAGCATGTTTAGCGGCCTAAAGTATAGGCTGAATGGATGGTGTACATTGTTATCACTCCTTTTGGACTTGGCAGCCATGTACATAGCTTCATTAATGGGTACCGACTATTCTAGCACGCCCACACCCACTCTCTCCCTCTATCCCTTTAATTTTGCACTCGGGAGAATTACGTTTACTTTTGTGTAACATAATCGTTTAATTCCGCACATGAAACATTAAAATGTTCATTTTGATAAAGTTATCGCTGGAAATTCCCCTCGACAGTGCCACTATTCGGGTGGAACACCAGCCAAACGCCATGCCCAAAACCAGGGAAGAAACATGGCAAACAGCGGAGAAAAGCCAACCATGATGCATGTGTAGCAGTGAACTAAGGCAGCATGTTGCCGTTGTTGCCATTGCACCAGGAAAGTAATGACAGTGTTTGGTGTTCGGTGGCATGCAGTCAATGACTCATATGGCGACATGGCGTTAATTTAATCGGGTGTTGGCGTTGCTGTTGATGTTGGTAATAGTGTGGAACTTTGCCATAACACTCTGAGATTTTGTGCAAACATTTTCTCACTAAATAAATGACATTTACATAATTTTCGCTGTAGCTGTTAGTGTAATGTGCAAATTTTATGTTGCCATTTGCAAAAGTCCATACAAACAATTGATTTGGGATATGTGTTGAGGGTTTAAGGACCAGTATTTGACGTGAGCTAACAATGGCTGTGCACGAATAGTATTGGAAACGAGAGTAACAACAAGTAGTATTTAGTATACACGGCTCCATTAAAAATTTAGTTTTAATCTTATTATCGTGTAAAATAGTAAGATAAGATATTTACACGGTGTTAATTAAGTACAGATATATCTAAAACTGCAGTTACATAAAAAACAAATAGAAAAGGTTTTAAGTCGGACGGGCCCACTATACCGCACTCTACGAACATTCGTATTTTTAAACACAAAATTAAGTAATATTAGAATCATCTATTTTATAGAGCCTATATAATATCACACTTACACATTTAGAAGAGTCGCAAAATGCAGGTAAGATTTGGGTGTCACGACAATTGCGAAATGAAATTAAATGTATTGTGTGATAACTGATAATATCTAATAGGTTATATAAATACGACGCTACAACACACATTGTTATTGTTGATAGAAGTTCGGAAAATAACAATGTGTACAAAATCACATTAAATGCTTACGCTCATTTCTATCTTGACGTCTGCGTAAGTAATTGTCAAAATTATCACATTAGTGTTCGGAAAATCGACGAAATATTTCTGAGGCTGCATATTTTGGGCTATGGTCCAAATCATCATTGTGCAAAAATCCCACTGGCCAATTTTTCTCTTTGTCATTATATGATAATACAGTTTTAAGTATATAAAATGTGGATGACCTAAGGACCTTGCCATAGTTGTATGTATAATGGCTCAAAACCGAAAGTATACAATCAACCAAAATTTTAGGTTTTACGACATTATGAAAATATATATAGTGTAGCCACCGATAGAATCAACAAAGGACCGCATTCCACTGCCTGCACACAATATGGAGAGCTAACAACATAACCACCAGCACAAAGTTAAAAATATTTAACTTAAATGTCGATACTGCTATATGGTTGCAGCACATGGAGTACAACGCAATATTCACGCAGGAAATTGCAGTCCTTCTACAATAAGTGCCTGAAACAAATCTTGCGTATTTACTGGCCAAATTGGGTAACAACTTCTCTCGATGGCCAACTGCAAAACAATTGAATCCGAAATTTTCAGGCGCAAATGGGCGTGGATTGACCATAACCTGAGAAGACCACTCGACGAAATCGCAAGATATGCACTCGCAGTTCCATAGAAATCCTGGAAGACCTCGTAACACATGGATACGCATGATGAGAAATGAATGCAAATCTCGTAATATGACATGGAACCAAGCTAATATCCTAGCTAATGATTAGGGTTTGGGGTTTCCCGAACTTTTTTCATTTCCCGGGAAAACGGGAATGATAATTTTCATTCCCGGGAATCCCGGGAATTCCCGGGAAAAAATAATTTATTTTAGATATGTCCAATATGGTTTAAAATATCAGCATTTAGTAACAGATGTGATTTATAACTCATTAATACCCACCGTACACGACCGTGTACACTATTGAAAGGCTTTCGTATTTTTTGTTAATTTTCAATATGAATTCAATTCTTGATTAATAAACTATATGGCACAAGTGGTCGAGAAGAACAAAACAAAATAATAATAATAATCTAAAACTAAATATTTTTTATTATTGTAGTTGTTATTAAAATAAAAATGATTAAAATAGTTTTAAAGATATGAATGAATGATTGGTAATGGTTTAATGGTTTACTGACATATCACAAATATAAAGGGTGATTTTTTAAGAGCTTGATAACTTTTTTTTGAAAAAAAAACGCATAAAATTTGCAAAATCTCATCGGTTCTTTATTTGAAACGTTAGATTGGTCCATGACATTTACTTTTTGAAGATAATTTCATTTAAATGTTGACCGCGGCTGCGTCTTAGGTGGTCCATTCGGAAAGTCCAATTTTGGCATTTCCACGTTTTTGAGTAACAGAGGCCCAATTGCTGCGAACGGCGACGAATCGATAATTGATGGTCATCATTAACACTGGCCGATACAGCTGCGATATTTTCTTCAGTTCGCACTCTACGTAAGCGTGTTGGTGGTTTAATGTCCAATAATGTAAATTTGGTACGAAATTTAGTCACAATAGCCCGAATAGCCGCTTCAGTGCGTCGATCAAACTGACCATAAAATGGAAGCGCGCGATGAACTTTTTTAACAGAGCACGCATTTTGATAATAAAATTCAATGATTTGCAAGCGTTGCTCGTTAGTAAGTCTATTCATGATGAAATGTCAAAGCATACTGAGCATCTTTCTCTTTGACACCATGTCTGAAATCCCACGTGATCTGTCAAATACTAATGCATGAAAATCCTAACCTCAAAAAAATCACTCTTTAAAACAAATATTTTTGGTAAAATATTTTGGAAATTATTTTTCATTTTACAAATATTTTACTCCAGACAAATAGTCAGAATTGAAGGCGTCATAAAATTGGACATTGAAATCACAAGCACGTACACTAGATTCAAAATTAAAAAAATGTTTATAAGAACAAAGAACCCGTATGGCTGAGCATGTTATGGCATCTAGAAGAAGATTCATTCGTCTAGAGAGTAAAATATTTTACAGAAACAGGGGGAAAATATTCTAAACTATAAATGCAATAGAAATATTAAAAACTGCTCATTTCAATTAAATAAATTCATAAAGAATAAAACCTTTGAAATAGTGCAGTCATTATTTCTTACAAAGGGTAATGTATATATACCGTAGGGTATATTTCTATTCATATTAGATTTCTCTTGAAAGTTTCCAGGTGTCAATTATAATATTATTCCTATTTTTAGATCATTTCTTAATGATTTCATATGGTTTCTGGGAAAACAAGAAAGTTAAGCCAGATAGCACGAGGGGTTACGTATTGGCACTATGTCAGCCATAGTATCAAATGGCCATTATTATTCTCAGTAATGTAAATATATGCATTTGAAATATATTTACAATTTCCCATCCATATATTAAAACTAAATAAGTGCTCAAAATAAACAACAAAAAATGTTTTTTAATATTTCCCGTATTCCCGGGAAATTTAAAATGTTTTCCCGGGAATTCCCGTCCAAATTTTTTCGGGAATTCCCGGGAAAACCGATTCGGGAATTCCCGGACCCCAAACCCTACTAATGATCGAACAAAGTGGAGAGAATTTGTTGATTTTATTCGTTTATTCCCTCAGCTGCAATTTCCTGATTCTAATTAAAGACCATATGACTGTACCATATTGCTACAAAAATTTACTAATACTGAAGATCCATTATGTTTCGCGACTACAGTGCAATGTACACATTTATTGATTTCATGATTCTATCTACAGCCGTTTGCTTGGTACCAAATTTATCCTATTTTGACCCCCCCATCCTTATGTGGATGGTATACAAAATAACATAAAAATATATTTTTTAATTTTGGAAAGTATGACAACTCTGTAATGATGAAGTTATCTTAATCAACCAGTCATAACTTTTTTCTGTAAAAGATAACGAGACAATTTTCGCAAGAGATAAATATAATTTTTTAATATAAATTTATATATAATTTACAATTTAAATTGTAGTAACTTAGGTTGATCGAAAATAAGGAATTTTTCATAAAGTAATTTAAAAACAAATCCAAAAATTTGCTTCTAGTTTTAAGGATAATTGTTTATAAAAAAATGCTTTTTTATTTTGTTCCTTGTTGTTAAACAAAAAGTACCTCTTCGACTTATTAAAATTATTTTTTCTACGCTCCACCATAGGATGTGGGTATACTATGTTTATCATGCCGTTTCACTCACTCACTTGTTACACTCAGAAAAAAATTAACCCTACAATGAGTTAAAATGAACTAAAATTTAGGAAAATTGGACTTCGTATAGCGCTAAAGCAATATTTCCTCATATCAAGTTCAAACTTTTCCCTGAAAATAGTTTATGCTTTGAACTTGATTCTAGTTCAATTTTTCTCAAACCAAGTAAATATTTACTCAAAGTGAAGAAAAATCCAGTAAGATTTTCCTCAAACCAAGTACATTTTTACGAAATCTAAGTAAAATTTTGCTGAAATTTTCCTAAATCTAAGTAAATTATTCCTAAAACTAAGTAAGTTTTTACTAAATTTTTAGTAAAATTTTCTTAAAATTAAGTAAATTTTTTGCTAAATCTTAGTAACCCAAAAGTATGAAAATTTTTTACTAAAATAAAGTAAATATTTACTTAAACTAAGGGCAATTTTGCTGATTTTTCCTTAAAACAGTAATTTTTTACTTAAACTGAGGAAAATTTTACTTGATACAAGGAAAAAAAGTGAACTTAATATAAGTTTAATTTAACTAATACAATTCAAACAAATGGTTTTGGTTCACAGTATCCAAAACTAATACAAACAGTAACAACATGAAATATTTCTCAAAAGTTTCATGAAACCTATGCCATAAGGAGATGAGCTATTACTCCATAATAGCTGCGAAGGCAAGAGAGGCGCCTTTGCAGTGGTTGTTTAGAATAAAACTTGAAGTATTTAAAAAATAAGTCTCTGCAAATGAACGAGAATTGCTTCTTAGATAAATATTGAAGAATTTTCTAAACAATTTCAAGTGATTTTTCATTAATACTTAAATGTATGAAGAACTCGGCATAAATTTCAGTAAACATAATAACTTACTTTTAGGAAATAACACATTTGTAAGTTAAAATTTCCTAAATGAAATTTTTCCATACAAAAGACTTTTTTCTTACTTAAAACCTTGGAAATATTCTTCCACATATGTATGAATTTACTCAATTGTAAGAATTTTTTATTAGGTCCAAAGAAATGTTTTTAAGTAAATTTACTACCCTATTTCTAGTAAATGTACTATTTACTATGGCTTTGAAAGAGGGAAACTTTACACATATATTTAGTTAATTTTCCAACCTTTTAGGAAATTTCTACTCAACTGGAGTAAAATTTTTGAACTAAATTGTAGTATGGATTTTACTCAGATTTATGAAATCTATTTTTCTGGGTGTATATATTCATGATCGTCATAAAATTGTAAGGCGATCTAGTCATGTCCGTCCGTCTAAACGAAGTTTAATTTTCTTTTCCTAATAGCTGTAGATCGCTTGGGATTGAAAGTGGACGAAATCAGTTCACAAGGAATAATCCAATAATCCCAAATATTTAGATTATTTGAGCATGTTCTGCTTATATTTACTTGATTTGGTATGCACATTCCCCTTAAGAATAAACGTGCACCATAAAGCGATTCTTATTTGCAGGGGCGAAATGGGGCAAAAAGGGATACAAATGACAACAAACGACAACAGCTAGAAATCCGATCGGATAACACCAAGGTCTACCCAATTTTACTATAATTTGAGCAACCAAAAATATTATTTCCTATATGTGAAATCATGTCCATTCCAACAAGCAATAGATAATGGAAATCGGTAGAAAAATGAAATTGTTAAGTAGTTTATTAATGTTTTACGTCAATTGTTAAAGCTAACATTGCATATAGGCCATTTAAAATTTTAAATTTGAACTACCGATTACATTGACTTTGAAAGGTAGAATATGTTAATTTTGTTTCTGGCTTATGTTTGATATTTACAGAGTGGGACGCTATACGTTCGAACAAAATTGAGAAATATTAAAAACGTGGGCAATTTTCGAGAAGATATCGGCCTTCAATTCAGCCTTCATGAAGCTCATTTTCATCTCGGTGGCTGTGTCAATAATTGTCGCATATGGGCTTCAACCCACAAGTGACTATTGATAAGTCAATGCATCCATAACGAATCACTGTTTTGTGTGGATTTTTGGCTGTACTGAAAAATTGGATTGGTCGGATGAGGTACTGCCGAGCCAACCGTGGTAGTCATATGAATGATATTTTGTTCCATTATTAAATGACAAAGTTCAACCTTACCAAGAAAACCTGAAATTTGAAAAAATAATAATTACTTTTTATAGCCGATTCTAATTTAAAATAATATTACATGGATATACATTCAATTGTAAATACAATAATACAGTGACACATAATCCGAAATCTCTGTTAGATTTCAAACAGGATGGAGGAATTTAAAATCGGTTGACATAAGAATACCTCATTTGGGACAAAAAGAAAAATTAATGAAAAATCGCCAAAAATTCGAATTTAACACACTTCGTATTTTACTGAAAACCGAACATGGTTTCCAAAAAAAATCGACACAAAAAACGGTAAATTTGGACCTAAAACTTGTTGATTTATACGAAATATGATGACACGTTTCTTCTACTCCTTCCAGCAATTTTTTTGACATTAAACGTTTTGGCATTATTCACTGTAGTTTGTATTTTATGATTCCTCAAAGTTGACAATTTGCAGTGATTGTAGGAATTTTATACAAATAGGAAGACTTCGGTTTCGCGAGTGCGTCGAAATTTTTTAGAATCACCACTACATTAAAATATGCAAAGATTTTCTTCATATTCTTTAGTGTTCGTCTATCTCAATTATTTCTTACTGTTGAAACCATTTGACATGAAACTAACTTATAATAACATATAAGTTAAACAACCAATGGTTGATATGCAGGGTATTTTTGTGGAAAAATCCCATTAGAGAAAATTTTAAAGAATGACCGAATGCCAGCAATACATTAAACATTTATTTTTCAGAGTCTTTGGATATATTGCAAAGGTTTATTTCCTTGCTATACAATTTGTCGACTGATAACTTACAGTCCATGTCTTCTACCCACTTAATTGTTATTGACCAGCATTTCTAACATAGTCCATGAACAATAACGCTTCTAAATATTACTCCAGCGCATTTTGTACTAGCTGTGTAAATTGTCAATGTTGCAAATTCTTTCAATATTCACTAGTTTTTTACTTCAGCACACGGTAACATTTATAAGCCATCCTTGTACAACATTAACTGTGCTAACTACCAAAGTGTCCTTTACAATTTAGCTCAACTTCTACACTTTTTAAATTAATTCTGGACACAAATTTATGAGGTTTCTTTGGTATTTAAAAAAAGAAGAAAAACTTCCATGCTTTCCACAAATTTATGACCAGAAGCCAAACATTTTAATGAATATGTCAAAAGAATTAAAAAGACTTTATAAAAAAAGAACAACTACACTAGGACAGAACTGAACAGAACAGAAGAGAACACATAAAGTAATGAACAATTTCTTCCATATGCAGTGCGGTAATTAAAACATTAGAGGAGAACAGCAGCAGAAAAGGACCCTCAAACCATACCACTCACACATTACCGATCATATTTCACAGTCATTTGACCGGGAGGATAATAGGGGGAGAGGAGAACAACAGCAAATAGAGAAAACCCCCGTGTCCACAAACAAACAGAACAGAAATATTTTACGCGGACAGAACGTAATAATGCCATAAATTAAAGGAAAAAATTAAAACCTTTGCAAAGCCAAAACGACAACAGAAAGAAGGCCAGCAGAACAGAACAGAACTGAGCTGAACAGAACAAAGTGCAGTCCAACAAACCGCCAAATGGTGATGTGGTGAAATTGGCGAACATCAACATTATTGTTTACCATGGAACATACATAGTTTTCCAAACGATTTTCTCCATTTCAATGCAAACCGGAGATGGAAAATAAAGAATGCAAAAACAGCAGGAAAACACAAGCGACCACAAAAGACCATTTGAAAAAAAAATATATAAACGAACTTCTGTGCGGGACAAATATGCAAAGGAACAAGAGAACACATGAAAGAAAATGATTATGAAAAGAACAAAGCAAGAAAAAATGTGAACAAGTCACGCCAACTTGGAAAATGGGCAGGACATATGACGGTGCAGAGTATACAACGAACCTAAGATACCCTTTAGAAAAATATCGCTAAAACAAAATTGTTGCACAAAGACAAGGTTTGGACATTCCTGTTCACATCTGTCAAAATTTTACCAATTTAAGGTAAAACAAAAGTACATAAAATCCATCAAACGGACAAAAGTGATGGAAAAGTTATTAGATTTACAGATTGAGCATATTTTCTAAGAAAAAAAAAATAGCCGAATGGCCAAAGTGGGGAAAATGCGTTCCAAATTTTTGGATTTATTTAATTTTTTTGGCGAAAACTGCAGTAACTCAGTCAATTACTGACGGATTGTAAATTAAAAAGGTATCGTTTTACACCTTACCGAGCTTGCATTTTAAATAAATTCTCATGTATTACGGCGAAAATTACAATAAAATGTTAGCACTATGTATTTGATGGATAAATACACACAGATTCCTCAAGTTTTAAATAAACAACAGATATATCGTTCGAAAGGTTCAAGTTTCTTCTTTTCAATTCCGGTAAGAAGCCGGTTGGTAATCGATTAAGTTATAGGCTTATAAGTATGCAAAGGTATGCAAAACCGGTTTTATACCCGTAAACGACATACAAGAAAAATGGTTTCACTTCCCAGAATTCTTCAAGAGACATCACTCTCTAACTTTATAGAAAATATTTTTGAAATAAAAAGCAATAAGTCAATTCTGAACCTTCGAAAGACAAATTGCCTAAAAATGACGCTGAATTTTAAGCAAAAAATACATGGCGTGGTTTTTCTCTTAATAAAACATACTATCGAATTTTATGCACTCCAGTCAGATGTGTATACCCTAGCCCTACAGGCTAGAATAGTACACATCAATTGGGACATACAAAAAGTGCAGCGCATCAAGGTGTGACTTACGTCTTCGTTTCACGTCTTCCAAAAGGAGTTAAGAAATTTATGCAATCCTTTCACAAATTAATATTTCCCAAAACTGTTTTTTTACCTTCTGGCAGTTTTTAAATGTACGCCAAATTTAAAAAATACTATTAATCATTAGCTTAAAAATTCTTTAGAAATATATAATGTATGGGAAAGTGAAAGTCATGTGTCACGTTTTTAGTGAATGTACTTATCAGTAAATTACCAAATCTGTTGCGGAGAGCATACTATGTTTTTTAAACATTACCTCGGTTACGATCTTAAAATCTTAAATTATTTGCGGCCTATTGGT
The DNA here is from genome assembly GCA_947397865.1 of Polietes domitor. Taxonomy (NCBI): domain Eukaryota; kingdom Metazoa; phylum Arthropoda; class Insecta; order Diptera; family Muscidae; genus Polietes; species Polietes domitor. The sequence goes on from OX377620.1 coordinate 48,817,618, forward strand.
ATGTGTCTTCGAATTGTTCGAGTAGAAACTGGTACCTGCAATTGTTCAGATCGTTTATAAAAAGAGACAAATGAGTGTATTTTCTCAAGTCTGCTCATAAAATTGTCCGTCCGACCATATTTCTTTGGCGGTCAATCACTGCGATGTACAGCAGCAATTTTTGATTTATTTTAAAAAAATTAGCAATAATGTGAAATATTGAATTTTTGTGAACATTGTATTTCTGAACAGTGTCTTTGTGTTATATTCCACAAAAATAAGCAGTCACAATTTGTTGCCTGAGCTAAGATCCAAATTTATCGAAAGTCACTTCAAGACAAATTTTTTTTAATTTCAATAGCAAAAATAACAAAATAATATTAAATACTAGCTGTTTTACTCGGCGAACAGTGGTTCAGACTCAAAATCCATCGGCCAAAATTCAATAACTAACTGTTCTAGTAACATTTTTGAATTCTGTAGAAAATCAAAATTAAACAAGGACCCAAGGATTATTTTGAGATATTAACATTAAAAATCGGGAAATCGAATATATATTAGAAATCGGTTCAAAGTTGACTATTTTTCGATTTTAAAGAAAATTAAAATTTTTATTTTTTTTGTTTTTATGTTTTTTAACATATTTTTACGTATTTGTTCATAATGCGAAGAAAAATTTTTTTTTGTATTAAAGATTTTCACTTTTTTCTGATTTTGAAAATTGAAAATACGTAATTTCTTTTTATGAGTTTATCGAACTGTTTCTCACATTTTGCACTCAAAAATCTGACTTTTAGCACTAAATGTATCCTATCTATCAAGGGTGCAATTTCGAGCAGGCAAAAGTTACCATACAAAAACGGGGAACCCTGCAGCCTTTCCAAATATGTATACATTTCGTTAAAGACTTTTGTCGGAAAAAAGCTGTGTTGCTTCAAATACAGACATTTGTTCAAAAAACATATTTTTTTAAATATTTATTACAAACAAACTATATTTGTCATAATACAGTTTTGTCATAATAAAGCTAAGAAACCACGATTTCAAATAAAAAAGATCTGAGTGCAAAATCTCTTAAAATGTGTGAGAAGCAGTTCGACGAAATCAAAAAAAAAAAAGAAATTACGTTTTTTCAATTTTCAAAATCAGAAAAGCGTGAAAATCTGCAATGCAAAAAAATTAAAATTTTTCCTTCGCATTATGAACAAATACGTAAAAATATTAAAAAAAAACATAAAACTTAAAATTTAAATTTTCTTTAAAATCGAAAAGTACGAAAAGTAGTCAACTTTGGACCAATTTCTAAAATATATCCGATTTTCTGATTTTTAATGTTAATATAATAATGTTAAAATAATACTTGCGTCCTTGTCTAATTTTGTAATTTTACAGAACTCAAAAATGTCTACCAGAACAAAAGTTATTGAATTTTGGCCGATGGATTTTGATTCTGAAACACTGTGCGTCGTTCCACGGGATCATTTTTCCCTATCCCTCTACTTCATATGCTTTTGAAGGTAAAATGAGTACTAATTCATAATTTTAATGTATAGGTTGTGTGGCAGTTCAGCGCTCCTTTGTCTTATCATAATCTAGTATGGCCAGGAACCATCCTCCGTCCACTGGTAATCTATAGGCGAATCGGTCCACCGGTTTGGCGTCTTATACGGAGCATACAGATTTATATATATATATATAGATTCTTATACATTTCTAAACACAGGCTAATTAGTTACTAATACGAACAACGACAAAACAAAATAAATTTCAAAAATGGCGTTATTTAAAAAAAAATGTGGAGTTGCATATGTTTTGTCCACACCGATTTTTATAATTATCAACAAAAATGCCGACAACAAAGAAATTTTAATAGAATAGAATCTAAATGCTTTATTTATATTTTTTTAATAAACATTGTCTTCTCTGTGATTCAAATTTACAAACTTAAAGAGCCTATTAAATCAAGTCGCCCCTAGTAGCAAATGTTTTGTCCACCACTGTATATATATATATATAAAATTTAAATTAAAATTTTAAAATGTATCCTTCGATTATTAGCGGTACTGTGGGAACTATTTTAGGTGATTTATTAAAAGCAAATTTAAAAACTTGTATCATCTTTCTCCTGTATATCCCAATTTTTAAAATCTGAAAAATGATGTATCTAAGACAGAACCTAGTGGCAGATCTGTAGGAAAACTTTTTTCTGAAGAGTAGCGAAATCCAGTATTCACTATTAAAGTTCGATTAAATTTTTTGAAAGCTCAGAGGAAATCAATGTTACGCAAATCGTACTATTTACTATATTTCGCCCCTTGGCAATGCTGTTTCAGAACTTCTTTAGAATGCTTTGTCATTTGAGCATAACTTGTGTTGTTTACAGAGGCTGGCAAATTGTGCCAGATCAAATATATATAGCAAGACCTGTATAATAGTTCATAATATTCTTATTTGTTCAATTTAAATCAAGGAATAAACCCCATATTTCCGAAATATCATCAACAAATCGGTGTTCTTCAAAATTGTAAATTCCTTTAAATTTTAAATTTTAGAATTATTTACTCAAATGCACACTGTCCTAAAGAATCTTTGAAAAATTCACATTTTCCAATTCAAGGAAGCAAAAATGTTGCATACCCAGTACAAATGTTAATATATCTTCCAGCCGTTAACAGAGAAAAAACAACAAGAATACACGATGATTGTACATAAATAATAGAGAAAAAACAAAGCCAGCATGAAAGGAAAATATAAATTATAGAAAAGTATTTGTGGAAACTTAAGCGGAATGTATTTAAACTAGTGAAACGAGAATTCATAAGGAAATATATGGCTGTATATAAGGGTGGCCCATATTTTATGTATTCAAAACAAGTTTAATGAGTCTACTTTCTGAAATATGCAAAATTTTAAAGAGTAAGGTCTGATGTAAATTTGCAAAATTTTAGTCTTTTTTGTCAAAATGGAAAAATGTATGCAAAAAAAGTTTTAAAATTACTAGTGTTGTAAAAGTTCCTATGACTAAATTTTGGACATCATTATAAGATGTTTCTTTAAAAATGTAAAATATTGTAAATAGACAATTATTATTTTTTGGAAAAAAATGCCAGCTTCCTTAAAGCAAAGAGATTAGTCTGCGAACTTTTCTTCGCGTTGTTCCATATACAAAAACTCTTACATATCTTTTCATACTTTACACAGCCATAAAACTTGGGACAATTGTTAAGATAAACATAAATTAAAAGATTCAAAATGGTTTCAAATAAAAATCTTTAAGTTTGTGTGTTTTGTAGGATTGATTTGTTTTAAAATAGTTTTTATCTTCAATACGATTTTTTAAGCTTTTCTGTTGCTTTTTACTCCATCTTAGTGTATACATTTTACACATCCAAAAATTCTGCCATTTAGCTAGTGAAACATTGTTTCAGGGCTGATCGAAATCAAATTGTCTGCAGCCATTTAACGAGAATTTAGGGCACATTTATAATTTTCCACATCTTGGTTTCCATCAGTTTATTATCCGTTCAGTAATCTTAAATTTCGCCAGACTGCTGCCATGCCCGAGTAAATGTTAATACAACATGTTAAGGTTTTTCTTTTTCTTCCAGCGAAAAGCGAAATTCATGTCAGATCTGTAAAAGTGTCTACACATCAGACCACTTTTTGTTGGATATGATAATGACCCTGCAGAGAAAACAACATATGTATGACCTCGGGTCATATGTCATACATCATTTCAGAAGCATTTGTTAAATACAAAAAATAACTCATACACACGCACACAAAGGTACACGGGCGCAAGTACAGCAAAAGAACCACATGTACACGCATATGCACAACACCCACAGAAAATAATCAACAAAATGAAAGGTAGACAAACAGATTAGCTGGAGAAGAAAGAAACAAGAACAGAACAAATATGAGTTTGTAAATGTCTACACACGCACACACACCCAAACGCCGAAATATATTCGTGTGTGATGCAAGTGATGGCTACAAATCCATGCTAACATTTAGACAGGACCAGAGATAGGATCATATGCCCTCAAACAGACAGAAAGGGTTATCGAATAGTAGCTAAATGGCTTGCATGTGCAAGCCACTAAAAGTCCTTTGGGACAAGTCCACACGTTACATAATTAATGTAAGGCTATTGGAGATTCTTCGATATGACTACCAATTAGATTTTATTTTATGTATCGATTCGTAGAAATATAATGTTTCTCGAGTTTTTTTTTAATTTTAGTGAAAATTGAATGCAGGACACATTCGTTAACTTTTTGCAATTTTATAGAACCTGTATCAAAATGTGATGCATTATGCGTCAGAATGTACATAGTTTGCTCATTCGTAAATTCTATTATATTCTCTCTTATATCCCCCGCACCATGGATTGCATTACACAGAGGCTGTAGAGGCAGTATATTAAAAGAAAATATAATCTTTTAATATAGTCAAACCAAAACAAATATTATATAATATAATATTTTAATATATTATATTATATATTATTTTATATATATGTGTATATGTTTTTATTATTTCAAACCACGCTTATAAAGCAAGGCTACCGCTACTATATACAGTGGTGGCCACACAATTAGAAACGAATAAATATGATTTGCACTTTATATCAGCTGCCCTTACATAAAACAACAACAACAAATATTGATACCCAATATTGTAAGTCTCACTTATTACTACATTTTTAATAGATATTTGAAGATGTAGACATATTCTTGAAAGGTCAAAACCAATATTAATTATAAACGATCGTAAAAAAAATTTATTCAAACTATTGGTAGACAACATAATAAAACAAAATGAAAGAAGACTCAATACTTCGTCGGATATCCTATATATTTTACTACATCGGATAATCTCCTTGGCAAACTTTGTACCGAAGTTAGACATCTTCAAGGTGGTATCGACTCCCAAACTTCCTTAATATTCAAAGAGTGTTCGTCATTGTTTCTTGGAGATTTCCTTCTTAAACCTCTTTCTACATCAGCCCAAAAGTTTTCAATGATATTTAAGTCTGCATTTTGGCTGGCCAGGCTAAAACATCGGTACCATTGCCTCACAAGGCGTGAAGTATGTTTCGGATCGTTATCCTGTTGAAAATTATAAGAAACTGATATATTTAGGAACGAAAATAGTTCCATTAAATTTTCCAGAATTTTTGCACTGAATTTTATTAAAATTTATCAGTTTGTGCTGAAAAAAAAATATAATTTAAGATTGTGTTTCTAATATCAAGTAAGTACAAGCAGATATTTTGAAAAAAAAAATACTTAAATACTCTAAAGTATTAGGGATTATTATGGGTATTTTTAGTACTTGTGAGGGAAACATTTTTCCCGTTGGACCGATTTCGCCCAGTTTCAATCCCAACTGATCTACGACTATGGAAAATTATCTCCTGTCGTTTAGATGCTAGCGTGCTTTCAACAGACGGACGGACATGGCTAGATCGTCTTAGAATTTTATGACGATCGAGAATATATATACTTTATAGGGTCTCAGATCCATATTTCCAGGTGTTACAAACGGAATGACAAAGTTAGTATATCCCCATCCTGGAGGTGGTGGGTATAATAAATTATCTTTGTGCATTTGTTTGTAACACCCAAAAGGAAGTGAGATATATACATTGTTAATTATACCGATCGACTTGAAAATGAAAACGTTGCACAACGAAGTTTATCGGGATAAGGATGAACACTATTTAATTTGAAGAAAATCGGTTCAGATTTAGATATAGCCCCCATACGAATTTCACTCTCGATTTGACTCTTTTCACTCTAGATTCCACATATTTTAACAGATTTTCTTCATAATTGGCAAAACATCATATATTTCAACTAGAAACACCTGTGGTAAAAATGTGTTATATATAGCTCCCATACAAATTTCGAATTTTCCGCTCTAGAAACGACATATTTTATCAGATTGTTTTTAAATTTGGCAAAACATCTCATTTTTTAAGCTAGAAGACCAGTGGTGAAAATATGTCAGATCGGTTCATATTTCTATATAGCTCCCATTCAAATTTCGCTCCCGATTTGACCTTTTCCGCTCTAAAGCCCACATATTTTAACAGATCTTCTTCAATTTGAGCATAACACGTTATACTTAAACTTAAAGAACCTATTGTGCAAGTGGGTCACTTTATTCCATGTTTGATGATATAGTCCCGATACAAATATTCTTCTTCTCGTTTTCACTTTTTACCGAATTGAATTGTATTCGGATAGAAAGAGGAGTGTATCATATAGTCGGTCCCGAACGACTTTAGCCTTTCCTTACTTGTTTTTGCTTAAAACCATTGCACCATATGTGAATATAAATCAATAAGCAAAATTCCGCATATGGCGTTCAAAGAACCCAAAGGTGCCTATTGAGAAGCCAATGCATCCACAACGAGCCACTGTTTGGTGTGCATTTTGGGCTGTACTGAAAAATTGGGTTGATCGGATGAGGTACTGCCGAGCCAGTCGTGGTAGTAATATAAATGCTATTGTGTTCCAGTATTAAATGACAAAGTTCAAGCTTTTCAATAAAACCAGAAATTTGATAATCAGTACTTTTTTTATAGCCGCTTCTAATAATTTTATATTTGGGTATTGATTTTATCGCTGTGATACCTGCTTTTATAGCACCGTGCGTCAGTACTTTTTGAAGCTGAATAACACCATATAAATGTCGTATAAATGACATCTTTGTACTTATTTTCCCATTCGGTGATCTTTTCTCATTTTACAGGACTTTTAATTTCAAAGTATATACATGTTTTAATAGTAATTTTCGCACTTATCCGAGTCAAACAAATACGATATGAGTATCAAATTAAAATATAATAACATCATTTAAAAATACTTAATATTTTCAAATTTCCTTCGTTAAATAAATAAATTTTAACTTTTTAAGGGGAAAACTTGAAATAATTGCTAATACTAAACTAATTTGAATGGATGCCAACATGAAGTATTTTTAACAGATATTATTTTCTTTCATTTGATACCCATATAGCCTTTGTATGGCTCGGAAAAGTACGACAATGTATTATTAAAATACATATATCCTTTGGAAATTTAAAGTCATGCAAAAAGCACAGCATTTCTACATACGATCCCTTTCCTATAGGAAATTGGTGGATATCGCTATAAACGTAAATATCCTGGGTTATGTCAGTAGAGATATTATACAGAACTGGTCCCAAAGTGTGAATAAAGTGTCAATTCTCTTCTTATTTCTTTTATTTATTTACATGAAAGTATTGTACAATTTATATGACAAATGAAGACATATTAATACAAAAGATGGCCAATCTCTTTAAATATCTAACATATTTGCTAAAAATAATATCTGAGAGATCTTCGCGTTAGTATTATGGTTGCAAAGCTCTCTGCCAACTTCTACAACAATTCACTCTTTGGAGGTATGGACATGACCTGTATGTCCTTGGAGACCAATCCTAGGTCATGTCTTTTGAGGTATGGTCTAAGTCATGTCCTGTGACCGGTAGTTTAGAACTACAGCGGACATGTCTAAGACATACCACAGGGGGTCAATTCACCCCTCCAATGACAAACCCATGTAAAAGGGACCGGTCCCCGTCATATATTTGGGTTAGAACCAGTACCGGTTCATAACCACCAGTGACCAGTTCTAGGACTTGTCCTGGGATAGTTAATTTTCCCGTAGGGTAGTTTCATGTGTATAAGGTCTTATTCAACTCCAATGAAAAAATGTAAAATTGCCACACGGCGTAATAAAAAATCCCAAAATATTGAACAAATATGAAAGGTGGTGTCTTCGAAAGAAATTAAAAAATATTCTTTTTAATTATCTTTTTTATTTTTTATGAATCACCGAAAAATACTCAATATAAACAACAATTTAGGTGAGACATTGAAAATAACAAAGTCTCGATGATGTTTTAGGAAAATATGCAGCACTAGTTCGTTGATCCTTTACAAACATAAACAAGCATTTCACTCTCACTCTCCCTCTCTACTCAAATAAAAAATCACCTTTCCTCTATTTTTCGTTGAAGTTTTTTTCCGACACCCTTTACATTGGCTCCCACCTAATCCTTTCCCTACGACAAATCCATTTTTTGTTGGTGGGTAGATGCTTAAATACCATACGTTTTATAGCTGCAGCTACTTGTGTTGTTAGCGAAAAAAAAAACACAGAAAAAAAACGAAAATAACGCCGGAGAAAAAACACGTTAGTTATCTTGTTCCTTTTGTGAGTTGTTGTTGTTGTCGCCGGGGCAGGTGATATGTAAAGCGCGAAATATTTCACGATAAAATACTTTTGGCATGCAAATTTATTTTTGTTAGCATATAAATCCTTTTTTGCTCCGCATTTTTTTTTTGTGCCAGAGAAGCCTTCGTCGTTGGGTTTGCTTTTTATTGCTAAACGACTTTGTCATTTAGCTAAAGGTTATTCTTTTTTACATTTAGTACAATATACACACTCGTGCAGGTGTTGGACAACGAGGTGGGTGTGAAATGGATGTGGAAATTGGACGACGAGAAATTGTGGGGGAATATTTTCGAAATCAAAAAAAAACTTCCGATTGGATAACTTTTGTAAATGAAGGAGGTGATCAAATTTGGCACTCATAAATTATTGGAACAGCGTACAGTAAAGGTAACTATATTAAAATTCTTTCATGTATTCCATAGTTGCACCAAATTTTTTTTTGGAATTTTGGAAAATAATTCTATAACTTTAGGATTTCCCTATATTTTTTTTGGAAAAATAATTGAAGATTTTGTATTCGCAGATTTTCCCCAACTCATTAATGAACCCTCGTCGAGCTTATACACATACATCAAATGAATCTACACAGGTGCTGGAATGTTGCTGCTGCTGCTTTTTTGGCAATACCCTGCACATGTAATATGCAAACATTGTTCGTGTTTTATCCCTTTGCCACGAAAAAGAGTTGACTGTTGTACTGGTGTAGGTGGCATTCTTTCTTGCCGCCGATGGACTGAGAATGTTACACCAAAAAAAAAAAACACACAAAAACGCCATTTGCCTCACCCTTTCAAAGGCAACGGTAGGCAAATCTACATAAAAGCGTTTTAAAGGTTGTACAATTATCAAAGCTAATGGGTTTTTAACTCTTTATTTGCATTTTTTACATTTCTAAAAATACTTTGTATTGTTAGACTCATGTTTACTTTCGTGGCATGCAGCGGCGGCGGATTTTTCCGTAGCATTGTGGCAGAGGGGTGTGGGGCGAAACCTTCACTGGTTTTGATTATGTTCACAGATATGAAAAAAATACAAATTGAATACATTTAAAAACAATAATTGTTGAATATTCAACAGTGACAAGAACAACAGAGGAAATGTTCTGTTTGAGAAGTGCCAGAAAAATACCCTTGTTTTGTGAACTGTGTTAATAGACGTTTCTATTTGGCACACCGAAGCTGATTGGAATATATCGATTTTTGGTATTTTGCTCTTAGACTTCAATAATTTTCTTTGAATACCAGAAGTTATAATCAAATTTCTAGTCTGCAGCTGCACAAGAGAGCTTAATATATGTTTGTTTGAAAAGTAAAACTTTTTAACACATATTAACATTTCCATTTGATCTCCGTAAAAGTTTATGCAATAGAAATAAAGGTACATTATTTTGTAACCCCAACGCCCCTCTGTTAAATGCAGCCATTATTCTTCAACGAACAAAAACTTTCATCGAGAACTTTAGCAACAACAAATAGTGTTTAATAAAGTAATTGTCATGTATTATTTATTTCATGATTGTCCACAATTTATGAGCAAAATAAAACATTATTTTTCATTAGAGGTGGGAAATCACATTGCAGGAAGTCTAATGTGTTTGATGGTGACAGTTCTGAAAAGGAGAAATGGTGATGCTCAGGATTTTTTGAATGTCCGACAAATTTGAGATTTTATAACCCTGGATCTCTAATGGGGGCCACAGGGTGACCCTTCAAAGGAGGTCACCTCGATCGTGGTGGCAATTGAAATGATTACCCAAATAAAATGTTTACTGATAGCAAAGATTTGGCATAGTTATAAAGACCTACGGAAAAGTAGTGAGTGTAGCTCAATTAGATATTTAAGTTACAAGAAGAAAACTTCATATATTTTGGTTGGCTCATTCTTAGCTCGATTTTCGATCATATAATTTACAATATAATTATTTGTTTCAATAGTCTATGGAATCATCTCCTTACAGACTTGCTTGCTAAAACTAGAAGTAATATAAATCTAAAATTTCAATAAATTTATTAATAGGAAGCGATAAATCTAAAGCATTTCTTATTTATTAAATTGATTTTTTTTAATTCAATCTCAAAATACATTCATTACATTATTCATTTATTATTTATACCAAAAGGATCATAGCATTTTCAAATTAAATGAAACCTATTCTAATTCAATTAATTCAATTTTTCCAATTAAATGAAACTTTTTCAAATAAACGGTAACCTTTTTCAGATGAAATGAAACCTTTTCAAATTAAATGGAAATTAAAAAAAAAACTACTACAAAGATGAAATTAAAAACTCTTCTTTATGCACACAAATCTGATCATAAAGCGATTGACAAACCAATGGAACAAAAGACAGCACTAGCAGCCCATTGTACCTAGATGGGGCATAAGCCAAACTTCAACGACGTAGACATTTTGACGCAAGAAAATAATTATCGTAGAATATATACGCTTGAAATGTTACATATTATAAATGTCCCTACTGACCAGAGAATGAACTACAAGACTGACACTGACCACTGTGCACAAATATATCGAAACATTGTTGACAAATATGGATGAAAAACCAATGAACTCGGTTTTGCTAAAATGTAATTATTGTGATAATTTTTGTTTTGTCTTTTTGTATAATTAATTTTGTTTGTATTTTTACGATCGAAATATCGGAAAAGAATAAATAAATAAAACAATTTAAAAAACTAAACATCAGTTTTTTGATTTGTTCATGACCTCAAGCCAGACTATCCGGAAAAATAAAAAACCTTTTAAATGAAATTAAACTTTTTTCAAATTGAATGAAACTTACGTCAGAAAATATTAAATAATTTAAACATTAAATAATATTTAAGAAGTACATTATAAAACGTCTGTTAATAAAAAAATTATTTAACAATCGGAGTTGTTTTGTTTATTAAAAACTACAGAGATTAAGAAAAACAATTTGCTTCAAATTTGCCAAATAAAATATATTTCTACATGTTGCCACAAAAAAGTTTAGATTTTTTTTAAACTACCCTATGACAATATTGCCGATTTTCGATTGTTTTCAAATAATTTGAAAATATTTGATAATTTAAAAATTCGGACCCGATTTATAGATTGGTGTAATGGAAGACATTTTCCAACAATCTAAAAACGTTCTTGCTTCCAAAGTGTAATTAAAAATATACTTCAAAATCGATGAGCTGCATTTTTTAAGAAAATGGATTGATATACCGCAATATCAAATTTAATTGATTCTTTGAGATTTAAAAGACATCAATGCCAGATGTAATATTATTTAAAAATATAAAAGGAAAGATAGGAACAGATGTGTTACAATTCTATAAACAAAGCTTACAAAAAAGGTTCCATCCTATCCATAACGTTTTCTAGTTATTTCTTTGGTTCAAATTTATTTCTTTTGTTGCAAAGATGATCTGTTTTAGAAGCGTTTAATGCCCATTTTGAATCATTTGACCAACGTGCAATGAATATAAATCTTTCCGTTACAGAATCAATTAAAAAATCGATTTGGAACCACAAACGGAGTTATAAGTAAAGAGTGATTTTTTTGAGGTTAGGATTTTCATGCATTAGTATTTGACAGATCACGTGGGATTTCAGACATGGTGTCAAAGAGAAAGATGCTCAGTATGCTTTGACATTTCATCATGAATAGACTTACTAACTAGCAACGCTTGCAAATCATTGAATTTTATTACCAAAATCAGTGTTCGGTTCGAAATGTGTTTCGCGCTTTACGTCCGATTTATGGTCTACATAATCGACCAAGTGAGCAAACAATTAATGCGATTGTGACCAAGTTTCGCACTCAGTTTACTTTATTGGACATTAAACCAACCACACGAATGCGTACAGTGCGTACAGAAGAGAATATTGCGTCTGTTTCTGAGAGTGTTGCTGAAGACCGTGAAATGTCGATTCGTCGCCGTTCGCAGCAATTGGGTTTGTGTTATTCGACCACATGGAAGATTTTACGCAAAGATCTTGGTGTAAAACCGTATAAAATACAGCTCGTGCAAGAACTGAAGCCAAACGATCTGCCACAACGTCGAATTTTCAGTGAATGGGCCCTAGAAAAGTTGGCAGAAAATCCGCTTTTTTATCGACAAATTTTGTTCAGCGATGAGGCTCATTTCTGGTTGAATGGCTACGTAAATAAACAAAATTGCCGCATTTGGAGTGAAGAGCAACCAGAAGCCGTTCAAGAACTGCCCATGCATCCCGAAAAATGCACTGTTTGGTGTGGTTTGTACGCTGGTGGAATCATTGGACCGTATTTTTTCAAAGATGCTGTTGGACGCAACGTTACGGTGAATGGCGATCGCTATCGTTCGATGCTAACAAACTTTTTGTTGCCAAAAATGGAAGAACTGAACTTGGTTGACATGTGGTTTCAACAAGATGGCGCTACATGCCACACAGCTCGCGATTCTATGGCCATTTTGAGGGAAAACTTCGGAGAACAATTCATCTCAAGAAATGGACCGGTAAGTTGGCCACCAAGATCATGCGATTTGACGCCTTTAGACTATTTTTTGTGGGGCTACGTCAAGTCTAAAGTCTACAGAAATAAGCCAGCAACTATTCCAGCTTTGGAAGACAACATTTCCGAAGAAATTCGGGCTATTCCGGCCGAAATGCTCGAAAAAGTTGCCCAAAATTGGACTTTCCGAATGGACCACCTAAGACGCAGCCGCGGTCAACATTTAAATGAAATTATCTTCAAAAAGTAAATGTCATGGACCAATCTAACGTTTCAAATAAAGAACCGATGAGATTTTTGTTTTATATGCAAAATTATGCCATAATACCATGGTGGAGTGTATTAATAGCCAATTGAACACAATTCAACTATAAGCCAAAAAAATATACATTCTTTTGGAGCTCTAAAGCCGAATACGTATAAGAAATTACCGCAGCGCAACATTTGTGAACATGTTCATTATTAAAATTGGGCCGATCGGACCACGCCCACTATCACCTCCCATATAAACTCAATATATAGCCAACATAATTATCACCCTGTATTAGTACAGGGTGATCAAAAACAAAATTTTATGAAAGCTTAAAAGAGTGAAACTTCTTTCGCTTTGACGAACAGTGTTTTTCTGAACATTATTACAAAAGCAAAATATAGCATTCTACTTGACACTGCAATTTAAATAATTGTTTCAGGAAATAATATAAAACGTCTACATGTGTAAAGAAAAGTGAATGGCGTTGTATACAATTTTAAAGGTACTGCAAGTACCGGAATTCCATCGAAAAATCATTTTGACTGATGAGGCCCATTTCCACCTCGGTGGCTACGTTAACAAGCAAAATTGTCGCATCTGGGGCTCGGAAAACCCAAGAGTTATTGTTGAGAAGCCTCTCCATCCTCATCGTGTGACTGTTTGGTGCGGTTTATGGTCCGGCGGGGTCATTGGACCTAAGTTTTTCGAAAATGAGGTTGGGTCAACAGTTACGGTGAATGGATTGCGCTATCGAGAGATGATTAATGATTTTTGTATGGTCGGAGTTGGATGGTATTGATCTGGACAACGTTTTCTTTCAACAAGACGGCGCTACGTGCCACACAAGCAACAAGCATTGCTCTTTTACGGGAAAAGTTTCCGGACCGAGTTATCTCTCGAATTGGCCACCGAGATCTTGTGATTTAACACCTTGTCTTGGAATCAAATCACACAACATTTTATTAAAAAGCATAATGGTTCTTTGCTAAGTTGTATTTCATGGGACACGCTGGTGTACAGTTAGTTGACATGACCCTTATATTTATTAGGAATTTACTGAATACCTAATAGATAGATAAAATTCCCTTCACTTGTTACTATAACGTTTGAACGACTTAGTCCATTTAAATATATTCTGGGTCCTCTAGGAGGTTTTGAACGAATTTTATACCAGTGAAATTTTATTTCTAGAAATACGTACTTTTCTTATATTTTTATAACAGAATTTAAACAGTTCTTCAAAAAATTAGTTTATGCATGTTATTCTAAAATTCTCAGTACCAATGGACTCCGTTTAAGAACTCATCGCCATGCACCTAAATTCATGTATATTTATGAGGGCCAAAAATAAACGAAAATTTAACTTCATTCCATTCATTTACGTATGAATCAAACCAAATACGTAACTGCCGTTGCAGTAATAAAGTCAGTGCATACCACAATTTGTTAGCTAGCTCACTTCCGTTAACGTTGAAATATGGTAGGTAACCAGTCAGTTGCCATCTATCTATGGTTAATGTGTCCCACTAAAAACTTTACTCGTTTTCCGCCACTTTCACTGCAAGAATCACTGGCTGTGGGAACACATAAAATGCGACGGTCGGTCGCAATGCATTCAATGTTACGCCAAATGACATTCCAATTATTCTTATCGTATAATTTTGAAATATATGAATTGTCAAGACTTTATTCTCCCCGAACTAGAGCGAGCTCAGTTTTTACATAGACAGTTCGATGTAGTCTTCCCTCCACTCCTCCTCCTCGGGGTTGGCTGTAAGCTTTCGGTCTGCACTGCTCTCGTGCTGGCCACTTGACGTCATGTACTTTATGATGACTATTTAGTGGACTGGCTATCATCCATTTATCTGTCCATGTTTTTGTACGTCGTTGGTAGTTATCCAATGACTTGTTGTCTTTTTTCTGCTTCCCTTCTTTGCTTGGTTGTCTGATGTTCGCTCATTTTGTGTCCTTTGTCTTTTGATAAACTGCTTCAGTTTACCAATTACTAAATTAAGTTTATGTTGAATAATAAATTGCAGTTAATCTCAAGTTATGGCCAAAAGGAGATTTACTCATTCGTTTGGTTTCTTTCGTTGGTTAGAGTAAATAAATGGAAAGATTTTTTCGTCGTTACAGAGAATTTATTTTTGTGGTCAAGAATGAAAGAAAGGTGTGTGTTTTCGAGGAACAAAATGACTTTTGTTATGCTTGCAGTATATGAAGTTAGGTGTTTTTTCTTCAATAATATTTGAAGAAAGCGAGTAAATTTTTACTTACACTGTGGAAGAAAATTTAACCTTTTTTGGAAAAAAAAAATACTGAGTTTGATAGAGGGGTTAAAAAATGGAATACATATGTGATCCTTACATTCTAAGTATAAGATGTGTTCAGAAATATTAATAAGAACAATGTGAACGACATTTTTGTAGAACATTTTAAACCTCTAGCTCCTCAATATAGGGGTCTTTTTGACCCCTCTTATGCAAAATGAAAAACAAGACCCCTAAAACAAGTGTTGATGAATTGACGTAGAAAACCTTGTGATCCTTAAATCTTAAGTATAGGATGTGTTCAGCGATATTACTTAAAACTCTATTAGGAACATTTTTAAAAAACATTTTAACCCTCTACGCTATATAAGGTCTTTTTGGCAAAAGGGTAAAAAACACCCCTAAAACAGGACTTTAACAGGTCCAAATGTTCCACAAAAATATTTGCCATAAAATTCTACTATAAGTATCTGAAAACACTAAAACTCAATACTCAACTTAAATGCCAGAAAAAAGTCAATACTTAAAATTCAATTTAGGGTTAATTTCGTACTTTTTTCCGAATTGTTGCAAAACTCTCCCACAAAACCGAACCACAAAAGAAAACTATAGATATAATATATATATAAATAAAATATCAGAAGCGGAACAATAAATTATTTGTTAATTTGTATACCATCCACCTTAGGATGGGGGTATATTCACTTTGTCATTCCGTTTGTAACACCTTGAAATATTCGTCGGAGACCCCATAAAGTATATATATTCTGTGTCGTGGTAAAATTCTAAGACGATCTAGCCATGTCCGTCCGTCTGTCTGTTGAAAGTCCTCTAGCTGCCGAACGAAATGAGCAAAGAGGTTCAAATTTTCCTTACGGTTGCAGATCGGTGGGGACTGAAAGTGGACGAAAACGGTCCAGAGGGAAAAGAATTCCCCTAACAAGGACTGAAAATACTCCCTGATATTTAGATTATATAAGAAAATATTTTGAACATTTTCGCTTTTTATAAACTTGGAATTTGTTGCAGACATTCGTCTACTAACGTGAAAACACCAAAAACTACAAAAAATATTTAGCGGCTGAAATGGGACAAAAAGGTATAAAAATGGTACCAATGATACGACAACAGCTAAAAACTTGAAATTCGGTGTGTACATCCCTATAATTACGTAGACACGTAAAATAAAGGGATTTTTCGAGTTTCGTACTTTTAAGGGATATAATTGGAAAAGAGGGATAAAAATAGTATCAATCAAACCACTGAAGTTGTAATCATGAAATTCGGTGTATGAAATCTGACTGTGTAGACGCGAAGCATAAAGGAATTTTTTTAAATTTGTACTTTTAGCCTGAAAATATGACAAAAGGGGATAAAAAAAGTACCCACCAAATGGCTGCAGTTAGATTTGTGCAATGCGGTGTGTACATTGCTCTGACTGTGTAGATGCGAAAATGAAGATACATTTCGATATTCGTACCTTTAGGATCAAAACGGGATAAAATTGGTACCAAGCAAACGGCTTGAGTTAGAATCATGTAATTCAGTGCTTACGCTCGTCTGTCTTCGTAGATACACAAAATATGAGTATTCCTCCAAATTCGTACTTTGAGGGTCAACTTAAAAAACTGGTACTAAGCAAACGGATATAATCATGAAACATAACGAATCTTTGAAATATGTACCTGTCATTCACTTTGTAGCTGAATCAAGAAATTGGAAATGGAGAAAATGCTTCTCCCTAATGCCGCCTAACAATATACCTAATATAGGGTCCACACTCTAACGTTTTTTTTTTCAACTATTCAACCGTAGGACTATTATTTGTGGGGTGCCCGGGGCAGTCATTTAAATTAAATAATTTTCCATTATTAACCTGATTGTACTTTCAAATAAAGAAAGCAATTTGAGAAAATATTCAGTAGTTTTATTATAGCATTTTCAAAAAAAAGTTATTTGGCGGACCCTATACTTAGAGCACATTTTTGAAGATTGCTGCCTCATGTTCATTTTTTTATTATAATTGCAGTATTTTGTATATAGCAATGGACAATTATTATTATAATAATGAAGCAATAGAATTTATTTAAAACAGTGGTCATAAGTATGCCTTATAATTTGAAATAGTAAATAAATATAGTAATGTTCATAAAAACTATCACAATTGTCCTAACATGGTTCCGAACTTCTATGTAAAGTCGACGCCCACTAATTTCGAATAAACCGTCCTTAAAACGACCGGTTTTGGTAAATATGCTCAGCAAAAAGATCACCCAAAGGAGTGAAAAAATGTGCATCTTGTTATTTGGAAGTAGTGAAAATTGGGATCTGCACCAATGAATTTAACATGGAGTTGTCATAGGAGCGATATCCTTTATTTTGAAAGACTTAAAAGTTATTTGCAAGTGTTGGAAAGGGGAAACACCTTTTCACTAGATTCCATTTCTGTTTTAAAAAATCCACCGCTACAGGGGGTAGAACAGCGAACCTTCTGGTTGCTACCACGGCACTCTAACCATCTCAGCTATCCTCTGTTGTGAGTGTTGAACAACTAAAACACACCATTTGATTCTTTAGAACTGATAATGGAAAACTTAACAAAATATTTATTTAGTATGAATTAATATACAACGCAAATTAATATCAAAATAAATTATCCTTAAATATATTAAAACTACTTAATTTATTGATTTTATGTAGTATTAATAATTAATAACAAATAAGGAAAGGCTAAAGTCGGGCGGGGCTGACTATATGATACCCTACACCACTCCCTTCATATAAATTATACATAATACTATAAATGCATCTTTAGTCATATTTAACGAATATGGTAAATAATATAATAATTGATCCAATTTTCCGGCAGACAAATACAAATTTTACAGTAGTAATAGGATGAACCGGATCGACTTTTGAAAGGGGGTCTATTACAACATGGAGTAATAGAGTAGAATTGGGCCCCATTTGGGTTATTCCAAAGTATGGACACATAATTAGTTGAAATATAATATTATCTTCAAAATTTGAGAACAATCCTATGTAAAATGTGTGTCCTAGAGGGGTAAAAATTAAAATGGGGCCATTTGTAAGGGTACTACATTAAAAAGTGTTTCCATATAGATCAAAGTACATAATATATGATAGATCAAATGACATGATATGCAAAATTGTATCGAGATCCAATGCACTATATGGGATCTAGAGCTGTATTAGAGTAGAATGGGGGCCCAATTTGTATGGGGGTTATACCAAAATATGGACCCATATATTTGACTTTCATAGTATGTATTCTTAGATGAAATATAATATAATCTGCAAAATTTGAAAAACTTCCGATGAAAAATGTGGGTCCTAGAGACGTAATAATTAAAATGGGGGTCCATTTGCCAGGGCGATACAAAAAAAAGTGGGCCTCTATAAATCGCTTTTTAAGTAGATATTTTTTATTGAAGTATAACATGATCTGCAAAATTGTATCAGGATCCAACGTAAGATGTGGGTTCTAAAGCGATAATAGTATAAACTGGGGGTCCATTTGCATGGGGGATATTCCAAAACATTGACTTTCAAAATACGTGTTTGTAGTATAAACGTAACATTGTGTTGAAAATTTTATCAAGATCCGATGTAAAATGTGCATTTAGATCATTAATATTGTAAATCGGAGGTACATTTGTATGGGGGCTATATCAAAACATGGACCCATGTCGTCCACTTTCCCCTTAGCTGTTTCTAGTTCAAATATAACACGATCCATGATCCCATGTAAAATGTGTATTCTAGAGCAGTAATAGTGTAAATTATAGGGCTATTTGTATGGAAACTATATCTAAATCTGAACCAATTTCCTCCAACTTCAATACCAATCGTCCTTGGCCCAAAAAAGTAACTTCTGCCAAATTTCATGACAATCGGACCATAAATGCGACCTGTAGAGTGCGAACAAGCTTAGATGGACAGCAGACGGACGGACAGACAGACATCGTTAAATCGATTCAGCTGGTGATTCTAAGCCGATCCGTATACTTAAAGGTGGGTCTAGCTCATTTATTTCTTGGTGTTACAAACATTTGGCGCGAAACTAACTTATAATACCCTAGTCCACGAAGTGGTGTAGGGTATAAAAATTAAATATTTGAAGTATATTAATAAAGCACTAAATTTGTATTTCTTATGCAACAATTTTTAAATTGTTGAAATTATACAAAATTAAACATTGTTTGTTTAAAGAAGTAATAAAAAAAAAACAAAAAAGTTTTTCCCGAGCCACGATTCGAACCCGGGACCTTCTGGCTGAAAAGCGGACAATTTACCTCTGTGAGCCCATACTAAAAAATTGCTCTCATTCAGGTGTGAAAATACTATTCGTAAAATGTTGCATATTATCGACTATTCCGGAAGTTGCTTAAAAAACTTCTTCAAAACGGAAAAATTTACATTTGGATTTTGATTAAAATGATCTTCCTACAGAAGCACTTCCAATTTTTTGTTGGGTATTTGAAATGATTTTAAATTGCAACTCATCGGAGGAGTTACTTAAGTTTGACCAAATTCTTTCCATAAAATATTTAGCTGTATGACCCTTGTCTGTGCATCCGACATAATAAGAAATATGTATATACATAAAAAGAAAAACTAAACTTAAATACCCATTTCTTTCAATCTGAGAAAACAACAAAAAACCTCACCAAATGCAATTTTTCAAAATTCCATCTCAGTCATGATTTGTACAAGTATAAGTAAATTGTACATTAAAAATATGACATAAACTGACAAAGTTTAAAATATTTCAAGCATTTTCACTTTCTGCAGCCCCTCATGTCCATGTTCATGCTGCTTGGCAAAAGAAGGAAAGCGCATAAATGAGACATTTACAAATGTCTTTTGTGGAATAGTTAGTACTACCAAAGAAAAGCCATGGAGCTATAAATAAATATGCAACCACAATCGGTTGCAGACATAGTAGCTTTTCTAAGGGGCAAAAAAACTGCCAAGCATCGCCGGCAGTAAGACTAACAAGCGGAGCAACAACAACAGCAACGCAATCGCTGGTACAATAAAAACAACAATCTAGCAACAACAACAGTGCATTAGAAACGCAGACACCGAAACCAGGCAACCAGGGATCGGCACTGACATGGGGAGGAGATTGGGCAACTGAGTGAGCAAATTGGTATCATCTCCAAAACGACAATGTTGCCGGTGATGATGGCATCAAGGATATAGGATGTATGTTAATGTCGGGCGGAAGTTCTTCGAAAAAAAAAAAAAATCAAATGATGAAAGTTAAATTCTGGATGGCATATATACTGTAAAAGAATATATAATTGTAGAAGAACATTTTTTGTCAAATTTAATTGTGATCAATATTTACGGATTAGTTTTTCGATCAAATAATTTGGGATGGAAATTTTTTAATAAATTTAAATTCTGGTATAATAATGAATTTAAAACGTCCTTAACAAATCGAAGGAAGTCAGAAACAGAACACAATGCTTGGAGAAAAGTAAAAAATGGAGACAAAAGCAAAAAGAACATTTTACACATTTGAACTCGAATATTCACTGTGATCTGGGTGATATTGCTTTATGGCCCGTGATGAAAATATTTAGTAGGCTTTGCAGCGATTTCTCAACAAAACGCTCGAAATGTGTTTTTGAAAAATTTCACAATATAGTTCTGCCTGTAAGAATTCCCTCAGACATTAACTTACAACACTTTTCCAACTTAGTACAATGCTCCCTTCGACCAAAAAAGTAAAACTTTGGTCCACTGAAAAAAGAAACTCAGACCAGCTGGACTATAAGTTTATTCAACAAAAATGATTTACGCTTTCTGAATTATAGGGTTGCTATTCTATCCCAATCATTAAGTCTTAATGTTGGACAGTGTAATTAATTTCAATGTTTTTAATTTATAAGGAGAATATGTGATTAACAAAAAATATTTTCAGTATCTACATTCATAACTAAATAGATTGCAAACCGTATTGGTTAACCGTAATTAAAGGTATAAAGTTTGCTCCGCACTTCATTGTCCATCAAATACTCCACCATTCATTATGTTTCTTCTAGTACTTTGTTTTCTCACATTTGGGAAAAAAGACTTAATTCGTTTGTTCAAGAAATACATTTCGATAACATTTCGATATTGAAAACAAACATTTTGAATATGTCAACAAAAATATTAGTAACATCACTCCAATCGCTTCTTGTCCGACATATTCTGTTTCACCCATCAGGGTATTATATGTACTTGTTTGTAAAGAAAGACTGATAAATAGAGATAAGTATAAAAAATTTTCATTTTCAAGAAACCGGTATTAGGTTTGTTCAAAATTCAAAAGTAAAAACGGTATTTAAGGGAAGGCTTTACAGAATTCATATATTCAATTCAATTATTAATTTAAGAGTCTGTTTCTGTAGCTTATTACACCGTAACACAATTTTTAAAACAAGTCGTTACACTAAAACCGGGTGATATACGTACGAAACTATAGGCAAAATGGAGTTATTTGGCGTTTTTAGTTTTTCATTTCCTCATCCTGTTGCCTCTTCACATGATACCATTTTTCAAAAAAATATTTTATATACTTGTTCGCATCCTATGATAACGGTATTTATCAAATTAAAGAGGAGAATACCTATTAAAAACACTTCCATATCTTGCTTTTTAAGAGAAAAAAATTTAAATGGCTGTTAATACTAAATACAGATACAAGCTTACAATTTGAAGTATTTTTAGCACAAATTCTCCTCTTTAATTTGGTATTTATGCCGGTGTCAAAGGGTCCGAATGAGTATTAAAATGAAAAATTGTATCCTTTGGAACTTTGTAGACATTTTAAGAGGCAACATGATGAGAAAATGGAAAACTAAAAACGCCAATTAACTCTATTTCTTCTATAGTTTCAGATGTATATTTGGTTCAAGTATAATATGGACGGTCGGTCAGTGTTATCGCTCGTCAGGGGCGAACGATCCTAAATATCTCAATTGTATGAATTCTATAAAACGTAGATAAGAAATATTTTAGCTACGAACGAAAACAATTAACAGAAACACCAAAAAATACACCAAAAACATCTACAATTTGTATACTTCTCATAATATATATTTTTCAAGTTGTTGCAAAATTATAATGACTACAGTCCTTTCCTTACCTAGTTATAGCCCGAGCTGAATTTCCTTCAGAATGTCACTCACATTACACTGTAATTATTCTATATTTCCTATATTCGTAAAGCTTATGAACTAAAAGCAAATGTGATGTAAGTATAACTACAAGACGCTTTGTACTTTCAAAGCAAAAACTAAGCAATTGTATTTTTTTTTGTTTGTCATAAAAAATAAGTTATATATGGGTTTTTCTACATAAGGGTCAATCTATGTCGAAAACGGCATAACATTTTACTCTAAAATATATGCATATAAAAACAAGTGAAACCGGCGTTAAGTTCGGCCGGGCCGAACTTTATATAACCTTCACCATGGATATATATATATATATATATATATATATATATATATATATATATATATATATATATATATATATATATATATATATATATATATATATGCAAAAAAGCTTAAATACCATAAATATTGGTGGATAGTGGGTGCTACACATGGGCGTAATTCCATTATATTCTAATTGCAAAATTACAAATTTTCAAAATCCATTATCTCACGTATATAATGCAAAACTTCATGATTCAACCAATTTTATGTATACCGAATTCCATGAGTCTAGCTGCGGCCATTTGGTTGGTACCATTTTTATCCCCTTTTTCCTATTTTGCCCCTTAAGAGTACGACTTTCTAAAATCACTTTAGTCAAAGGAATGTATATTCCGAATTTGCTGACTCCAGCTGCGGTCATTTGGTTGGTATTATTTTTATCCCTTTTTCATTTTAACCCCAAAAAGTACGAATTTCGAAAAATCCGTTTATTTTACGTGTCTACGCAATACACCGAATTTCATTATTTTAGGTGCTGCCGTTTGGTTTGTACCATTTTTATCCCCCTATTCCCATTTTATCCCTTAAATGTACGAATTTGGAAAAAATATTTTTATATTATGTATCTACTCAATTAGAGGAATGTACACACCGAATTTTGTGGTTCTAGCTATTGCCGTTTGATATGTACCTTTTTTATCCCTTTTTGCCACATTTCACCCCCTACGAATAAAAATCACTTTATGGTGCACGTTTTTGTTATAGGGGGAATGCGCATACCATATATAAAGTAAGTACAAGCAGGCATAATGAAAAAATGTGCTTAAATACTCTAAAATATTGGGGGATATTATGGGTATTTTTAGTCCTTGTGAGGGCTCTTTGCGCCGATTTCGCCCTGTTTCAATCCATACCGATCTACGACTATAAGACGCATTTATGGAAAATTTGGATGTCCTAGCTCCTTTTGTTTAGATGCTAGCGTGCTTTTAAGAGACGGACGGACATGGCTAGATCGTCTTAGAATTTTATGACGATCAAGAATTAATGCAATTTTTAATTAAAATTACTTGAAAAAAATGTAGTTTAACGAATATAGCTTGCGCAATCTATACTATCTCTATACTGTAAAATAAAAAAAAAAAAACAATATAAATATTTCAACATGACAGCAATTAAAGCTAAACTACTTAGTCCATTATTTTAGTATAAAAATTCTGTTCCAATTCGCAGATTTTTTGTTGTCCAAAACGAGTTCTATTTTTTGAATATAAAAAATCAAAATAGTCCTTTATGTGATTTTTACTATCACTTCATTATAGGTTCCAACCAGTTGGTGGCCCTGTTGGTATCCCCTAGACAATTTATGAAAACAACACAAATTTGGATTTTTAATATTTTATATGAGCAAGTGTTGCTGCTTCGTACGGAGTACCCAAAACTACCACTCATTTGACAACCATAACAGGAACGATACCGCCATCTATCAGATTTATCTATATGTATTTTATAGCATTGCCATAAATTCATCAGTTGAGATCGACCATATGATCGATCTGCAACAATAAATTTCAGTTCAACGTACACTCTTTCATATAATATTTAATAATATTTTTTTTAATATCTCCCAATTTGCATACCTCCTCCTATCAGTTAACCATACTTACTGCATTCACTAGCAACGAAAAAACTTTGGTATCTGTATCTGCAACAGTTGTTAGATGACACCAGTGCAGTAACGTATCGCAACGAACAGACAACAGAGTTGCTGCTGTTGTTTTAAGTTTCTTTTTTTTGGGGGGGTGGGGGTCCTATGTTGTTTGCCCTTTTTGTTATCAAATGTTCAGTTCATATTCTACAGAATCTGTGAGAGTACGTGTTGTTGTTTTGGTAGTTGCTGATCCATAAAGCATAAAAAGGATTCAATATTTCTCTGTTGTAGTGTATGCGTGCGTGTGTGTGTCAGTGTCTGTTTCGTTGCATCCTTTACAAACAGCTTTCACTTGGTAGATTTATGTGTTTGTTCCTTGTAAAATATTGCAAGCTCTTGTCTGTGTGTATGTGTGTGTGCATGGGTACGTGTGTTCAACTCCTACAAGAGTTGTTATCCCTTATAGCATCCCCCTTCGAAAATAGTTAATGCAGTCTTTAAGCTAAAATATATGCATTGTGGTCTGTTCCAGTTTGTTTCACCCAAAGCCAGCTCTGTTTACCAAACTATGCTATCGACACAAAAAGTCAACAAATGATGTTTTGTTATGAAGTCGGCCATGCGATGGAGGTATTTTAAGTTTATCAATAAGTTTGGAACTCAAAAATGTCGTAAAAATAAATTTTCCTAAAATATAATTTGATAAAAACAACACTTCTTGCTGAAATGCGTAATCATTTAGAAAAAAAGAGTTTTATGTCAACTCATCTTTGTACAGAAAGAGATGAATAAATAAAAATAAGTTTATAATTAATTTACGGTCCACCTATCTTTTGTGGTCTTAATAAGAAACTATATCTGTGGCGGAGTTGTGGAACAAAATTCTGCCGGAAAATTAATTATCTAAATATAAAATAAATACATCATTACGAATTCTCTTGCTTAATCAGTATAACTTTTATATATTCTCACAATTGCTATAGCCTATTGTAAATTATGCAAAATTAAAAAAAACTCACCCTATTGTCCTCTTGATAATCACCAAATTTGAAAATTTACAGACAGATGCTTCTAAGAAATTGTATGGGCCATAGGGTTGAATCTATAAATTACATCATTGTAACAACCCTAGCACCAAATGCGAAATCAGTACCAGTATTTCATCAATAAAACTATCTCAAAATTAATATATTAAAATATAAAATTCAAAATATCAACCTTTGACACAAGAGTAGCAACCAAGTCAATTTTTATTTTGTCATTACCCAATAATCCTAACAGCAAATTTGTTATCTGGAAAAGCGCCTATAGTGTGTTCCGTTGATGATACTGAGTAGGGTTGCTACGATTCGATTCGACCCAACTTAACTCGATACAAATTTGTTAGATTGTTTTCTGAGGATTATTTTTACTACATGTACCACTGTTCGGATGTGATGCTTTGCTTTTCTTTACTATCAGAAACTTTTAAACATGTTTAGGTTTAAGAGAATTCCCTATACCACTTTATATTTATTTAGTGTGGTCTGTAATGGGAATGTAAACGACTGTGAGGTTATGATTAGAAGAAATTGAAGATTATTAAAACTGCATTGAAAATAATGGTTCTGAATTATTTGATATGAGTCACATTTGTAAAAACGTAAGAACATTTTAGTGGACTTGTGTACGAAAGTACTAAATTAAAATATAAAATGGACTAAAATAAAGTGTGGTTAAATTGTAAGGGCCGATGTTGAATGTGAACCAAACCTAAGTCAAGTTTTTATACCCTCCACCTCCAGGATGGGGGTATACTTACTTTGTCATTCCGTTTGTAACACCTTGAAATATCGACCTGAGACCCTATAAAGTATATATATTCTTGATCGTCATAAAATTCTAAGACGATCTAGCCATCTCCGTCCGTCCGTCTGTGGAAAGCACAAAGCATCTGAACGAAAAGAGCTAGAACGTTAAAATTTTCCATAAATGCGTCTTATAGTCGTAGATCGGTTGGGGTTGAAATGGGGCGAAATCGGCCCAAAGGGAAACATTTTTCCCTCACAAGCACTAAAAATACCCATAATAATCCCTAATATTTTAGCGTATTTAAGCATGCTTTTTGAATATGTCTGTTTATATTTGCTTGATATTTGGTATGCGCATTAGGGCGTACCTCAAAAAAAAAGTTCGCCGTACACCTTCGAATATGAAGTATTATTGAAAGGTAGTTTCAAAAAAAAAATTTTTATTTTTTTATGCCGAACGTAGGGGTCGCGCTTTTACATTTTTCTATATAACTTGTATTTATAAACGGATTTTAAAGTGTGATACATCGATGTTTTTGTCTCGACGAGGCCGATTTTTTTGTCTTTGAAGTCATTGAGCTCAAGCACCCCCTTCTGGTACTTACCCATCATTTCTCAGTTGCTACTACCCTAATGTACCACTCTAATAATCGAAAATTAAAGCTCGCATAAAATCATGAATCATGTTTGAGCTCAATGACTTCAAAGACAAAAAAATCGGACAAAAACATCGATGTATCACACTTTAAAATCCGTTTATAAATGCAGAAGTTATATAGAAAAATGTAAAAGCGCGACCCCTACGTTCGGCATAAAAAAATAAAAAAATTTTTTTTTGAAACTACCTTTCAATAATACTTCATATTCGAAGGTGTACGGCGAACTTTTTTTTTTTTACTTGTAACCTGGTACGCTCTAATGCGCATTCCCCTTATAGCAAAAACGTGCACCATAAAGTGATTTTTATTTGTAGGGGGTGAAATGGTACAAAAAAGGGATAAAAATGGTACATATTAAACGACAACAGCTAGACACACGAAATTCGGTGTGTACATTCCTCTAATTGAGTAGATACATAATATAAAAGCATTTTTTCCAAATTCGTACTTTTAAGGGGTAAAATAGGAATAGAGGGATAAAAATTGTACCAACCAAACGGCTGTACCTAGAATAATGAAATTCGGTGTATACATTCCTCTGATTGAAATTCGTACATTTTGGGGTTAAAATGAAAAAAGGGGATAAAAATAGTACCAATCAAATGACCGCAGCTAGAGTCATGAAATTCGGAGTATACATTCCTCTGACTGTGTAGACACGTACTTAAAGAAGAAATTAAAAAACAAATAAGTAAGTTTCAGTCGGCTAAGCCGACTTATATATACCCTCACTCTCAGAGAACATACATACGGAAGTTATAAGGAATGAAATTTTGTGTAGGGCAGGACAATATGCGTGGAATGTGCCAGGAGGTTCGTGTCACATGGTCCCAGCTTCCAGATTATATATATACTTTATGGGGTGTCCAATAGAGCGTACCAGGTTACAAGTAAAAAAAAAAAAGTTCGCCGTACACCTTCGAATATGAAGTATTATTGAAAGGTAGTTTCAAAAAATTTTTTTTTATTTTTTTATGCCGAACGTAGGGGTCGCGCTTTTACATTTTTCTATATAACTTCTGCATTTATAAACGGATTTTAAAGTGTGATACATCGATGTTTTTGTCCGATTTTTTTGTCTTTGAAGTCATTGAGCTCAAACATGATTCATGATTTTATGCGAGCTTTAATTTTCGATTATTAGAGTGGTACATTAGGGTAGTAGCAACTGAGAAATGATGGGTAAGTACCAGAAGGGGGTGCTTGAGCTCAATGACTTCAAAGACAAAAAAATCGGCCTCGTCGAGACAAAAACATCGATGTATCACACTTTAAAATCCGTTTATAAATACAAGTTATATAGAAAAATGTAAAAGCGCGACCCCTACGTTCGGCATAAAAAAATAAAAATTTTTTTTTTGAAACTACCTTTCAATAATACTTCATATTCGAAGGTGTACGGCGAACTTTTTTTTTGAGGTACGCCCTAGTATACATTCCTCTGACTGCGTAGACACGGAAAATAGACGAATTTTTCGAAATTAGTACTTTCAAGGGATACGATGGTACAGAGGGATAAAAATAGTACCAACTGAACGAGTACAGCTACAATGATGAAATTCTAATTGCGTAGAAACGTCAAGGGGGTAAAAATGGTACCAACCAAATGGGTGCAGCTGGAATCATAGAATTCGGTGTATACATTCCTCTGACTGCATTACCTTTTAAGCGTGGTTTGAAATAATTAAAATATTATATTTATTTATATGTTTGTATTTGTTTTGGTTTGGCTATATTAAAAATATATATTTTCCTGTAATATTTCAACCCTTCTACGAAAACCGATAACCTCTGTGGAATGCAATCCATGGTGGAGGGTATAAAAAGTTCGGCCCGGCCGAACTTAACGCCGTTTTTACTTGTTTGTTCTGCATTTCATTTGACATTTCTCAATATCAGACTTACTCAATTTGAACCATGGAAAGATACACAATCTAGCAACGCTTTAAAGTTATTCTGGCTTATTATGATAATGGGCGTTCAAATCAAAATGCAAATGATCAATTTTCGAAGAATATCATCTTCAGTGATGAGGCACATTTTAACCTCAGTGGATTCGTCAATAAGCAGAATTGCCGCATTTGGGCGAATGATAATCCATAATCCATAATGATAATCTGGTAATGCAAGAATCCTTTAATCAGGGTAGACGGCTTTGGTCATATCTCAAATCAGAAAATCTTTAATCGTGGCCGGAGGTATTGAATTTGATTTTGAATTTATTTTTGGGCAAAAAATGATAAATTTATAATTTTTTGCTTACTATTTGACTTGGCGATTTTCTGCTGACTTTTTTAATTAAATAAAATTCAATTGAGAATAAATTAAAGGGTATCTTTCGCTATGCTACAAATTAACTTGTGTTCTTTAAAATTAAAGAAAATTTCTCCTATTCATGGTGAATTCATTTCTAATGATCCAATTTTTCACAATTTCCGTATATCCTTTGAGCATTTTCCTCCGCGAAAATGAAAATTTTGCAGAAATATCCAATTTGAATTTTTATACCCTCCACCTCCAGGATGGGGATATATTCACTTTGTTATTCCGTTAGTAACACCTTGAAATATTTATCGGAGACCCCATAAAGTATATATATTCTGTATCCTGGTAAAATTCCAAGACGATTTAGCCATGCCCGTTGAAAGCACGATAGCGGCCGGACGAAATGAAGGAGGAGGTTAAAATTTTCCGTAAATGTGTCTTATGATTACAGATCGGTTGGAATTGAAAGTGGGCGAAATCGGCCTAGAGGGAAAATTTTTTCCCTACAAAGGACTGAAAATAGCCCTAATATTTAGACTATTTAAGCATTTTTATGAAAATTTTTGATTTTTCTACACTTTAAATTTGTTTCGTACCTTCCTCTAGTAACGTGTAATCACCAAAAAGTACAAAAAAGATTTAGCGGGTGGAATGAGACAAAAGGGATAAAAATTGTACCATTGATACAACAACAGCTTGAAACATGATATTCGGTGTGTACATCCCTATAATTACGTATACACGTAAACTAGACAGATTTTTCGAAACTTGTACTTTAAAGGGATACAATTGGAAAAGAGGGATGAAAATGGTACCAACCAAACCGCTGAAGTTAAAATCATAAAATTCGGTGTATGCTATTATCTGACTGCGTAGACGCGAATCGTATAGGATTTTTTCGAAATATGAACTTTTAGGCAGAAAATGGGGGAAAGGGATAAAAATGGTACCAATCAAAGGGTTGCAGTTAGAATGGTGAAATTCGGTGTTTATATTGCTGTGACTGCGTAGACACGAAAAATAAAGATATCTTTTGATATTCGTACCCTTAGGATCACAAAGGGGATATACAGGGTAAAAGGATGTAACTAGAATCATGAAATTAAGTTTCATTCATTCCAATATGAGAAAAATCGGCACTGAGGAAAAATGTTTCTCCCTAATGACGACTGACAATACATTTTGTTCATCATGTTCATTTTGTGATTACTATTGCAGTATTATACTATACTATTAATATTATAATAATTAAGCAACGAAATTTCTTTAAAACAGTGCGCATAGTATAGTTTGACATAGTAAACAAATATAGTAATGCGCATTAAAAATAGCATAATTTGCAAAGTATGTTACTTCACTTCTCTGTAAAGTCGACAGCCTCTAATCTACAGGTAATACTTAGGAATGCACTCCGTGGTGGAGGGTATGTTAGATTCGACCCGTGCTCTACCGAAATTCTCACGTTTTGTCGAAAAAGTTCAATTTTAAAAAAATACGGACAAATTTTAACCCTATTAATTTGTTTGTTAAAGTTCCGAGTAATTTTGCTAATAAAGCGTTAAGAACTTTGTTTGTGGTCTTTGGAGGCCCCCACCGAAATTTGTGTATTTTTTGTATTTTCTCGAAAAAAATCATCAAATTGATCCATTAAATAACCCCCTAAATTATCTTCCAGAAAAGTGATTTTCATAAAATTCAGCAATATAATTTTGACAATAAGAATTCTCTCAGCCATTAACTCTTTTCGTTTATTATAATGCTCCCCTAGACCTAAAATGAAAACTTTGAAGAAATCTTTATTGGTTGGACAGTGTTATTGAATTATCAATTCATCAGTATTTTCTATATTGTATTCCATTCAAAGTTTGATTTAATTGCAAAAAAAGACTTTCATAGAAAACAATTTAATAATCCTATATTGTATTAATATATGGACATATTTATTATCGAATAGTATACCTTACTTATCGAACAACCCTCGTAACACATTTTAATTCCGTTTAGTTTATCATTTGTTCAACTTATGGCAAGGGAATCGACATTTTATGTCAAAACATATCTCTCTGTGTCTCTTCTTCTCTGCTTCGCTGTGTTCGTATAGCTCTATACGCTGTTATACACAACATAATGTGAGCCAGACAGTATTTTAAAATACGTTAAACGACAACGAGGAAGGAAGAAAAACAAAGTTGATTACACCAAAAGCCTTATAACTCAGTAGGGAATAATACCGCTTAACTGATACTTGATGTGAGCGAGCGATTTCCGTTCAGCATCTTCACAGTTTACAGCAGAAATGAAACTTGGAGTCTTTAAGAATTTATTGATATATTCGTTCTGGCGACAGCGTAAAATGTACATACAGATTATATCAATGAAACAGGGAATACTTTAAAGTGACTAAACAAAAACATGGATAGGAATGGAGGAGGTTTCCGGGAAGACTTTCTACTCGGGGAAACTAGAAGCTCTATAGCTTAAATAATTCGCATTTAGTTCACAATTTACAAAAAAAAAAATGTTTTGAAAACTTTCAGACTCAGCATCGCCCATAATAAATATTCATATATATATATACATACATTTGTTGCGTCCAAGGACTTTCACATTAATATGTTTTTGACGCATTACTACATAGCGAACGCACACACATACATTCATTTACATACACACATACATCTAGAATTGTGTATATGTTATACAAAACAAGAAACGCACTATATGGCTTCTGACATTTCATTTCGACTCATTTAAATTACAATTACAAGGCACACACGCACACGTTCGTAAGCAAATGCTTGCATTCTAAATTCATTTCATTTCAAAATCATGGGTGTGTGCGTGTGTTTGAAATGTAGGAACATGTTTAAGGATTCACTGACACATTTACAGTAACATGAAAACCATACAATACTGGGCCAGTGGACTGGTCGGTTGACCTCTCGGTCACACAGTAATAGTAGTAAAATTGGGGGGTTGTTACCAAAATTGAGGCATTTTTTGTGTGTGACAGTAATGATGTCTGCGACAGAATTTAAGTTGGAGGCCGACATAATGGACCATTGCGGCTAATGAAAGTTTGAAAATTCTGGACTTTACGAAATTTAAGTGTAAAATGTAAAGAGGTCAATAATATGAAACTGTTATTGTTGTGTGTCATCGAGAACAATGGGGTTTTCTTCGGAAAATTTTTATTAAATTTTGGATTTTTCTTCCTCTAGTAAAGTAACAAAAAACCAAAAGTTATGCATAACAAATAATTCTTCTTCGTTTATTGAGACTTTCATGCTAAAATAGTTCTAATTGTTCTCAACAATTGTAGAATTTTCATCGCAGATAGTCGTTAACAACGAGAAAATACAAATTGTCTTCAAAAGACACACAGTTTGCAGGTTTGTAAATGTGAAGATTTGATGGATTAAACATCAACAAATTTATATGGGAACAGGGGATTTCTTCGGAGATTTGTTGATGATATTCTAAGTTAGATTAGACGGCCTGTAGACTATGCGATTGAGTCAAAAGATTTTTGCTGCGAGAAATCGCACGAATTTCCACCTACTTGAAGGTTATCGAAAGCAAAATCTTTACCACATCCACACTTAAAGATTTTCCAATAGATACTTGACAACTGTAAATTTACTTTATGAACGTACTATTTCACTGATAAAAACTACATTCCTTTTTTCATGAAGGAACAACGTTTGCATACGTACATAAAAATGTACTACCGAAATTCGGAGTCGGTGACCGCAAGTTTAAGAGCGTTAACTCCACTTTTCGGTCGTTATTCTCGCCCTAGCTGACAAGTAATAACAAGTTTAGTGCAAAAATTTGAGTCTACATATTCATTGTGTAATGCTGCCATGAAACGGATTGGTCGAAGTGACAAAAATTTCGAAATAACGAAAATATTCAGGCGTCCGTAGCAAACAATTCAAATCAGTCCATTCCGAACTGAACATCGCCAAGACCACTTTATGGCGAAGTTTGCTTAAGGATCTTGGTTTACACCCATACAAGATCAAGCTGACTCAAGAATTGAAGCCGATGGACCATTTGACGCGACGTATGTTCTCCGATTGGGCTCAGGAGAAGATGCGACAAGATGATGGTGATTTCATCTCAAAATTATCTTCGGTGACGAAGCTCATTTTTGGCTCAATGGGTTCGTCAATAAGCAAAATATGCGTTATTGGTTTGGTGAAAATCCACATGTAAAGGGTGATTTTTTAAAAGCTATAGGAAAGTTTTCAAAAAAAAAAAACACAAAATTCAGAAAAATGCATGAAATCTTTATTTGAATCGATAGTACGGTCCATATAATTTAATGTTTGAAGATTATTTCATGCAAATGTTGACCTTGACTGCGCCTCAAATGGTCCATCCGCTTAGTCCAATTTTGGCATTTCCAAGTTTTTGAGTAACAGAGGCCCAATTGCTGCAAATAATTGATGGTCATCATTAACACTGTCCGATATAGCTGCGATATTTTCTTCAGTTCGCATTCTACGTAAGCGTGTTGGTGGTTTAATGTGCAACAATCTAAATTTGGTACGAAATTTAGTCACAATAGCCCGAATAGCCGCTTCAGTGGGTCAATTAAAGTGACCACAAAATTGAAGCGCGCGATGAACTTACTTAACAGAGCACGCATTTTGATAATAAAATTCAATAATTTGCAAGCGTTGTTCGTTTGTAAGACGATTCAAGGTTAAATTTTAGACCAAACTGAAGATGTTTGACAGTGAAACAAAACACGAAACGTGTGTCAGCTGTTTAAAACAGTGTTGCCTAAAAGATAATAGCTACAAAATCACCCTTTACTTCATGAATCATTAACCAAACCAGTAAGGAAAGGCTAAAGTCGGGCGGGGCCGACTATACGATACACTCCACTTTCTATCCGAATACAATTCAACTCGGTAAAAAGTGAAAACGGGAAGAATTTTTGTATGTTTCCTTATCATAGGCTAATATGACCTGGTCCAATTTGTCAAATCGAAAATAATCTTTGTATCGGGGCTATATCCAAACATTGAATAAAGTGACTAACTTTCACAAAAAGTTCTTCCAGTTCAAATATAACGTTTTGTGGTCACTTCAAAGAAATTCGGAGACAATTTGTGGTTTCTGGGGCGGAAAAAGTCTATCCGGGAGCAAAATTTGTATTGGATCTATATGTAAATCTGAACCGATCTGACCCATTTTCACCATGGGGGTTTCTAGTTGAAATATAAGATAGTTTGCCAAATTTGAAGACAATCTGATACAATATGTGGTTTCTAGAGCGGAAAAAACAAATCGGGAGCGAAATTTGTATGGGAGCTATATATAAATCTGAACCGATCTATCACATTTTTACCACAGGTATTGCTAGTTGAAAAATAAGATGTTTTGCCAAATCTGAAGACAATCTGATACAATTTGTGGTTTCTAGAGCGGAAAAAATCAAATCGGGAGCGAAATTTGTATGGGAGCTATATATAAATCTGAACCGATCTGACCCATTTTTGAACTATAAGATGTTTTGCCAATTTTGAAGAAAATCTGTTAAAATATGTGGTATCTAGTGTGAAAAGAGTCAAATCGGGAGTGAAATTCGTATGGGGGCTATATCTAAATCCGAACCGATTTTCTTCAAATTAAATAGCGTTCGTTCTTATCCCGAAAAACTTAGTTGTGCAAAGTTTCATTTGGTTCTGTGTACAATTGCAACCTGTATCGTGATTACAAGAATAGATGGACAGACAGACAGACAGACGGGCGGACATCGCTAAATCGATTAAAAAAGTGATTCTAAGTCGATCGGTATTATTAACAATGGGTCTATCTCTCTTCCTTTTGGGTGTTACAAACAAATGCACAAAGACATAATACTCTCATGGAGTGTATAAAAATAACTGATTGGTGCGGTTTGCATACCGGCGGCGTCATTGGGACATATTTGTTCTTCGACAGTATCGATCGTCACGTTACTGATTACCGATTATTTTTGGCCCGAATTGGAAAACATGGACTTGTACGACAAACCATACAGCGCACATTACAATCGACTTATTGAAGAGCAAATTTGGTGAGTGTGTTATCTCCAGAAATAGACCAATTCAAGTGGCAGCCTCGTTCGTGCGATTTAACGCATCAACTTTTTCCTTTCGGCAGAACTCAGAGCCAACATTGAACGCGAAATAGCAGCGTTACGGTCGAATTTTGTGACCGAGTCATCGAAAGTTGGATCCAACGAATCGATCGAAGCGACGTGCATGCGGTGGCCATATGAAAGAAGTCGAGTTCCATTCATAAATATTTTGATTGTATTTCAAGTCGATCATAAAGTTTTGGAAATATCTCAAATGGTGCGCTTTTTGTTTAAAACAAGTTGTCAAGTCCTTATTGGAAAACCCTTTATTAAAAATGACAGTATTAAATATTTTTCCCGCATTTTGACATTAAAGTCGTAAATAAGAAAATATTCAGCGTGATTTCGTTTTCACAGAAAAATTACCGGTGTGATTTCAAAACGGTGTTTTGAAATCCAAATGAAAAATACACAGGAAAATATGACTTTTTAGAGGTGTTGTCAGGAGCTTATAGATGGCTCGAGCCAGTGACGAAATTTTTTTTAGATTGTCATTCAACAATCCAATCTTCTTTTCTGGAGGTGACCACAGCGATTTATTTTCGTGACCCAACATAACATATATATGCAACGAAAAAATTCGTTACACACAAACGAAAAGAAATTCGTTTGTTGGATGTGTTTATCGCAAACGATTTATGTGTATCCCAAACCTCATGAACGTTTATAACAAATGGTTAGTGTTCTTGAAGCAAACGATTTATTTTTATCATATTCTGTGAAAGGCTTGTTGCGAATTGTTATCGTGTAACATGCGATGTGTGTCGATGTCAATCAAACAAAGGTGTTATAAATGGAATGACAAACTTATGAAATATCGAGTACTCAGTTGAAATGTATCGAGTAGTTAAAAGTAGCCATTGTAATTGACCGAAACAAAAAACAAGTTGGGGTGCATAGAAAAATTTCCAAAACCATCTGCATAACTATCAGAATTAAACGATTTTCCTTTTTGGTGTTTTCAAACAATTGCGCAGCAAGACCTTCTTCTAACAAAAGCTAAATAGCAGTCAGTAATATTTATATCGAAAATGATAAAGAAAGAAAGAGCTTATTGATTGACCACAAACCAAGCTTATATAATGTAAGTATAACTAGACAGCGTAGGAACCACAATTTGG
This sequence comes from Polietes domitor, assembly GCA_947397865.1. Classification (NCBI taxonomy): domain Eukaryota; kingdom Metazoa; phylum Arthropoda; class Insecta; order Diptera; family Muscidae; genus Polietes; species Polietes domitor. The sequence goes on from OX377620.1 coordinate 48,853,972, forward strand.
TTGTCCACGTTACACCTTTTGTTCTCTCAACTCTTTTTAAAATTTTCAATCATATTTAACCCATTAACGCCTGACCACCGATTCCGTTGTCCGATTTTGACGAAATTTCACACAGTTAGTATTTAGGACATTTATATTGCGGTGATATTTTTTAAAAAATTTTATCATTCACACACGAGCCTGTGGCCTTTGGGTATTTTTCTACCAACAACGTGTTCTAAAATATATGAAAACAGTAGCAATAAACGTATTTTTTGTATGTTTTGATGACAATCTAGTGTTTATCTATTTTGCGTTTATGTAGTGTGTGTGTTAGAAAAATAATTTGGGACTTCCCCGTTTTTGGCTAGAGCTGTTTTAGAACCCTTTAACGCTTAAGGGGGTACTTAAATATCCATGCCATAAAATCGTACCTGTAGCCCAGACGAGTGGCCTTATGTCAGTGATTTTTTTTGCTAAGTCTGCTCCACAAAATTTTTAGAGCCACTTATGTTACATTTTTTTGTCTTTTAAAAATTAAGAATTTTTGACCACAATTACCCACCCCCCCCCCCAAGATATGACCCTATATGAACACAAACATTTTTTTAATTACTTCCATCCTTTCGGATTTGCGATACCTCTCACACGACTCTAGCTAGAATTTTTCTAATGTAGCTCTATTTTTGGGTATTTTTCTACCCGTTCGTCGTTAATGGATTAAAGACAATATGCGTTCGAATTTCCTTTGCAAAAAACGTTAATTATGAAAAATGTTTAAAAAAAGAATGTTCATTTGCCTCAAATGTTTCAACTGTTACGGTAAAAATAGATCGTTTGAGAAAAACAAACTATACTTTCGGTAAATTACTTTCAGGCTGGACCACACAAAAAGTATCACATTGTTACCTCCCACGAATAAATGTTGGATTGTTAATTGAATGTTTGCAAAATACTTCGTCTCTGAGTCAAGTCATGTTCCCTAAAAACCACATTTTTCTAATTTATTTTTCATGCTGCAATGTTGTCCAATAGTGGTATTCAGTCCATGCTTGTTGATTCTTTCTATTATATCGGCAAGGATCTACATTTAATAACATGGTATTTTTAAAAACGTTAATAAATATTATAAATATAATCCCTTGAGCCTGTGAAAAACCAGGGATGTAAGTCTAAGAACGAATTTCTTTTGTTCGTAGTTTCTATCGAGTTATTCCCTAAGCAATATTATGTTCTTATTCAAATACCAGTCCAATATCTTCAACGCATCAGGTGCTCTACGGCAGTGGTTGAAGCCCTCCTCTCTGCACCATATATCCATGTCTATGCACAATTTGTTGACACTGCTGAGAGTTTGCTAATCTATTTCGGCTGGAAATCACTTCATTAACAATTTCTAGACCGCACCCCAGGTACTACATATCCATACCCTTCGAGCAACAAACAAATTTCAAGTACCTTGAATAATTTAAAATCTTTGTAATGTAAATTTAAGTGATAATTACGGGAAAACCTCTAAATCTTCACGAAAAAAATTAACAATATTTAAATTGGACCACTTTTCAAATAAAATATTCCGCTTTGGAATTGTTGAATTTATAATTCAGCCACTCTGCTTCTATCTACGGGTAACCTTTGACAACCACAAGTGTCATAAGGGAAATACAATATGTGCGTTTTTTTCGACAACAACAACAGCAACAACTTCACTGACAACTCAACTTACAATGTTAGCTGATTACCAAAAAACAGAAAGCCAAACAAAGGCCAACCCCCTCGCTCCCCCCCTAAACTCTGTAATACTCGTGTACACTTGACTCCCAGCCAAAAAGGGGGAATGTCCCAAATGGGCTCGAATGCCTTGCCATGCCATGAATATGATACACTTCAGTGATAACGGGAATGACGGCGGCTTGTACTCGTGCATTGTCTTAATAATAATGAACCATAACCCTTTTTAATTGTTATGATAAGTTCCCGAGACATAGACTTGAATAAGACATACTTCCACCCATACTTCCTTCCGCATGTACGTACTCGTGCTTTCAGCCGAGACACAGTGGTTGGAAATGAGAAAAAATGGGGCCTTTCTTTAGAAAACAGATATTGAAAATAATTTTTGGATTGCCAAAAGGATTTTGATGGAGGAAAAGAAATATACGTGTATCGGCGTTTTAAAAGTATGCACATGATGTTCAATTTAGAGGGTGGTCAATATTTCCCCCTTATACACATTCTTATGATGAATTGTCATAGGAAACCTAGTGATCCTTACATTTTAAGTACAGGATGTCTTCGGCAATATTACTTAGAACACTACGGGGAAAATTTTTGTGGAACATTTTAATCCTCTAGCCCTTTCTGCAAAATAAAAAAAACACCCCTAACAAATGGTTTTAACGGGTCAAAATATTCTACAAATATATTTGCCATAAAATTCTACTATAAGTTTCAGAAGACACTAAAACTCAAAATCCTACTTAAATGCCAGAAATAAGTCAAAAATTAAGATGCATTTTAGGGTTAATTTCGTACTTTTTCCGAATTGGTGCTAAACTACCCCACAAAACTGAATTTTAGGGGGTGGTGTAAAGGGAAAAAATATTTTTTGTCAAATTTCATTATAAGACTCTGAACAAAGGTATGCTTTAGATATACGAGGAACATTTTTGTGCAATATTTTAACCCTATATCTCTCCAATATAGGGGTCTTGTTGGTCCTTTTTTTGAGAAACTTAAAAACACCCTTAAAACAGGGGTTTAACGGATCAAAGTGTTCTTCAAAAGTATTTGCCATAAAATTCTACTATAAGTCACGGAAGACACTAAAACTTAAAACTCAACTTAAATGCTAAAAAAGTCAAAACTTAAAATTCAATTTGGGGTTAATTTCTTACTTTTTCCGAATTGGTGCTAAACTTCCCCAGAAAACTGAATTTTAGGTGGGGGGTGTAAAGGGCAAAATTATTCTACGTCAAATTTCACCATAAGTCACCGAACACAAGAAAGCCGTAGATATAATAACTATACATAAAATATCACTACCAATTTGGGTATTTACAAGAAAATATTTGTATATTTTCAATTATTACTTTTTAAAATTCCACACCACTGTGCGGCACAAGTGCGAACCACTTTTATGGGTCGCCAAATGCCACCTATTCCAGCAAACAGAAATACAAGACAAAACGAAATGGAATGGAAAACGAGGAAAAACTGTCGCCATATCCTGCTGCCTGCTGCCGCCTCACTAGGTAGCGACTCAAGTCTCGAGGGTACTTTAAATGTTTAAATTCTCTGTGTGTGTCCTTATTAGGCTGGTAGTGTGGGTGGCGTCAGCGACTGCGTGTGTGGTTGGGGCGTATCTACACATACATATATTTGCTCTGTGGTGGTTTGTCTTTGGCAAAAGAGGAAGTCGCTCTGAGGATGTTTGCTTAAGGAAGAGCGTGCATATTATGACCACCATACTAAATGTAATTTTAAAGTGTTTGTTTTAATGTGTATGGGTGTGTGTGTGTGTTTGCGGCAACAAGGAAACAAAGAATACGTCGATGTTGACGACGTCAAAGTACAACGGAGATGGTGGCAGCAACGAACCAAGTTAAACACAAGAAAACACTTAACACTAAACGTGGCTCATAGACTCGTGTCTATGGCACTTCATTTCTGAGGAGCACACTTACCACGACGACGACGACGTCGACGGTCTGGAAGTATCAGTAGCCGTGGTGCCATATAAAACTGTATTTATAATTTCCTTTAATTCTTTTTCTTTGCTTTTGTTGTAGTCATTATTGGGTGTGTGAGTGAGTATGTATGTAGTCATCACAGTTAAAGTCACATTTTATTTGTTTTTATATTTAAAAGTGCCAGGACTATGTAGGAAGTCGATGACTTGCTAAGTTTCAGTTCTTTGTTTCTATTTTATTTTTGCAGTCGCTTGGCCTTTGTCGAGTTCTTTTCACATGTGGAGGTGGAAGGGAGGTGGTAAAGGTTTGTTCGTAAAGCGGAAGAATATATGTATACGGTTAAAAAAGTATACATTCATAATCGTTCGGGCATGCAAATTGGCCTGATGAATGAATTGGATCCTTATTTTTGGCAGCTGGGACATTTTCATTTGAAAATACTAATTGGAAATAAAATCATCAGTTGTTATCACTCAACGAACAACTTTAATAAAGACATTACAAAATTTTTGATGGTAGGAAGTTAATATGTTGGGTAATATATTGTGTTTGTTGATGATTGATTTGAATTACTCTAATGAAGTATACTCTCAATTGTAGTGTCAAAATCTACGCCAACTATCATATTCTCCTACCCCCATATCCCTTTCCAATATCCCCTTACTTCCCTCACGTCTCATCTATCACCAATCACTCCTTCCCAAGTCCCATCACTTCCTATCCCTCTCCTATAACCTACAACCTTATATTTTCATGAAACAGAAGGATTTGCACTATGGACCCAACTGGGTCTCCGAGTGTTCAGAATGCAGGAGCATTCTGGTACTTTAAACCAACCATCATACGGACGTTTCATTCGGCCTAATTACGTCACTTCTCAATAATATCATATTTTTATCGAAATTGTATTTTTATTCGCTTGGAACGATTCACTTCGAAAACAGGCATTATTTTATTGGAATAGTGATGACTATTCACTGTAATGTTGTCATACTTTGGACTATGAAAAAAAGTGAGTTTCGACACGATACATAACCGTAAAATAGGCCCAGAATATATTTGTAGTTAATAATGGGCCAACTTATTTAATAATTTGTAATTATATTTTCTCATATTTCGGAGAAAACCTATATCAGATTATGAAAATAACTCGAAAATCAGACATGAGAGAATATTTTATAGACCATATTTGGTTCCGGTATGAATATTTATTTCAATTAAGAAATACCTCCAACGAAAATGCAAAAAAATTATTACAGGATTCAACTATAACAAATCATCATCGCGAGCTCTAGAACCTTGAAAAATCTAAATCGTATGAAAAAAACTCCCTTTGCTAGAGAAATCATTAGAATTGTGACATTTTCAAAAAGTGATTTGAATAGAAGAACGCGGGAAACTGTTAATTTAGATTTCAGTGGACCAACATGAATTTTTCAAAATTAATAGCTTCAGTTGTCCGTGTTTGCAAACGAAATCACTTTCCAAAATTCTGGATTCTCCAATCCAGACAATTTATCAAAATAAAAACTCATACACATGAATATAGAAATATAGAAATATAGAAATATAGAAATATAGAAATATAGAAATATAGAAATATAGAAATATAGAAATATAGAAATATAGAAATATAGAAATATAGAAATATAGAAATATAGAAATATAGAAATATAGAAATATAGAAATATAGAAATATAGAAATATAGAAATATAGAAATATAGAAATATAGAAATATAGAAATATAGAAATATAGAAATATAGAAATATAGAAATATAGAAATATAGAAATATAGAAATATAGAAATATAGAAATATAGAAATATAGAAATATAGAAATATAGAAATATAGAAATATAGAAATATAGAAATATAGAAATATAGAAATATAGAAATATAGAAATATAGAAATATAGAAATATAGAAATATAGAAATATAGAAATATAGAAATATAGAAATATAGAAATATAGAAATATAGAAATATAGAAATATAGAAATATAGAAATATAGAAATATAGAAATATAGAAATATAGAAATATAGAAATATAGAAATATAGAAATATAGAAATATAGAAATATAGAAATATAGAAATATAGAAATATAGAAATATAGAAATATAGAAATATAGAAATATAGAAATATAGAAATATAGAAATATAGAAATATAGAAATATAGAAATATAGAAATATAGAAATATAGAAATATAGAAATATAGAAATATAGAAATATAGAAATATAGAAATATAGAAATATAGAAATATAGAAATATAGAAATATAGAAATATAGAAATATAGAAATATAGAAATATAGAAATATAGAAATATAGAAATATAGAAATATAGAAATATAGAAATATAGAAATATAGAAATATAGAAATATAGAAATATAGAAATATAGAAATATAGAAATATAGAAATATAGAAATATAGAAATATAGAAATATAGAAATATAGAAATATAGAAATATAGAAATATAGAAATATAGAAATATAGAAATATAGAAATATAGAAATATAGAAATATAGAAATATAGAAATATAGAAATATAGAAATATAGAAATATAGAAATATAGAAATATAGAAATATAGAAATATAGAAATATAGAAATATAGAAATATAGAAATATAGAAATATAGAAATATAGAAATATAGAAATATAGAAATATAGAAATATAGAAATATAGAAATATAGAAATATAGAAATATAGAAATATAGAAATATAGAAATATAGAAATATAGAAATATAGAAATATAGAAATATAGAAATATAGAAATATAGAAATATAGAAATATAGAAATATAGAAATATAGAAATATAGAAATATAGAAATATAGAAATATAGAAATATAGAAATATAGAAATATAGAAATATAGAAATATAGAAATATAGAAATATAGAAATATAGAAATATAGAAATATAGAAATATAGAAATATAGAAATATAGAAATATAGAAATATAGAAATATAGAAATATAGAAATATAGAAATATAGAAATATAGAAATATAGAAATATAGAAATATAGAAATATAGAAATATAGAAATATAGAAATATAGAAATATAGAAATATAGAAATATAGAAATATAGAAATATAGAAATATAGAAATATAGAAATATAGAAATATAGAAATATAGAAATATAGAAATATAGAAATATAGAAATATAGAAATATAGAAATAAAGAAATATAGAAATATAGAATAACTTGAAGAATAATATTCGGTACTTTCGCCTTAATATAATAAAGGCATATTGTTGGCACGGCTTATGAACAAATGTAGTAAAATATTGGTACGCCCTTTAAGTTGGTTTTTTTAATTTTAGTTTTATTACAGAAACGTAAGAGAAACGTTCGTAAGGTTCTTAATTAAAGATTGTATATTTGTAATTCTGAATAAGGGAAACTAGAACTGCATTTCCCGATTTCTCAAAAAAATGAAATTGTAGATCCTCCGAAAATCAGGAATTTTGACGTGATTTAGTCACTTTTTTATATTTGTTTGAGCTTATCAGGCTAGGCAAGTAAAAATTTAGACAAATTTGTTAATAGTATTTTCAAATCGGTAGAATAATAAGGTTTGTTATTTACAATTCATACACGATTTGTTTGGCATCTAGTCGCATTAAAATTTTAATTGTACTGTTTGTAAGCGAACATCGAAAATATTATTATATTTCATTATTTGCATAATTTTATTTAATACAAATAAAAATTGATAACTTATATACGAAATCAAAACAAATCTCAAAGTTCATTAATATATAATACATAAACGTACATGTGCATTTATTACATTTATTTACATATATGCTCATGTATATGAAGCTACGGTCTTCAGTGGAGGGAGGGTTTGCTAATGCTTAAGGAAATCAAATTCTTTTGCGCATTACATGAAGGCTCCTTTAATGAAATATAACCACATGATTTTTCTGTGACGATATGAAGGCCTATGGGACAGAGAGAGTGGTAATGGCGAGTGTGGGTGTTGGTGTGGATGTGTGGTAAAAACCACTTTCGAGACTCTAAGTAATTCTCTCCTACCCAAATTCATATCATTTTCTTTCCTCAAACACCATTTCGCACACAGAGTTATATGCGTGTATGTATGAACATATCATTGGCATTTAATCAGATGAATGGAGAGTAAAGCTTCTTAGGGCAGACAAGCAGGAGAACACTTTGGCATTTAATAGACCTCCATCATTTAGCCATGTTTTAGCATCTTCTAACAAGGTTATTCAGACAAAGCAGAATATGCACAAACAAGATGTATGTTTGTGTCAGCATTTATGTGTGTGTCTTTAAAGGGTTAACAAGTAAGGGCCTTACTTTTATGTCGTCAATCCCACTATGCCTAAAACGAGGAAAATAAATCACAAACTTTTGATTTGAACTATGATATAGATATTTAAAAAATTGAATTATTTTACTATTATATCAATTTTTACGTTTGCACGGTGTTTTGAGTTTCGTGGAGTAAAACTGAAAATAAATTATTTTTATGAGAATTGGTATTGGTATATATAATATGGAATATCTGCTTTCCGATTCCATACTTTTTACAGACAAGAGAATATTTAGTAGATACCAAGGATGGAAATGTATACTCTGTTTGTATGTTACGAGCAGGTGAAAGAAAATTACAGAAATAGGTATCAATCGAAAATTGTGGCGTCAGAAGAAGATAACATCGCTGAATTTTTGAAAAATCTTAACCTACTGAAGCGGGTTGGAATAACATCTCTCTGACATTTGGACAATCAATATTAATATTTGAATATGAACATTGTCGAAGATGAAGGGACATTATAGCAATCGTTATACAGGGCGTTAAGTTTATAAAAGGCATACTTTTCAATCGATTTTAATGAACATTTGCTACATGTGACTATTATTTGTTATAAAAATTGGGCAGATCAGCTTAGATTTTCATATAGCGTTCCATGGTACACAATGTTCACTATGCACATAAATACAATCCTTGTACAAAAGTTATACAAAGAAACATGGAAAGAGCAGAAGACTGCCTTTAAGAATATAGAACAGGCAATAGCAACTATCTTTGTGTATTTCAATTCATATACATTTTAAAAATTTTATAAAAACTATATATTTGACGAATGGTGGACAATTCTTTATTTACCGCAGGGGTGGCGTGATACCTTCTCAGTAGAAAGCCAAATATGGAGATAAAGATAATCGCTGCTTTGTGATCTTGGCAAATAAAAAATTGTCAATTTTGGAGAGGATATTCCGGGAGGTCGTTGACCCCTAAACGCATCTAAATTATGTTTTCTTTACGAAAAATTAACGAAATGGGTACCCGCCAGAACAAATTTACAATGTTGTAGCCGCATGTTGTAGGTACGCATAAATGTAAGCACAGTTTTGTAGAAATTCGTACTTTTGGAAATTATTTCAAAATTTTAGATGACCGAGGCGACGTACAAACTAGGCAAATCATCTGAAAACACATCTGCTCTAAGCGTGTAAAATTTCGTCAAGATATATTTTTCAATTCACAGAATTAATTATATTAATATATATTACAGAATATCTTTGCAATGGACTCATACATGTTTTTATACCCTACACCACTTCGTGGACTAGGGTATTATAAGTTAGTTTCGCGCCAAATGTATATAACACCAAGATATAATTGAGCTAGACCCACCTTTAAGTATACGGAACGCCTTAGAATCACCAGCTGAATCGATTTGTCGATGTCTGTCTGTCTGTCCGTCCGTCCGTCCGTCTGCTGACCATCTAAGCTTGTTCGCACTCTACAGGTCGCAACTGTGGTCCGATTGTCATGAAATTTGGCAGAAGTTATTATTTTTGGCCAAGGACAATTGGTATTGAATTTTGAGAAAATCGGTTCAGACTTATATATAGCCTCCATACAAATATCCCTATAATTTACACTATTACTGCTCTAAAATACACATTTTACATGAGATCATGACCAAATTTTCAGTGTCGTGTCATATTTGAACTAGAAACAGCTCACGGAAAAGTGGACCACATGGGTCTATGTTTTGATATAGCCCCCATACAAATGTACATCCGATTTACAATATTACTTCTCTAAAATGCACGTTTTACATCGAATTTTGATAACATTTTCCACACAATGTTACATTTATACTTGAAACACGTATTTTGAAAGCCAGCTATATAGGTCATTGTTTTGGAATAGCCCCCATACAAATGGAACCCCATTGTACACTATTATCGCTATACAACCCACATCTTACATTGGGTCTTAATAAAATTTTCCATATCTTGTTATATTTCAATAAATCATACCTACTTTGAAAGTGATCTATAAAAGCACACTTTTTAATGTAGCGCCCTTACAAGTGGGCCCCCATTTGAATAATTACCTCTCTAGGACCAACATTTTACATCGGAAGATTTTAAAATTTTGCAGATTATGTTATATTCATATTTCATACTAAGAATACCTACTTAGAAAGTGATATATATGGGCCCACTTTTTAATGTAGCTCCCTTACAAATGGCCCACATTTTGATTATTACCCCTTTAGGACCCACAATTTACATCGGAATTTTATCAAATTTTGCATTTTGTATTATATATAAACTAAGAAGACATATTATGAAAGTCAAATATATGGGTCGATATTTTGGTATAGCCCCCATACAAATTGCGACCCCATTCTACTATATTACATCTCTAGAACCCACATCGTGCATTAGATCTCGATATAATTTTGCATATCACGTCATATTTCAACTAAGAATACCTACTTTGAAAGTGATCTATATGGAGCCACTTTTTAATGCCCTTACGAACGTCCCCATTTTAATTGTTACCCCTCAAGAACACAAATTTTACATCGTTTTTTTTTTCAAACTTTGCAGATTATATTATATTTCTACTAAGAATACAAAGTCAAATATATGTGTCCATACTTTGGAATAACGAAAATGTGGCCCCATTCTACTCTAATGCAGCTCTAGAAACTGCGTCATACATCGTATCATGATATATTTCAACCATGAATACCTACCGTGAATGAGAAATATATAGGCCCATTGTTTGGACCAGACCCCAAGTGTTGTTATAGGCCTCCTTTCAAATGTCGGTCCGATTCATCCTATTACTTCTGTATAATTTGTATTTGTCTGCCGGAAAAATGGATCAATTTTTACCATATTTGTGAAATATGTATAATTTATATGAACTACATAAAATTGTTCCAAACAAACACCTGGGTTTAGTAATAAAAGCGAGGTATATACACAGGGAGTGATGTAGGGTAATATATAGTCGGCCCCGCCCGACTTTAGCCTTTTCTTACTTGTTTATTATCATGCTAAATTTTTAAATGCCAGAGGTGACCAATTTTGGGGGACATGCAGTCACCATTTCGAATACAAAAAAGTCACCAATTAGGGATACAAAATTTTGAATTTGAAATTTCGTCAAAATATCTTTTTCCGTTCAAAATGTATAAAATAGCGCTGTGAAACTCGAACAATTTAACAAGGTTCTTACAACGGATTTTGAAAGAGGGGGTAACAAATAATATACATGTATCGGCGTTTTGAAATGGTGGTATTTTCGAGGATGGCAAATATTTCCCCCACCCTTGAATGAATCGGCATAGGAAACCTTGTGATCCCTACATTTTATGTATAGAATGTGTTCAGCAATATTATTTAAACCACTATGAGGAACATTTTTGTCTAACATTTTAACCCTCTAGCCCCTCAATATAAGAGTCCTTATTTACAATATATCTATATATATATATATATGTCTCAGAATACAACCAAACTCAACTTTAGTGCCAAAAGTAAGTCGTAATTTAAAATTCATTTTATGGTCAATTTCTTACCTTTAACCGAATAAGAGCTAGACAGTCCCACAAAATTGAATATGAGTGAGAATGGAAACGATATTCTTCGTCAATAGTAGTCTACTGTCCAACAAATTAATACTTTTTGATTGTATAGACGATCATAAATAAGTATTGATTTTTTTATGAAATGACAGACGTATTCAACTTGTGAAGTTTGAAAATGATATCATGCAAAACATTCATGTCGATATAGAATCTCTCCAAAAGCCATGGTCCAAGTTTGACAACCCTTTGCTTTCGACTGCGTAAGCCTAAAGTGGGAAAAGGGATACGAGGCTCCGTTTTTACATTCGTTGCAAATACTTTTGCTGCTCGTGGAATTCCTAACAACCAACGAAACAATTCTTTGCCAGGGAGTTGTGTTGTGCTGCCGCATCCGTTGTCGTTGTCATGGTCGCCTCGCATATGAAGAGGTATTTAAGGCTTTCCTGATGTATTCAAAACGTTTTTGTGTTTGCCGTTGCGGCTGGTATTGTTTCATGGCAAAGCTGTTGCCGTTGCTTTGTACGACAGCGACTGAGTGCTGCTGATTGCCATTATAATCAGTTTCATCGTCATCGTCACCGTACTCTGCCTCATGCTCCTACTCCTTTCCGTTCCCGTTCCCGTCCTCATCCTTGTCCACGACATCATCATCATCGGCATCAGCATTATAGTCGTTCTGCCTTGCCTTCGTTTTGTCGTTCCATCATTGTTAAGTTCAGGCCATACTTCATCATGTGATTAGCATTTGTAATGAGTTCCTGATGGCAATCATTACGATTACAGCGTCCCGATGTTGGCGTTGGTTTTGGCGGCTGCACATGACATTACCAAATGCTGCAGTGGCGAACGGCCTCCCTTCCTCTTTTCAGTACGGTTTTCATAAATGTTGTATGTCCTTAAAGTAAAGTAGCAGTGAACGTGTTGCGGTCTATTCTTAACTATTATTAACATTAATAATTGGTCATTCGTATTTCTAGTTTTTGTGCTTCTTGGTCCTTAGCAATTGTCATTTGAAATACACTCAAATGCCATTTTCCACTTGATAATCAGTTGTTGGCATTTGAAAGTGGAGGGAAAATGCTGTAATAATTATATGCACAACATTCGGTTTGGGATTGCTTTGGAAATAAGACAGGGCTGGATTAGCAGCGATGCTAGCGAGGTGTCAGTGTTGAGAGTAACTACTGCTAAAATGGAATATGGAACCAAAGATTGGGAACTCGTGACAATGGCAGTGGGCCATTCCATTTGTAAATAAATTTGTATTTTATAAAGCATAGAAACACGTTCACATAAGATTGAATAAATACAGGCCGAAATAAAACAAACCGAAAACATTAACAATATTACCAGCATATACACTAGGGTATATGTAATTACATGTATAAAAGTAATAAAGGGTGGTTAAATTGTAAGGGCCGATGTTGAATGTGAACCACACATAAACGTCAAGTTTTTTTTTTGCATTTCAATTGACATTTCTCAATTTCAGACTAACTCAATTTGAACCATGGAAAGATACACAATCGAGCAACGGGTTAAAGATATTCAAGCTTATTACGAAAATGGGCATTCAAATCAAAATGCACATCGTGATTTTTTCGGTCAATTTAATCGTCCAAATGTGCGTTAAATCGAAAAAATCGTGCAAAATTTTGAGCAAACCGTTTCTGTAGGAGATGTGAAAACAACAGTGCATGCTCGTACTGCAGAAAATATTGCTGCTGTTCGGGATAGTGTGGCTGAAGAGCCGTCCACCTCAACTCGTCGTCGTGCCCAACAATTGCACCTCTCACGCTCGGCAAGAAATGGCAACAGTGGATAATCCATTTTCGAAGAAAATGATCTTCAGTGATGAGGCTCATTTTCACCTCAGTGGATTCGTCAATAAGCAGAATTGCTGCATTTGGGCGAATGATAATCCAAGAGTGATGGTCGAAAAACCAATGCACCCACAAAGAGTGACGGTTTAGTGCTGTTTATGGGCTGGTGGCATCATCGGTCCGTATTTTTTCCAAAATGAGGCCGGTCAGGCAGTTACTCTGAATGGTCTTCGCTATCTGGTGAGATGATAAGAAACTTTTTATGGCCCGAATTGGAAGATATGGGTGTAGACGATATGTGGTCTCAACAGGACGGTGCCACTTGTTACACAGCTAACGAAACAATGGCTCTTTTGCGCGACAAATTCAATGGCCGTGTTGAAAGAAAAGGTTACGTCGATAAGCCAGCAACAATTCACGAGCTAAAGGATGAGATAATTCGGCTCATTAAGGGCATATAACTTCAATTGTGCCTCAGCGTCATCGAAAATTTGGACCATCGGATGGAGGTGTGTCGCCGAGGTCGCGGCGGCCATTTGGCCGATATTTTGTTCCATATATTTTGTTCTGAACCATACCAATATTCTCATAATAAAAAGAAATGACAATAATTTCATAAATAATTTGTGTTTTATTCAAAATCAACATCGGCCCTTAAAATTTAACCACCCTTTAGTTACTGTCATTAAGTGACATTAATGTTGAAATGCTATGGAGTAACCAAGCATTTCAACATTGCGATTATTATTTGACGAGGAATGTTGACATATAATTCCTGAATCGTAGGCCTTTGGACTTTTCGAATCCCCAAAAGGATACCGAGTAGTTGGTTTAATTAAGATTTAATCTTGTTCAATTAAGATCGGTTCTAATGGGAGATTCATGATTCTAAATCAATGATGTGGAATCGATATATATATATATAAATGTATTTTTCAATAACTATACCCTACACCACACTGTGGAATATGGAATTATAAGTTAGTTACATGCTAAATGTTTGTAACACTAAGACATAAATAAGATAGACGAATAATTTATTCTGCTAAACGGAGGCTCATTGAAAATGAAGAAAATCTGTCCATATAAAGGGTGATTTTTAAAAGCTATAGGAAAGTTTTTCAAAAAAAAAAAGCACATAAAATTCAGAAAAATGCATGAAATCTTTATTTGAAACGATAATATGGTCCATATAATTTAATGTTTGAAGATTATTTCATGCAAATGTTGACCTTGACTGCGCCTCAAATGGTCCATCGATTCTAAAGTTTCATCGATTTAATTAAAGATTAGAAGCATAATTAGAATAATGTCTTTCGATACGAAAAGGGTTGTAACGTCTCAAAAATCGGTATGAATGAGAGCAAGTAACTCTGGACCACCCATAGCGGCATTTATAATACCATGTGAAAACACCAGCGATGCTAAATCTCTTCTAGAAGTCAAAGTAAGATCATTTATTTGTCTTCGTGATGGTTTTGGATCGAGAAGAGTAAAATTAGTGCGAAAACTGCAAGAATTGCTTGCTCACTAGGCCTTGATCGTAAAAATGACGAAGTGCTTTATGAACGTCGCGAAAAGATTTTTGCTTTTCAATGTATATTTCCACAATTAGGAAGAGTTGGTCTTGCTAAACCTTTTTGAACAGAAATGTCAACACAGTTTGACAAACCATAGTTATCGATATCGATAATTGTCATATAGTTTAAAGAACTTTGTGGCTTGAGAAGACATGTTGGTATCTAACATTGCACCAATGGCTCAAGAAATATAATGTTATGTGGCAAATTTAAACAAGATTTGTGGATTCTAGAGCAGCAAGAATTCAAATTCGAAGGGAAATTGGTATGGGGTTAATAAAGGGTGATTTTTTAGCTATTATCTTTTTGACAACACTGGTTTAAACAGCTGACGTACGTTTCGTGTTTTGTTTCACTGTCAAACATCTTCAGTTTGGTCTATAATTTAACCATGAATCATCATACAAACGAACAATGCTTGCAAATTATTGAATTTTATTATCAAAATGCGTGCTCTGTTAAGAAAGTTCATCGCGCGGTTCCATTTCATGGTCAGTTTAATCGACCCACAGAAACGGCTATTCGGGCTATTGTGACTAAATTTCGCACCAAATTTACATCGTTGGACATTAAACCACCAACACGCTTACGTAGAGTGCGAACTGAAGAATCATAATTGATGATGACCATCAATTATCGATTCGTCGCCGTTCGCAGCAATTGGGCCTCTGTTACTCAAAAACGTGGAAATGCCAAAATTGGACTAAGCGTCAATATGTTCAATCTTCGTAAGGCACTAATGCAATTTTTCCTAATGTCACGACTTTAGAAGTTCAACAATCTGTATAATGATCTGAAATTTAATAAAATGTCAGTATCAAGCGTATATAATTCGAAATAATTATCGATAATTTTTCATAATACTTTTGACATAAAGAGCTGGCCTACTACTCCATGATTGCTTGGAAGACTAGGCAGGCGCTTAAACACATTGATATACTATTTTAAATTTAATTAATACAATTTCATTAATACAGATGTTTGAATAATTCTGGTTTGTATTTAGTGGTAGAAACATCGATTTATCGTTCAGTTCTTCTTTGGTATGACTTGTAGCCTTCTGAGACAAATTTATTTCCTACTGAAAATGTTTGCCACAAAAGACATTTCGTATATAAATATCCATTCAACCATTTTGCGACGAGTAGTTTCACGAACAAGGAATATAAGATTTGTTCAAATTCCTCGTATTTACCGCATGTATTCCTCTTCTTTAAAATTTTATAATCTGATGTTTTAGCAAACCACTCCATATCTGTGCATGCAAGTCTGTTGAGTCTGAATCGGAGTCGAAACATTATAAAATGCTGTGGTCATAGTCAATTCGAATTTTGCCTCGACTCCACAGCCCTGACACATACATACCAAAAGTTCGAGGAACTTGTATTTAATAGTGTTTTACAATGCCTACTTCGATTCGAAGTTAGTATAATATTGCATTCAATCCGTACTGAAGAGTTACACCAATCTGGATTATATAGAATATATAATACATAATGGGATAAAAAGTCAATACGGATTAGTGGATAATTCAGATTAGCGAGGTCCGGCTTTGCGAAGTGATACTATACTTGAATGTATGAAATATGTGACATGAATTTCAATTTAATTATGGACACTTTTTAAATTCATATTTGGGTGATTCCAAAACATTTCAACATTTCCCCGTTGTTGCGAATTTTTTGAACTTCATACCAACGTTAATTTTTATTTTTTTTTTCGGATTCTTGGCATTAAGTTATTAGGAAAATCACCGAATGGTCGACTTTGTTTACTCCAATCTCCCTTGTGTTAGCAGAGTATGCCCAAAGTTTTTGACTTTCTAGTTTCCTCTCTTCAATTTCTGTATATATAATTTCGTATATTAGCACAAAGTACATTAACTATTGTTCGTCAAAATATTTTTCCTTAAGGAAACTCTGTACAATACAACAATGAAAACAATTTAGCTACCATCATTAGAACATAATGTATTAAAAATATTTCTCTGTTTTCCCAACTAATTTCCTAACTAAACTCTTATCTTTCGGTTTTATACCACATTCCCTTAAGACACAAATATGACCTTATGGCAGCTGGGAATGATTCTAATCATAAATTTAGTAAAATTTCAACTATTTCACAAATTACAAGCTTATTTATATTCAACTAAAGTTTCTATTATTAAAATTGTTGAAGTAAAACTTTTTCATAAATTCTCTATTTGCCCTATCAGCCGGCGGAAGGAGATGCGGCAGACGTTTCGTCTGTACAAAAAGAAGCGTAAAGAAATTAAAAGCCTCCTTCCCTTCAGATAGTCCTTGTAAATCAAATCATTCGCCCTCTCCCCTCTAATATCACCCAATCGAATTGGCACACCCCAGCACAGGCACACACACAGAGAGGGAACTAAACAAAAGAAAGTTATTAAATTAATTAAAATTTAAATCACTGTTACAACAATAAGAACAACAAGAGTAGTAGTAGTAGCAGGAATAGCAACAACAACAATAGCACACGGTGTTGTCTTCAAAGATCTCATCGCGCACAATGGGACCCTTAACAGTAGTAGATGGACGAGCACGAGTAGCTCTTCAAACTGATTACAACTGTTTAATGTTAAGCATTAAAAGTGCCCCCGCTCTCCCTTTTGCCCGGGGAATGAATAAACATTGAGCAACTAACTGTTCGACCATTGTAATTCCACCGATGATGACACTGGCGCTGATGACACACAGTGCGACGAAACGAATAAAATATGGAAATAATAAACCAAATTTTATTATTATTATATTATTTTATTTTTTCATTTTGATCCTAAAAGAACGACTATCGAAAGATCTCCTTATTTTCGAGATGAGTGTTTTATGATTGCTAGCCGTAGACAAGCGAAAATAAGTTAGAGAAACAGGACCTGCTTTACTTTGTGAAGTGACAGAAAGATATCCGATTTTTATAATATTTTTTTCTAGATTTTGCGATGAATAAACGATTGGAATTTATTGAAAATTTGCCTTAAGCAAGGTTAACATTCCATCACATTTTCTGAAAGTCTGGTTATTCATCCCCAATTTGTCCATTCATGTTATTCCAATCGGTTCATTAGTTTTAAAATCATCCTTTTGTTTTGTCTTTGTCGCAACACTGTGCAACTACTATAATGACGATGACACTCGTTTCGTTGTAGTTATTGTTATTGTTATTACAACATTGGGTTTTTCTTTTGCGGCCTAATGCGACGCTGGTCGAAGCGGAAACTAAATGTGTATGATTTAATTATTGCAGGCAAATGCTAACAATGGGGCGAAATAAGTATTCAAAGTTAAGGCCTAATTGAAATGTGCTGCTGTCGTGGTTGGCCGACTGGCTGGCTGGCAATGGAGTTGAATGTCCTCTGACCGTGTGATAGGGTGGTGGGAGCAGCGATGATAAGGACTACCCCATGTACCATGGCCATGTCGTTAGGCCACATTAAATGTAGATATGTACATGAATGTTGCTGTTATTATTAAATATTTAAAATTAGGTTGTGGCTGAGAATATGATTTGCCATTATTGTCTTGGATCTTGAATATTAAGAGAAATATTAATTACCCCTTTTTGCCGTTGGGTATTGTATTGAAGGCATAACCACAAAGGCCGGGTAGTTGGTGTACCTTAAGAAGAAGTTAATTTTATGCAAAGATTGTAATAATCAAGAGATAACACGTGTTAACAACCATACATAATGAGTATGAAATGTAGCTACAAGTTTTCTTATTTAAAATTTAACAAAAGTGTCAGGCAATTCAAGAGTGTCCACTAAAATACAACAAAATTGTCATGAAGAGAAATTTAAAAAGAGCTAATTACGAGACAAACAGTGGATTTAATATCATAAAAGAACAATAGAATAAAGTGTATAAGTTAAATTAACTATTTTAGAGGGTATTCCGCACTGCTGGAGATCTTTGTCTTTGTTTATATCCCAGCGGCAAAAGTTGGAAGCCCTCCCCTTAGAATGTCTTCTAAAATGCCTTCTCTTCGGATCCGAAACACATTCTTGTATGCCTTCTGAAAATAGGCATTCCAGAAGGCATTTTTCGCACATGAAAAAAAATTCGGTGCGTATTCTCACCTCGCTTCTCTATGAAGGCTTAATCATCAGCAGTTAAAAATCCTATACTCATTCCTGAGAAGGAATTTAGAAAGGCCTTCTCATTTCCTATTACATAGATCCAATGGACATTCTTCAATGCCTTCGTTATGCTGGGAGGATGAAGGCAGTACGGGTGGTGTCGTTTTTATTATTTTTACGACTTTTATGAAAGATATTTTCACAATTCTCCTGATTTGGACTCAACTAATAACACAACAGAACAATAGAATAAGGTGTAAAAGTTAAATTAACTTAGGTAAATTATTTTAGAACCTCCGGCAGGATATTTGTGCATGTGCATATGTATTTGTGCAATTGCTAGTAACACGAAAAACAAGAAAATGGTCGCATCGTTTATTATACCCATTTATTCTTGTAATTAAAATAGAGGACTGTCCGACCCTCACACAATTTGGCACAACTGAATTTTGCATCTCAGGACGGACCCTACAGGAGGTGAACCAAATCGGTTCATATTTAATGTAGTTTTAATTGTAAAAAAGAAATGTGTAAAAAAGAGTACAGCTGTACAGTTGTATTGGCTTGGCGATTTATTTTTCAAGATATAACACTGTCCGACAGTCCATTTTACACCTGGACCAAATGGTATACGTCTGAAACTATAGGTGAAATGGAGTTAATTTGCGTTTTTAGTTTTTTATTTCCTCGTCCTTTTGCCCCCCTAAAGGACTACAAAGGATACAATTTAAAAAAAAAAAAATACATATTTAAACTCTATGATATCGACATACCTGTCAAATTAAAGAAGACAATGTGTATTAAAAACACTTCAAATTTTAAGCTTCTATCTTTATTAGTTTAGCATTAGCAACCATTTCATGTTCCCCTCTTAAAGAATAAAATATGAATAAACTAAGGGCTAAACTTGAAATGACAGTTAATGCTGAACTGATACAGATATTTAAAGTATTTTTAACAGATAATCTCCTCTTTAATTTGACACTAATATAGTTATCATAGGGTGCAAATAAGTATTTAAAATAATTTTAAAAAAATTATATCCTTTTGAACTTTGCAGTTTTGTGAATGGGCAACAGAATGAGAAAATGAAAAATTAAAAAACGGCAAGTAACTCAATAGTTTCATATCTATATCATACGCTTCAGGTGTAACGCTTTTTTTGAAATTGTCGTACGGTGTAATCGAAATATTGAAACAATATGCAATGCATAGTTTAGACATAGAAGACGAAAAATCACAAAAAAAAAATCACAAAAAGAAAACTTCAAAAATAGTAGGAATCTTGGAATGTAGAGTTTGAATTGAATCATATGAATCTTACAGGCTCTATGGCATAAATCCCAAATAAAATTAAAAAAACAAGAGTAACGTAACACAAATATATATTTTTTGGGAGCCACGGGAATGGAACTGGTAGCGTGCTCGATTATCAGCGTGGAGTTTGTGGGTTCGATTCCCACCAGAGGATCTGGTCTGCGCTGCAATAACTAGCTACAATGGTCTTAGTTACCTAGCTCAATCCCTGGACCCAAAAATAAGAATATAATTTATTTTGTATTGTAATTCATAATAAATAAATAGCTTTTTTCCGGCAACCATACAATAACAAAAACGTTTCTCCATGTAAATGTGTACAAAAATTCAATTTCCTGCAAACATATCTTTCAATATAGAAAGTCTTTTCATTGGGAAGAAAAGAAAAATCAAAATGACTTGGTGTTGGGACCACTTAATCTTGAGATTGCCGAACAATTTTTCGCTGAGGTGCAGAATGAGTATACATTGTACACTGGTCCACAATCTGGCGTTTGGTATATTGCACAATTGAAGAAGTTAACGGTAGTAAATAAATAACGGTAGTAAATGGTTTATGCACAAATATTTTACCAAGTTTCAGAAGGCAAAACACTCAAAGTTATTTTCTAAAGCGAAACTTTTACTCATAAAATTTCAAAATCAATTTGTAATTTAGAACAACACCGATAAACATCCATAATTAGCATCGTTCTCATAATGCATATTTTTGATCGAGTTTCAACAAAATAATGTTATTTACTATTCCATTTATTCGATATCTTTACGTAATTTTCGCGAAAATGTTACGTCCGTTAATATTTAAATATTCTATATTTCCTATAATCGTAATGTGATGTCTTCAATACACCCCTTATATGCAAGTGTATTCATGTCATAAAATAACATTTATGCCATACTATTTTTTCAAATTTAATGACCACTAGTGACGATCTAGTTTGTGGTATATTTTTAATATAGGGTCCGCCATCTAACTTTTTTTCAACTATTCAACCGTTGGACTATTATTTGTGGGGTGCCCGAGGCAGCCATTTGAATGAAATTATTTTCCATTATTAACCGGAAGGATTATACTTTCAAATAAAAAAAGAAATTTGAGAAAATGTTCAGTAGTTTTTTTATAGAATTTTCGAAAAAAAGGTTATTTGTTGAAATATGTGGTTTCTAGAGCGGAAAAAGTAAATCATAGGAGACATCGGTATGGGGTCCGCCATCTAACGTTTTTTTTTCAACTATTCAACCGTTGGACTATTATTTGTGGGGTGCCAGAGGCAGCAAGTTGAATTAAATTATTTTCCATTATTAACAGGAAGGATTGTACTTTCAAATAAAAAAATAAATTTGAGAAAATATTCAGTAGCTTTTTTATAGCATTTTCAAAAAAAAAGTTATTAGGCGGACCCTATATTTTAACCTGACGTTTACAGTTGTCAATATCATAAAAATACATGAATGGAATATATTTAAGCTAAAGTGTCACACCCATTCCAACCGTATCACCATAATTTCACTGATATTTTCCATATGCTTTGCCTAATCTTTCTAAAAGATAATCACAAAAGTAAGGTGCTAATGAGATGAGTTGTTCTGATACCAAATCATTCCTCCCGGGAATGATTTCCCCAGGATTCCTGGCAATTTGAATTCCCGTGTTCCCATGATTCGCTCTTCAGCACATTTTCCCATTACGGCTTTAGTTGATGACAATGGGAATTTCTCGAATTTGTATGGACGTGTCTGGTTCAAAGCTTATTAAAATTAACGGAAAATCACATCAGTACTAATAATGATTATGTTACGACACACATTCGCTTTAATATGATATGATAATAGGCTGGGTCGCCGTCCATACAAATGGAAAAAACAATAAAGTTTGATTGTTTAATGAGGATTTGCAAAATATTTCGTTCCTAGATCAAGCCATCTGTGAACTAAACGCTCCTGAAAATAACCCTAAAAATCATGTTCTTCCGGTATAGTTTTTTGTGTTACAATTTTCCCAATTTTTTACTGAAATAATAGACCCTTGAAAGCTATTTAACTACAAATTTTGGTTCTTGTCTTAGAGTAACTTATTGGTCGAATTATTGGACGTTTATAGTAATATTTTGTTGATTTTTACAGCGACAACTGAAAAATTTTTGTATTTGGTGTTAGTATTTTATAAAAAATAAATAGCGGTAGTCAATACCTTTCGAACGATGCCTAAATGATGAACATCGGAATTAAATCGTTTTTCTAAAACGAGTTTGATTTTGTTGCTCTGTAAATCTATCTCCTGTATTAAATTATTTTACAAACAAGGAGTCAGTGACATCATTTTTCGTCCGATATTCATCATTTAGGTGTCATTCGAAAGGTATTAATTCATTCTATTTATTTTTCGTATCAGCTCTTACAAAATGTTTCCAAGAAATACGAGTTTTTAGCTGTCACCTTGAAAACCACTATTCTACTAGAAAACTACTGTTGTATTGAATAGCCATCGGTATATAATAATAATTCAGCAATAATCTACTCACAATAAAATCGATGAGTTAAAGTGCAGAGGATGATTTTGGATTTTTTAAGATTTGTAAAAATACGTTCCATAAATATAATATTTATCTTTTAGAAGTTATACATAATTGATCTTTTAAAGTTCGTCATCGTATCAGCTGCTAAAATCGTTTGTTTTTAGACAAATATAAATTACCGTAGTTGCATCGGGAAATAGTTAGGCAGAATGCATGATCTGATCCAAATTCACGTAAAATGGTAAAGTATTTCCTGGTTTCCTGGGAATTCAAAAAGTCCGACAAGCTAATGTTAATGTACAAATCATATTGTTTGTGGATATTAAAAATTGTCTTATTGCAGCTTTATTACTGATATATGAGTCATTCCACAATAGGATTTGCATTTTCCCGTACTTTTTATTTCCCGGGAAACGGGAATTATTTTTTTCAATTTCCCGGGATCCCGGGACAGCACGGGAAATCGTCAATCTATCGTTTACCATGAGTTAAGCTTATTTTTTCCAATGAAACATTGACATTTTATTAAGATGACATGTGTGTTTTATTACTTGGTGCTAATTTTTGTACGGATATTCGACAATTGAGCTGTGCTTCTCATTGTTTTGTTAAAATCATTTACTTAATGAGGCCACCTGACGAAACCTTTCACAGGGTGGAAATCATGATAGTGGTAGTGTGCAGCCAAATAATAAATGTATAGGTGCGAAATGGTCTTAAGCCAGAAGAGTTTCCCAGTTCAGTAAAATAAAAATGTATTTCACAATGAACCTGTTACAGAATTCAATTCAAACATCTTTTCAAGTTTCAAAATTAATTAAATGTATGCAATCAATATTTGCAAGTGTAAATTTGAATTAAGAGCGGACAATGCATTTATATAGATAGATATTTCTATCGATCGGTCACATTCAACAGATGTAGTCAGTAGAGCATTAAATAAAATGTTTATGTTGTCTGTTCTTTGTCCTGTGGCTTCGAAAACTATAAATACTTTTTTTAGGCAGCTATCTTGTCATTTTTTAATACAATATTTTTACTTGCGTTTTCTATAGTATTGTTTAAAATAACGACTGACTTCATTTATTTTGGGCGTTTGGTTTGACCCCGAAAAGCGAATTTTGGCTGCATATCGAACTGCAATATTTGACATACATTATTAAAATCGATATTAGCTAAATTATTGTACATGCTTTTATTGAGGAAATGATGGAAAAAGTACACGAAGAAATATCTAAAATTTCTACTAAATTCCCGCTGGATTCCCGCACGAATTTCCCGGGATACGGGAAATGAAAAATAATCGAATTCCCGGGAATTTTCCCGCGGGAAATCCCGGGATGCAAACCCTATTCCACAACAAACCGGACATCAAAAATTTCACATGTCGGCTATTTTCCTAAAAATCTCACAAAAATTCTTCTTTAAAAAACTCTTTAAAAATTATTTGATGTGTCTTAAAAAATATTAAAAATTTATTTACAGAGTTAAAGTAATTGCAATTTCCATAATCATTTAAAATCCTGGCAACAACTGTATATTACAATCCTTGTCTTTCGCAATTGGTTTACGCGGTTTTAATGTTATATAAACAATCACGACCACGAAAACAATTTATTACCACGAAATATTGTTGGGTTTCGGTACAAAAATATTCATGCCGATTTCAGCAATGTTGGCCAAATATATTAATATTTAATTCTTTAAAAAAATATGAACATATTTTGTCTGCCCAATAAACAGAAATACATGCAACTTTGCCTGCGACTATACAAAATAGTACATTAAGACACTACTTGACACTCCCGTAAGGGCGTAAACCAGCCTCCGACTCTAAAATATATTTCTGCTTATTTATGTTTATGGAATGCAACAAAATTATAACCCACTGTTCCATAAAAGAGTAGTATTACCATTATCATTAATTAGCTTCCCTTTGCATGTCATATCATCACATTTAACTTTTAATATGACCCCACGACTGCAAATCCTTTCAACCTGTTTTCCAAAGTTGTCTCATAAAATTCAACTTTAAGGACTGACTGACTACTTGGTTTGGTCATCATTAACTTAATAATGCACAGCGATAGCGGCAGCGGCAAGGAGGTGGAAACTTTGTGCAAGGCCTGACTGCCTGAGCTGATGGCTTCAGGATGCAGTATAAAGTCAAATTAATAAAATTAAATGAAAACGAGAAACGGCTAACAGTAAGAACTTTACTTACCCGCATACATAAGTAGCGTCAATAAATTTAACAGCCAATGTGTCATGATGATGCCGGTGACGACGACGGCGATGATGATGTTTATGCGATGCTACCACAGGACGACGGCAATGATGATGACGATGATGATGAGGAGACGGGAGACCGTAGGATGGCTCCAGTTATGGGAGTTGCAGCTGTTTGAAGGCGGATGCTTCGTTGTAGTTATTACACGGAGGAAAAGGTCATCCGTTGGCAAATGGCAGCAGAAAGTGTCACAGGACTCGCACGAAACGCCAAAGGAGAGGGACGTCGTGCCGAAGAAGAAGAAGAGGAAGATGTAACGTCGTTGAACGTGTTGATGTATTAAAGCCAAACAAGTGGCAGAAAACTTTTCCGGGTTACAAGAGTAGCAGGACTTCACAAAAAGACAAATGCCATGCCAATGAGAGACGAAAGCACCGTGGTGGCGGTGGGGGGATAAGGTTGTGTTTTTGTTTGGCTTGTCTTACGTTCGTTCACAGACTAACGAATGTGCTGGAATGTGCTGTTTTTCTCGTCCTCGTTTTTATCTTCCTCTGTTTTGTGTGTTTTTTTTTTCTTCTTCTTTCTTTTTTCTTATTTATGTTGTAAAAAATATTACAGGACGGCGGTTGTCAGTGATATCCTTTCGTTGCGCTTACAAATGTTTTCAGACCGGGGCTGTGCGAAATGTTTTTGATGTTGATAAATTCACAGCTCTGTTCGGCTCGGCTCCGCTCTGTTTTGCTCTTAGTCATAAACTCAGACTTCGTTGATATGAAATATTTAAATGTTCAAGACAATGCTTTTCATTTCATCATTATCATCATCAGCTTTTTGTCATTCTCACGAATCACGTTCCACAGCAAACCAATTCTTTTATTAGAATTTTTCTTGCAAATATTTCTTGCCCCGCCGCCTGTTATGTGTTTGTTGGTGGCGGTGTCATCGTCATTTGGAAATATTTCCGTTTCCGGCAATACTAACTAAGCCCGCCAGCCAGTCAGCTAGCTCGCTAGCTATGTGCAAATATTTCTCGACGTGGTGCCGGTGCTTATCTCACGTGTCCTTAATGTTCAACTGTTTAATTGGTTTCAATTTACGCGCAGTTTCTTCCGGCACGTGAGACGATTTAATAGCAGCCTTTTATTTTCACTACCAGATGATTTAAGTACATACGTTATCCCTTATCCACACAGACACACCTGCATACATACACGTAGTTGTAGTAGAGTCGTGGAAAAATTACTGGATATGTGTATTGCCCTGGTGGTGTTTGGCAATGGCGACGACAGCTTTTGACACTTGCTTCTCTGTAATCTTAAGCTCTTTCGTTTTCATCGTTGGCCATTCTGCTGACAGCTGAACATTCTCCGTTCACTTTCTGTCGTCTGCCTGCAAGTATACAATGGGTATATATGATATTTTTGAGACATTTTCATTACAATGATTAAGTTTAAATGAAAAAAGAAAAATACACAGAATTGGCTTATAAAGTTACATGTAAATTGCTCAGTTTAATTAGTAAGTACTCGACAAGACTTTTCAGGGAAATGTCTATTGATCTTTTAAAATTGCCTAGTAAACGCTCCCACTACCAAGAAAAATGAGAGAAATGAGGAAAATTCCAAAGTATTCACTACTTGTAATTGCTATAACTACTTAGTGTGCTTTTCATTTTCTGGATGAGTTTACCTTTAAAAGAACTTGGCATTTTTAAGAATATAATTACACAAAAAATTTTTGTAATTTGCTACCAAACGAAAGCAACTTTCCCAATATAAATATTTTTTGTTTTGGGAATTGTAGTAAAGTTTGAAAAGTAAACTGTAATCCTGCGCTAAACATTTGAAAGCAACAACAAAAGAAATTAAATATTTTTATTTTTATGTTTTAACATGTTTGCATAGTAATGTAATACATCGTTATAGTATATCAGAAAAATTATTAAAACAAATCTGGAGTTTTTATTATATTTATTTATTTATTATTATTTATTTTTACAAAATCGTTGATATAAACATTGTAATTTTATGAGAAATAAGTGAAATGAAAGAAAATTTTTAATTTTGGAATAAAACAAGTAAGTAAGGACTGAAATCGGGCAAGTCGACTATGTGATGCCCTCCTCTTTCTACATCATTACAAGATTTTTACATGTGTCCTCTCACAATATATGGTTTTAGGTGAAATATAATGTGTTCAGATCAAATCGGTTAAAGTATGTTGTTTCTTGAGCAGAAAAAGTCAAATCGGGAGTAAAATTTGTATGGGAGCTATATATAAATCTATCCGATTAAACCCATGTTCACAAGAAATATTTCTGGTTGAAATATATGGTGTTATGTCAAATTTGTAGCAAATCTGTTAAAATATAACGTTTCTAGAGTGGAAAAAGTCAAATCAGGAACGAAATTTTTATGATGACTGTATCTAAATCTGAACCGATTAGAGCCATTGCGTGGAATCTATATCAGAAAAAATCGAGAGCGACATTTGTATGGTGGCTATATATCGTCATGAAAATGACCAAACATCAAAAATCCCAAAATCGTGTTTTTGATTGTTTATGGTGAAATAGCCTAAAATACATATCTCTGAAAAATTGTACACTTTAATATCCAAAATTCACAATTTTATAGGCGAATTCCAAAAGTGTGTCATACAATGAAACAAAAAAGCGTAACATCACAATTGTACAAACAAAACAACATGTGTGTTGCCTATTGTCTTATTTCTTTTGAGTGGCATATGATCCATCTGAGACTATTTATTTAAAAACAAACATATTGGATGATTATGAAATGCTTCCACAACGAACATTTCAACTATTAGATTACCCTGGACCCTCCCAATTACATTCACATAGAGTAAAAATCTCCAAAAAGAAATGGGATTACCTGCAAGATCTTAAATTATTGGTTCCGGCCAGGGTTGTCAGATATGGCGAATTTTAAATATGTTTGGCGACTTTATTTTCGATTTGGCGACTTGGTGATTTTTTTGGCGATTTATAAAATAGTTGGTAATTTTCTTGGCTAATTTTAGAAAACTTTAAATCTGTCCTCCGATTTTATTATATTGGCGTTTTTTAAGATATGACCAATTGAGAATTAGTAAACTCAAGAAAAAGGGTTCGAGGTAGGAACATTGAAAATGGTATTGTGTGAAAACGCGTAGGTACAATTCAGAGAATGAAGGCTTATTTTAAAGATAATTGTATTGTGTTAAGAAAACCACAATTCTTAAAAAGTCCAAAAAGGCGTATTCCCGTCGATTATAAACAAACCATGTACATTTTAGAATTGAGAAATAATAATTAAAAAACTTTAATAAATGTAGACGACCGAAAACGGTGTTTTTGAACGAACACAGATTTTTCAAAATGCATCTATATGCATTTATTCAGATTTGTTTCTTTTTCGTTTAATTTAAAATACCTTAAATAATATTTATTGACATTGGCCCATGAAAACGGGAGAAAGAGATCTACTCAATATTAGAAACTGCTTCATAAAGAAGAAAAAGTATATTTTTAATGACAATTGTTCTTAACCAGTAATCCCTGTGTTGAAAGTGTATTCTGCATTATGAATTGCCTAAACTAGGTCACGGTAAAAGAAAATTTTTAATTTTTATTAAGAATAATAAAATGTTGAAAATATTCAATTAACATCCCAATAAGCACATCGGATCCGAATCGGATCCGACTTCTCTGACGGGTCCGATTTCGGTCCGAGAACGGGAGCAATTCCCTCTTCGATATCGGACCGAGAATTGAGTCCGATTTCGAAATGATATCGGACCCGAACTCAAAACGATGTAGGAACCAACATCGAAGTGAGTTCGGATCCGATTTAGATATGAGTTCGTATCCGATCTCCAAATGATTTCGTATCCGAAAACGAAATGAATTCTGATATCAAACGAGTTGATCAGGACTATATTGTGCATGGCTATCCATTGAAATCAGTCGAAGACATTTCTTCTTCAATTACCATTAATATAAACTGTATATTCAAGACTGAATTATGAATTACTTTATCTGAAAAAAATAATTTTTTGTTACTTGAAGTTTCCTCTAATAAATTTGTTTTTATAAAAATATGTTTAAAAACCTTTTATTATAATGCAGTCTAAAAACCATTCAGATGAGAAAAAATATGTGGCTCACAATGTTCTTCATAATTTGCATTTATGATACGTCTTTTTGTTTCACAATGATAGACCACAAAAAAACGTATCACACATAAAACGACCATAGTAAGAAAATATAAATATTTTTTTACATATAAATGTGCCGTCAAATATTAAACCATTCATAACAAAAAGTCATTAATTGGTTAAGTATTCAACATTTTGCAACGTTTTTTGCTTCTCCTGTAAAGTTATGAAAATGCATGTTACGTCTTTTTGGATTTCTGGTGACGATATATAATTTTCCACAACTGTTCGAATATTAAAACAAAACTTGACCAAAGTTTATGGACCAGAGCTAATCCGATAGGACTTGAGGGTTATATCAAAATATGGACCGACATATTCCACTTTCACTAGGTGTCAATTCATAAAGACATGGGATTGCAATGCGTGGTTTTTACACAGCGAAGGCGTCAAATCGGAAGTGGTATTTATATGGCCCCAATACCAAAGTACGAACCGATACACAGTGACGCCCGTGCGACGTTGTCCACCTCCACTATAGATGTAAAATGTAGCGTAAAGAAAATAATATTTAAAATGTTTGAAGACTAAAAAATGGGCCCATCGATATAAGATCGAGCCCCTTGGAAAACTGGTAAAATCAAGAAAAAAGTGACGAGATATGATATGTTGTGTGAAAACTTGCCTATGCATCAAACAACGAAGGCTCCTTTTAAAGGCACGTGGTTTTCACTGGCGGAATTCGTTGTTTTGCCGCTGATGAACAAATATTTATATTTGTTTGATTTATCATCTTATATTGTGGTTTCCACAGCGAAGAAATCAACCTTAAAATTCAGGAAAAATATAGGCGTATTTCCACATGGATTCGAAACAAACGTTATACAAATTGGAGATGAACGCGGGTTTGTATTTAGAAACTATTTACTTAATGTAGTCCATCGAAAAGACACTCTTCAGAATACGAGTTTTTCTTGAATCCAATTCGGCACAAGATTTGTCTAAAAACTTTAGTTTGCAATGATATTAGAGTTGCATCTTTTCTATAATATAGACAATACAAGTATACACAAACATTGCACATACATACAAAATAGGAGTAGTTATCAATTAAATCATTAAAATAAATAATTTAAAAAAAACATCATTATTTACATTCAAAAGCTTTAGTTCAAAAGATATTTGGCATTGGAATCGGAGTATGCTCGAGGTGTATAGACATACCAACTATGGTATGAGTATGTGTACTCACAGCGGCAACTCTGGACATAAACAGATACGTTGAATTCGTCCTGGTTAATTTTATTAATTTATTCAAACGCTTAAACACTACCAATACAAGTTTAAAATTGCATCTTTAGTCTGCAGTAAATACGGTCTCAATTGCCTTTGTGCTATTTTGAATTCTTCAGCACAACCTTTGGTCTTAAACCTGAACAAATTACAACAAAAAAAAAACATTTTGTCAAGAATTCCACAGTCCTCAATAGAATGAATGTGTTTCTATAATACAGTTCTGGACATTGCATGCCCCACGAAAATACAATCGAAATCACTTATAACATTTGCGTGTCGGTTCCAAGTTAAATATTCAACCTAACAATAGTATTTTTTTGTTTTGAAAAATTTACAATTTTGGAGTGGACCTACCGGTGAGGTATGTTCCAAAAGAGCATTAAACGCTTCTTAGTTAAGTCTTCTTTAAGACAAATATCAAAAATTTGCGCCTATAGATTAGAAAAACAACTGTGGCGTAGCAGTCAACGTCAAATTTTTTTCCTGTTAAACACGGAATCCTTGGTGCTTGCCGTCACCATATGTGGTGCAAAATAGTTCCAAAAAATTATTTCTTAAACCTGTTTGAAAATTTGAACGACGCGTCGCGACGCCAAAAAAATAGAAAAAAATATAATCGATTTCTGTGTTATGAGTAATATTATTGTCATATAATGCATACGCTACCATGTTAAACAACGAAAAAATAGGTCTGTTACACCCTACGAAAGACGTTACACTTGAATCGGATGATATACTTTTCATTTCCTCATCCTGGTTTCCAATTAAAGGGCCAGTTTCAAAGGGTAACATTTTTCAAACAATTATTTTGAATATTTATTCGTACCCTACGACAGTGGCAAAATAAAGAGGAGAATATCTGATAAAAATATCTGATAAAAAATATACCAACCATTTAGTTTAGTTTTTTATGTTATACTTTTTAAGAACAAGTAAGTATTCAAAATAATTATTTGAAAAATTTTATTCTTTGATTTTTTAGCTATTATCTTTTTGGCAATACTGGTTTAAACAGCTGACGCACGTTTCGTTTCAAACATCTTCACTGTCAAACATCTTCAGTTTGGTCTATAATTTAACCATGAATCGTCTTACAAACGAACAACGCTTGCAAATCATTGAATTTTATTATCAAAATACGTGCTCTGCTATGAAAGTTCATCGCGCGCTTCCATTTTATGGTCAGTTTATTCGACCCACTGAAGCGGCTATTTTTGCTTCAAAATTATTGGTATATTTGTATGAGGACAATATACAAATTTCGACCTATGAGGTATACTTTCAAAATATGTGTTTCGTAGCCACATCTAATATCTCAAACCGAATATCAACTCCGTTGTATTTGTTAAACAAGGATTTAGACATTGGCGGAGGACGAGTGGTCCGGTGGCTAAGCCACCCCTAGCAAGAACTTAGCCCCACCACCAGAATTTTAAATTAGAATAATAAAATGTGTACTATTTGTCTGCGTCGCACAGTGTATTATCAGCCGCAAAAAACCCAAATTTTACTGATTTAATTTTGCAAAGAACAATATCGCGGCTAACTTAAGCTGTGGGTACATTTAAATTTCATAAATGCTAAAGTAGTTGAAAATTTTATCATAATAGGGTTTATTTTATTGGGATGTATCTCGGAAATCATGTATCGTATTGAAATTTCGTTTAGTTCGTAGAAAACAGAAGCTTTTGAGGAATTATTTTGCATTTAAAAAATGTAATTATGTTTTTGCCTTCCTTTTCAGAAAGTTGTTTACCTGCAGGTTATATTTATTTAGTATTGATAATTTTCTAATTTACTCATTTTAAAAAGAATATTCTGCTTACAGCTGCCAACATCGATTTAATTAATGAAACGGTAAAACTTTCTAAGCCAAAAAGCAATACTTCTTTAATGTATTTTGGAAAATTTATTTAAAGCATACTTTAGGGATGTAAAGTTGTTTGGCATGCTCTTCAGTTCATCTTAAGTTAGTTAAAAAGTTATAATAGCCGTTTGTCATCGATTAAAATAAAGACAATTTTTATCAAAAATCGTAAAAAACTAAAATTTTTATTTTGGCGTTGGGCCTGGCAGTGAAAATTTTCATTTAATTGTGGACTCAAATGAAATCACTGGTAATGATTTGTATTAACATATATATTAAAATAAGAAATTTATGACGTTTTTATTTTAACTTACATGGGCTTGGTAATGGGCGGATTTAAACAAAAAATTGTTTTTGATATAATTTGAGCATATGAGGAATGCGTGCGAAATTTCAAGGTCCTAGATATATTCCTTCTAATTTTTGCCGCAGCTTGTATGAAAATATTCAACTGTGCGTCGCACAAAAATCTTATTTTTTAAGTACTATTTTTTCAGTCTTGGAAAAAACAAAAATCATTGGCAACACATAAAGTAAATATATGAGTTCTTAAATTGAAAGTGTAAAAGGGTTGGATTTAATTAAAGTTGCTTCATTAGTTTTTTATTGTTTTAAAACATCACCAAATATTCAAAAAAAAAAAATCATTTTGTATTGACTTTATTGGACTTAGCCTCGATAACCATAAATTTGACATACACTGGAAAATTATCCAGGCTAAGTCAGAAATTTTTAATATATTCAAGAAACATATTTATATTGCTGTTTACAGAAATGTAAAAAACTATTTTTTTATTTTGAGTGAATTGTTAACATATTGTTTAGTTATTAATTTTTTGCTTAGTTATCCATTCCTATTATCCGTGCGGCTATAAATATTTTTTTGACTTAAAAAATCCGTAATACGCCAATAATTTTAGAGAGGTCTGAAGATAAATCAAGAGCGTAGTCTATATAACAATTTGGGACTATATCAAAATTTTGAGCCACTTTCAAAACATGTATTTCTGAAACAAATTCAACTTATTTTGCCGAAATTCATCCAAATCATTTGTTAAACGACAGTTTTAGAACGGTCAAATCGGGTACCAAAGTTTCTGAACAAAAAAACATTTTATGTTTTTAGTTTTGGCCAAAAAAGGGAACATATCTAGTTTAGCAAAAGAGGTCTTAGATAAAAAAGAGGTTTTAGATAAAAAAATTGTCGGCGACCCATATTTGCCGAGTTACGGGGCCCCGAAATTTTGGAGATATATTCCCTGATATCTGCCATGTTTTTCATCGGCTCGGGTATCATTAGAAAGCTTCTGGCAACACCTTCAAAACGATATATATATTTTTTTCTATCCGATAACCCATTGCGAGCCAATTAAATGTTTTCTTTGGGCGTGTTTACACATGAAGATGTATTGTGTAAATATGTCATTTATAATAGAAAAATCGCTTATTAAAGAAAGCGCAAAGTGTGCATCAGTGATTAAAACGGGATTTTTTTAAAATATGACAACATTGTTATGCATAACGGGAAAATACATTCTAATTTGATTTTTCTCCATTTACACGGCGCATTTTAAATATAAAAAAAATGTGAGTATTGGAAAGGTCAATGCAAATTTACGACCTATTTGGGCATGATATAATGGGTCCTCTTCCTGAGGAAGTAATTCCAATATTGGTTGATTGGGGATTAATTCCGAGGGAAGGGACATATATGTATCCAAATGGTCATCCATTGAAGTTGTGCAGAAGACAAAACATTGATGGATGGGCTTGGTGGTGATAAAAATATATAAGAATGTAGTTAAACAAGCATTTTTTAATTGTAGTTGCTGGAATAGTTAAAAAAAAAAAACAAAAAGAAGACTGTACCACGCAATACCCAAATTTCCTTTAGAACGGGAAAATTTTTTGAGCGTTCGCATTTGGGTATATGCCAAATACTTCTGTTTTCCTATCTGTGGACAGAGAATTTTAAAATGGACTACATAATGAAGGAAGCCTGTATCGACGGTCTCCAAACCGGTGTTGACTGGAGCAACTTTTGTCGGGAAGTTGTTATTTTCGTGTCCTTCCACACAAACCTGAATATAGGAGGACCGGGTATGACCGTCGAGATAGATGAGTCCAAGGTAGGAAAACGGAAGTACCACAGAGGACACCATGTGGAAGGACAGTGGGTTTTTGGAGGGGTAGAACGTGGGAATGGTAAGTGTTTTATGGTTCCCGTTAAAAACGAAATCGGCAAACACTTATCCCACTCATCAAGCAGTATATTCTTCCAGGGACCGCGATAGTGTCCGACTGTTGGAAGGTAAATATAGTTTTATTTTAATGTATTTATAATATAATTAAACAATTACATTAAATATATTTAGGCATATGACTCATTAAGTATGGAAGTATACACACTACAAAGTTAACCATTCTGTGGGGGAACACAACAACACAATTGAAGGCTTGTGGAGGCATTTGAAGAGATATATCCCTGAATATAACCGAAGGAAGACTTTCTTCAATGGTTGTGTTCAATAATTTACTTTCATGAGGTGGTGCAGAGGAAACAACAAAAATAAGTTCAGAGAATTTTTAAAATTTGCCGGCATCCACTAAACCCAAACGCTGACAATACAAATATTGCTGAAATGGCTGCTGACTATGAACTTGAAGTCGAATCTGGTATAGCCGATTCTTCTGAAGAATCTACATACGAAGAGGATTTCGAAGTGGTCGATTTCTACACGCTGCAAGCGTGGCGGTAGATCCGCTTTTGTAAATATTTATTTTTTGTTATATTATTTTTTTGTGTTTTCTTTTATATTAAATTATCGAATTTTTGTTAATTGTGTTGTTCATTTGTTCTCTGTGTCATTATTCGTTGTTTGTTGATGTAAAAAGCGCCGCAGACAAAAAAATATTGAAAAAAAAATCGCGCGACTTTTTTAAAATAATTTTTCATTTGTTCTCTGTGTCATTATTCGTTATTAGTTAATGTAAAAATGTGCCGCAGGCGAAAAATTATTTTAAAAAAATCGAGCGATTTTTTTAATTACTAATTTTTATTTTGTTAAGAATAAAAAGTTGTACGCATGGTATGATTTTTGGACAAATTGGAACTCCTGTGGTAAACTAGATATAAGCCCAAAAAAGTATTTTTTCAGACCTACATATGTGCCGTGCAACAGGTCTCGGCAACATATTTCATGATTTAAAAAACTTTTCTTTGTTCAAAATATTGTTTTTTTTTAAATTTTAATTTTCTATAACATCTACCAGGAGTTGGAGTAGAACTTTTTTAGACTCGAGTTCATGGCCCAGTAATTTGCCTTATTTCTAAAACTTTCTCAATTTTAATTTTCATTTCACACTCTGTTGTTTTTTTCAATCCGATTTTTTTAATGCCTTGTATCACACTTTCCATTTCAGTATCAATGTTGTCAATGTAGGAGGTTCAATAACAGGTTAAACTTCACTTCACTCAGGGTTGTGTGCACACATTTTTGAGGTGTAGCCTACGCAGAATAAAAATAATCCAGATAAACAGCACAGTTATGTTTTGGAGATGAAATGCCCAAAGTTAGAGATTTATCCATAGCATTTTATAAATGTATGAATAATGTCAGTACCGCTAGTACCTAAAGTCGTTTGTCCAACAAATTTTCTGACGTACCTTCAAAATATATCCATTCCGAGTTAATCCACATGCAATTGTGTTCAGAAAAATGTTATTTCCGATTTGTCGTGTATGTAAAAGGATTTCTTTTGATTAAAACACACTAGGGAATTTTAATTTGTATTATCTTTCAAAATAAAGCGAAATTGTAATTAGCAAAACGCTTGCTTTTTTTAAAAGCAATAACTTATAAATGCACTTAAATTGTTTTATTTTCAAAAATTTTTCACTAAACACATTTTTTTACAAATATTGTTGTAATGTTGCTTTGGTGGCACTTTTGATGGAATTTCATAGATCCGCTTCGTTAATTTTATAAATTTCGTAACAGCTTTTTAACTTGTTGATTTTATTTTAATATATTTGTTTGCTAAACACGTTTATGAAATTTTTTTTGTATTGTTGTTCACTGTTGTAACACTTCTGTGATAGTTTGTTTCACGAATTCTAACACTCAACATTCTTGTATTTTTAATTATTTTTATTTCACAATTATTCTTTTATAAATTATTTTTTGTTTCACAATTTCATTCATTAATTTTAATAATTTTTGTCGAATAGAAATCCCCACAATTTTATTTTATTATAAAATATTGTATTTTATTTTTATTATTATTATTTCTATATTTTGCACTTTCTTATTATTATTCCTCTTTTCACTTTGTATATTTAAGCATGATCACAGATCACACAGGCTCGTTTCACAAGATCATTGAATTCAAACTCCACAGATAAAGGAAGCACAGCATTGCTTTAGCTTTCCTTTGCACTTGCAAACTCACTCAATGTAAAATATTTACTTGTTATTTACATTCCCATTCACAGCAAGCTTAACCTTGACAATTGTGAGAGCCAGCCAGCCATATATCTTTATGATGCTTTCGTTTTAATGCTCTCTTTTAAATCGTGATTGGGCAAGGTCATGGATGTATTTCCACCCTCCCTCGCACACACACACGCACTTACACACTCACTTAACTTTGTTACTCCAACAAAAACAGCAACGATAGCGCAACACGGTTGTTTGTACGGTATGTTCTCAACACACACACACACACTGAGAAGACAGGCGAAGCAAAGAGAGCGACGATTTTACACAACATCCGAAACACGGTACACTTTGTGGAATACGTCCACCCTCCGCAACGGTTCGAGCAACACTGACTGTCTGACTGTTGGTAGGTGGTGGAGGTATCGGCAGTGGTGTCATCGACCGCCAACGGCGCAATCTCTTAAAAAACAAAACAACAGAGAGCCACGACGATGATGATTAGTTCCTTTTGTGTGCTCACACAAGCAGTGCTTTTCAAAGTAAACCAGCAAGCCAGCCTTATGCTGGCTGCTATGGTTTGTGGAGACTTTAATTTGCCCATTTCCGTTGTTGTGCCACTTATCAGAGCCACGCGCTGTCTTGAAACAAATCGGGGAATGTTTTCGTATTGAAACAATCCGCCTGCCTCCTTTTAAGTGTTGTCACAATTTTTAGTACTTCCGAAGAAATAATATTTTCGTCATTTTAATTTCCGAAGACAATCAATTTCACATTATTTGTCAATCACAATAAATGTGAAATTAAATGATAGATTTACAAACACATTTTTTTAAGATTGAAATAATTTAGGCAAGGAGAATGAACAATTCAGAGTATCAGGAGATGTAACCAAACTTATGTTGTTCATAAATTCTCTATAATCATAAATTCGACAAAATTTTATAAATAAAATCCCTTACCATAATTATTAATGTGACAACCATTCAAAATATATTATGTCAACATTACTGAGTTTTTATACGTCAAATGATGTCTTCTTCTTGTCTACATACGTACATTAAGCTAGCTTCTTTTGTATGAGAGGAAGAAAATTATGGATGTTCTCGGTTAAAATGAAATTTGGTTTGCCGAATAATATTTCGGCTTTATCACTGAGCAAGACGTTTTCTAAATAACCTGTCAAAATCTTTTTTTTTTTTTTTCTTAAAAAAAGGACAAAGTATGAATGTGTATGAAAAAACATATGTCACTTAAATCTGATAAGATGCTTATTGAGCCATATCATCACCTTTTACGATTTAATTACACTGTCCAACAGCATTTTTTTGAACAGAGTAGCAACCTTATAATTCAGAAAGGGCATGTTGATGTGATCATTTTTGTAGAAAAACTTATAATTCAACTTGGCAAAATTTAATTTTTTTGCAGGGAGCACCTTAGAGAATTCTTATAGTCATAGAATCATCTTTGTGGATGATCTTAACCCTCAAGCTCCTCTCGCGTAACTTTCTATCATATAGGGAATACCAAACTAATTTTCTGGCATATTATTGCTGAGTAAATGGGGAATATTTGTGACAGAATTGTTTTAGAGACCCAGATAGAGAAAATTGATATAAATGCAATTGCAATTTAGAATTGCAGTTTTTTCGCGACGTTTCTCTTAATACACATGCAAAGAAATATGTCATGCATACAAAATATTTTAGCCATATCCAATTTGCATTTTTTATTTAGCTTGCTCTAATCAATCTTTCAAATAACATGGACCAGTTTTAGCAGTTTTGGCGTGTATTTTCGCTCCTTAAACATGTTTTATTTACAACTTTATTGTCTTTGGTGACCTCTACTGAAATGTTTCCGCAAATTTGTTCGTAAAACATTTTAATCCTTAAATATCCTTTCTGTTAGGACCTTTTTTGATTATCTCGAAAAAAAAACAAATTGCCCCATAAAGGGGAAGTTAGCGGGTTAAGATCTTCGACAAAAATGATCCTCATAAAATTCCACAATATAGGTCTCACAGTAATAATTCTCCCAGAATTCAGACTAACTGGTCTATAAGATTATTCTGCAACATTTATCTACTCTATCCTTTCAGATTAATGGGGTTACTATTCTGCTCCAATCAAGAAGTCTTAATTTTTATACACTCCACTAGAGTTATAAGTTATAGAAGTTATGAACGTCTTAATTTTATCTACGATATAGACAATTGTATGGGAGGTACAAGAAGGGGCGTGGCTAAACCGTAAATATTTTTTTACACTCCACGAGAGAATTATGTCTTTGTGCATTTGTTTGAACACCCAAAAGGAAGGGAGATATACCCATTGTTAACTATACCGATCGACTCACTTTTTGAATCGATCTATTCTTGTAATCACGATACAGGTCGCAATTGTAGGCAGAACCAAATGAAACTTTGCACAACGAAGTTTTTCGGGACAAGGACGAACGCTATTTAATTTGAAGTAAATTGGTTCAGATTTAGGTATAGCCCTCATACGAATTTCACTCCCAATTTGACTCCTTTCACTCTAGATACCACATTTTACAACAGATTTTCTTCAAAATTGGCAAAACATCTTATATTTCAACTAGAAGATTTCAGATTTATATAGAGCTCCCATATAAATTTCGCTCCCAATTTGACTTTTTCCTACTAGAAACTACATATTGTATCAGAATGTTTTCAGATTTGGCAAAACATGTTATATTTAAACTAGGAATACCTATGGTGAAAATAGGTCAGATCGGTTCAGATTTGTATATGGCTCATGTTCAAATTTCGCTCTCGATTTGACTTTTTCTGATCTAGAAACCACATATTTTTAGGGATCTTCTTCAAATTTGGCAAAAAAAATTATATTTCCACTAGAAACACCCATGGTGAATATAGGTCAGATCGGTTCAGATTTATGTATAGCTTCCTCACAAATTTCACTCCCGATTTCACTTTTTCCACTCTATAAGCCACATATTTTAACAGATCTTCTTCAAATCTTTCAAAATATATTATATTTCCACTAGAAATGCCCATGGTAAAAATAGGTCTGATCCGATCAGATTTATATATAGCTCCCATACAAATGTTGCTCCCGACTTGACCTTTTCCGCCCCAGAAACCACAAATTTTCTGCGAATTTCTTCAAAGCGAGCATAACAAGCCATATTTGAACTGGAATAAGTTATTGTGAAAGTTAGTCACTTTATTCCATGTTTGGATGTAGCCCTGATACAAATATTCTTTTCGATTTGACAAATTGGACCAGGTCATATTAGCCTATGATTAGGAAACATACAAAAATTATTCCCGTTTTCACTTTTTTACAGAGTTGAATTGTATTCGGATAGAAAGTGGAGTGTATCATATAGTCGGCCCCGCCCGACTTTAGTCTTTCCTTTTTTCTGAATTAATAGACCCTTGAAAGCACTTTATATATAATTTTTTATTTCTGTTTTAGTGTATCTATCTGTATGGGTAGTTTTTTAAAGTGAAAACTAAAAGCTCATATTTCTTGGAATTTTTTTAAATGTGATATATATAGAACTAGCTGAAACCCCACCCGCTTGGCAAAAAAAAAAAAAAACGGTAAAATTAAAATGTACTTTCACATTGATTTTTCTCCTGATTGGTAATATATGTACCAATTATAATCAAGGTACTTCCCTGAGATACTAAAGAAATGGATATGTTGCATGGAGACCGTGAGTTTACAGCGAATAACTGAAGAAATGTTTTCCTCCTTTCCATTACCTAAACAAGAAACTTCATTTGAAAGAAGAAATTACATTACATTAAAAACACATAGAAAATCAATCAAATTGTTCACTAATCAAACAATATAAAAACTAAAAATTTAATACAAATTCCGCTTTCTTGACTTGATCGGCTATTGACGAATGAATATTTCTCTTTTTTTAACCTTTGTTTACTATTGTGCTACAAAATTCAAATCAAAAATCAATTCATCAATTCAAATCATCATTCAAATCCCGCGCATTTGTATATTGTCTAAGCAGGCTACAACTAAACTAACTCACACAGTATACAACAGTATAGGAATCCCGGTGTCGAATATACTCAAAAACAGTTTTTAACTTCGTATGGGAAGTGTCACGGCCATTTCCCGCATCTACGTATATTGATGCTAGGTGCACTCACACAAAATTTCAGTATTGTATCTGTCATAGAACTGAATATATTCGAAAATGGGGTATAACTTCGTATGGGAGGTGCCACACCCACTTTTCCAATACCGGCCATTTTGGGCACAACTACGCACATTGATGCTAGATGCACTATTACAAAAATTCAAGGCTCTAGCTGCAACAGTACTCCGAATATGCTAATTTTGAAAAATCAAATAAAACCCCAATTTGTGTGTGAGGTGCCACGCTCACTGAAAATATCAAAAAATTATATAGCATATTTTCACCACCGGTTCAGCGTGTACATACTGTAAAAATTTCGAGAAGATCGGTCCAGTAGTTTAGGCTGCTATAAAGAACAAACAAACACAGATTCATTTTTATATATATAGATGAATAAATACCTATCGAATTATTCCTAAATTATAAATATCGAAACATGACTGATTCCATTTTTTGTGCAATTAGTTTAATAAATTTTTTTTTAGAGCCAAAACTTTCAACCTCTTTTTACAACAAGTATAAAGGCGTTAAGTTCGGCCGGGCCGATCTTTATATACCCTCCACCACTTCAAGTCAATTCAAAAAGAAAATATAAGACAGAAATCTTCAAAAAAGCGTATATACCATAAACTATAGATAGTGCGTTCAACAGCTGGTTGTATTTCCATTCTATTTTAATTCCAAAAGTACTAGTTTTGAAAAATCCATTATCTCATGTGTATAGCGCAAAATAACCTAACTACATGGTTCAATTCCAATTTTTGCCGTAAAAGTAAAAAGTACGAATTTTGAAAAATCTTTTTATTTTACATGTCTATGCAGGAATGTATACACCGAATTTCATGATTCTAGCTGCGGCCATTTGGTTGGTACAATTTGTATCCCATATTTCCTATTTTACCGCCTAAAGAGTACGACTTTCTAAAATCGCTTTATTTTACGTGACTACGCAATTAGAGGGATGTACACACCGAATTTCATTTTTATCCCTCTATTCCCATTTTAACCCTTAAAAGTACGAATTTGGAAAAAATACTTTTATATTATGTATATACTCAATTAGAGGAATGTACACATGTTTTTCTAGCTGTCGTTGTTTAATATGTACCACTTTTATCCCTTTTTGCCCCATTTCACACCCTTCGAATAAGAATCACTTTATGGTGCACGTTTTTGTTATAGCCAATATCAAGTAAGTACAAGCAGACATATTGAAAAACATGCTTAAATACTATAAAATGTTAGGATTTATAATTGGTATTTTTAGTCTTTGTGAGGAAAAATTGTTTCCCTATTGCCGATTTCGCCCAGTTTTAAGCCCAACCGATCTACGACTATAAGACGCATTTATGGAAAATTTAAATTATAAACGCCCAAAAATTCGACTATCAAGACATTTAAAGTGCTTTCAAGGTTCTAATAATTCTGAAAAAATGGACCAAGGGAAAAATATGATTTTTATAGGTATTTTCCGGAGCATTCAAGTCATCTGTGAGGACTTGAACCATCGACGAACATTTTTTCAGATCATCATTAAATAGTCTAATCTTCAATTGTCGTATCAGAATAGTTTTGAACTACTAATAAATTTTTGGAATTTTTGTTTTATGTTTTTTTAATTTTTAAGACATTTTCAATATAAAGTTAAAATGTAATTACAGTGGTTACTAGAAATAAGTAATAAGTTGCGTCATAATATAATAGGACTAAGAATAGGTGCATAGATTTCATTTAGATCAGCAAGAATACAACTTAAAAATGTAGCGAGTCAGAAATACGTGGAATAATTTAAATGAAAGCTCGTCTCCTTTTTGAGTGACTTGGTAGAATGAGCTTTTGCTCGTCTACCAGCGAGGGGATTATGAGTTCAGATGCTCTCCCATGTAATACCTACCTACTTGGTCTTTGTCACTTGCTCTATTCCTTGATACACAATTAGAATATAAATTTAATTCGTAAAGTATTTCATTGGAATATATAAATAAATGCAATGCAATCTCAGCCCTCCGTGAACGACGCACCTAATTTTAGCGAATTATTATTTTTTTCTATTGAAATCTGCAACACAGAGGAGTGGTGATTGATTACAGCAGTACTGGTTGTACTGAAATGCGCTACACGTGCTATACTTAGTCTGGGTTCACTGGAATATTTTGAGGATAGACCTAAAGTCCTTTTGTGAAAATACAAATTTGCAAATCATCAAAGATACACAAAGGTGTGAAAGTATCCTGAAATTTGTTACACGTGCTACACTTACCAAAGTTTTGGTTTATATTGGCAAAGGATAGACAGAAAGTCCTTTTGGGTGAAAAATGAAATTGAATTGAAAATCATCAATGAGACATAAGGGTGTGGAGAAGGGGTATCCAGCAGGCTTAATTCGTGGAATTAGTTTGTGATGTCCATAAACTTTTTGGGACATTCAAAGAATTCTGCTTTGATTTTTTCAAAAGGGGAGGGAAAAGACTTACGAAAGTCGTCCATCGACCTCAATTTTACACACGTGCAATTTTTTAGAATTTGGGTGATAAAGGTGAAAGGCACAAAAAGGGGGGAATCGAAAATTGAAAAATTATTGATTAAGTGGATATCACGAATGGTTATATGTCAAATGGTTAACAACGATACAAGTCACTAAAAAGTATTTATTGTTTATCGGAGTTATTGATGTGAAATTGTTCTGCATGAGAACTTTTGATACATTTAAATCTTGCTTTCATTCAGAGAAAAACATTATCACAATGTCCTCATATGCCTCCATCCATTTTTTTGCTCTTGTGCTTGTGGTGCACACTTTGCTAAAGGATCTAACCCAATGTCGAACAAATCTAATCTCAAGGAATTGCAACAAAGGATTTTTTAATGAAAAGGCGCAACTAAGGCATTTACAATAGCGCAGCAGTAGCAACAACATAGCACTACGGCGATGACAACAAGGACCCCCAGTTCGCCAGTGATCCAGTAATAACAGCAATGAAAGTAACAACTACAACAACATCAGCATCTGGTCTTTTAGTTCAAAGCAGTAATTACTGCTTATGCCACCTGCCACCTGGTTTTGTCAACGAATCTGCACCAATGATGATGGCGATGATAATGGCACTGCTAAACTTTTTGAACGGCAACAGTAACAGGAGCACGAGCAGGAGTGCCAACATCAGCAACAGCAGTCGCTTTAGCAACATTAGTGGAAACAGCAGCAGCAGCAGCCCCATTTGTTAAACACTTCATAATTAAAACACCAGACGGCGACGACATATTGTGGGTGTGTGTCTGTGTATATGTGCAACCGTGTTAAAGGGCGAGCTGGCAAATATGGGTCCGTCATGTACATATGCATGTTGTCGACATGTCAATGGGGGGTGGGGGTTGGGACGGTGTACGAGTGTGA
This sequence comes from Polietes domitor, assembly GCA_947397865.1. NCBI lineage: Eukaryota > Metazoa > Arthropoda > Insecta > Diptera > Muscidae > Polietes > Polietes domitor. The sequence goes on from OX377620.1 coordinate 48,898,412, forward strand.
GATAATTTGGTTAAAGTTGAAACATTCTCTATACGTTGCAGGCTACTATTCCTGGGCAACACATCACAGTGTTTGGAAAACCATTTGTTTATGGAAATAATTGTGTACAACAAAACGCTTGGGGAAACAACCTAAATAGAACACCTGTTATAGCTTCATGCACAGATGAACGCACTCACAAATCGCATTATTTAGGTTGATAACCTGATCAAAACGGGAAAAATGGCCCTTGTATGGCTTGACACGATAAGGGATGAAATGCAAAATATACCAATACTTTTAAATGACAACAATTTCAATTTATTTTTATCGGTCTGGAACCAAAATGACCATTGAAACCCCTATTTTGGGGAACGAACATGGAAGTTTAGGGACATGATTGTAGATATCCACACAAAGTCTTTGTCGAGAAAAGAAAATACAATTTGTTCACTGGATATTGTATATAACAGCGACATATTGTTGTTGTTGGTCAAAATTGGATTGTATGACAGCTGACATTCATTTCAAATTGAAATATGTAAGTATTGTACCTTCGTTTGAATGAATTTATTTCAAATAAACTTAAAATATTTAAATAATAATAATTTTTTTAATCATACCCAACGATGATTTTTCGTATCCATAACACCGTTAGACAATTTTTCAAAAAGTTGTTACACTTGAACCATATGCCATAAGTATGAAATTGTAGGTAACATTGAGTGACCTGACGTTTTTATACCCTCCACCTCCAGGATGGGGGGTATATTCACTTTGTTATTCCGTTTGTAACACCTTGAAATATTCATCGGAGACGCCATAAAGTATATATATTCTGGGTCGTGGTAAAATTCTAAGACGATATAGCCATGTCTGTCTGTCTGTTGAAAGCACGATAGCGGCCGAACGAAATGAGCTAGGAGGTTCAAATTTTTCCTAAATGTGTCTTATGGTTGTAGATCGGTTGGGATTGAAAGTGGACGAAATCGGCCCAGAGGGAAACATTTTTCCCTCACAAGGACTGAAAATATCCCTAATATTTAGAGTATTTCAGCATGTTTTTTGAAAATATTAGCTTTGATATTTGCAATGCGCATTCCCTCTATAGCATAAAAGGGCACCATAGAGTGATTTTTATTTGTAGGGGGCGAAATGGGACAAAAAGGGTTAAAAATGGTACCTATCAAACGACAACAGATAGAAACACGAAATTTGCCGTGTACATTCCTCTAATAGAGTAGATACATAATATAAAAGTATTTTTTCTAAATTCGTACTTTTAAGGGGTTAAATGGGGATAGAGGGATAAAAATAGTACCAACCTAACGGCTGCACCTAGAATAATGAAATTCGATATATACATTCCTCTGATTGCGTAGACACGTAAAATAAAAGAACTTTCCAAAATTCGTACTTTTTGAGGTTCGAATGGAAAAAGGGGATAAAAATAGTACATACCAAAGGACAGCAGATAGAATCATGAAATTCGGAGTATACATTCCTCTGACTACGTAGACACGCAAAATAAAACGTTTTTTTTCCAAATTCGTACTTTCAATGGATGCAATGGCTACAGGGGATAAAAATAGTACCAACTAAACGAATACAGCTAGAATGATGAAATTCAGTGAGTACGTCCCTCTAATTGTGTAGATACGTAAAATAAAGAGAGATAGTCGTACTCTTGAGGGGGCAAAATTGGAAAAAGGGGATAAAAATGGTACCAACAAAATGGCCGCTGATAGAATCATGGAATTCGGTGTATACATTCCTCTGACTGCATAGCCACGTAAAATATTTTTTTTGCAAGTTCGTACTTTATTTTGTTGCTTTTACGACAAAAAATGGTACAATCATGAAGTTGTCTTATACTGCGTACGTAAGAGATAAGGTATTTTTAAAATTTATACTTTTGAAATTAAAATAGGATGGAAATACAACCAACCAAACGACTGTAGCTGAAAGTACACTCTCTATCCCCCAATACTTAGGGTATTTATGATTGCTCCCTAATATTTACTTTATGAATTAATTATTAATTAAATTTCTTATTTTCATACAGTTAAAATTTGTTGCGGACATTCCTCTTGTAGCTTGGAAGCACCACAAAGAAAATAAAAGTTTTAGCGGGCGAAATGGGACAAAAAGGTATAAAATATGGTACCAATGATACGACAACAGCTAGAATCATGAAATTCGGTGTGTACATCCCTCTAATTGCATAAACTCGTAAAATAGAGGGATTTTTCGAATTTCGTACTTTTAAGGGATATAATTAAAAAGTGGGATAAAAATGGAACCTACCAAACCGCTGAAGTTGAAATCATGAAAGTTGAAATCATGAATTCATTCTGACTATGAACTCTCGAAACAGGGTTTTTTCGAAATTTGTACATTTGGGCGGAGAATGGGGCGAATGGGGATTTCTTTAAAATGTATACTTTTCTTATACTTTGTCTGTATCTGAAAATACTTCTTTCTAATGGCGACTGACAATCGCCTAATATTTAGGCATGTTCACTTTCACAATTTCAGCATTTTATTTATATGTTGTAGTCAATTTTAAACAGTGCGCATAAGTATACATTATAGTTTGAAATAGTAACAAATATGCATAAAATATCACAGTTTTCGTAATATGGTACTGTGCTTCTATGTAAAGTCGACATCCTTTAATCTGCTGGTAATACTATGGAGTGCACTCCGTGGTGGAGGGTATATATGATTCGGCACGGCCGAACTTACCGCCTTCTTACTTGTTAGCTTTTCATTTTCTCATCCTGTTGCCCCTTCTCAGGACTAAAAATTTCCAAAGGATACAATTTTCCAAATATTATTTTAAATAGTTATTCGCACGCTATGATGACGGTATTAGTGTCAAATTAAAAGGGGAGATTAGCTATAAAAATACTTTAAATCCAATGATTCTGTTTGTATTAGTTCAGCATTATAAAGGGTGATTTTTTAAGAGCTTGATAACTTTTTTTTTTAAAAAAACGCATAAAATTTGCAAAATCTCATCGGTTCTTTATTTGAAACGTTAGATTGGTCCATGACATTTACTTTTTGAAGATAATTTCATTTAAATGTTGACCGCGGCTGCGTCTTAGGTGGTCCATCCGCTTAGTCCAATTTTGGCATTTCCACGTTTTTGAGTAACAGAGACCCAATTGGTGCGAACGGCGACGAATCGAAAATTGGTGGTCATCATTAACACTGGCCGATACAGCTGCGATATTTTCTTCAGTTCGCACTCTACGTAAGCGTGTTGGTGGTTTAATGTCCAACAATGTAAATTTGGTGCGAAATTTAGTCACAATAGCCCGAATAGCCGCTTCAGTGGGTCGATTAAACTGACCATAAAATGGAAGCGCGCAATGAACTTTCTTAACAGAGCACGCATTTTGATAATAAAATTCAATAATTTGCAAGCGTTGTTCGTTTGTAAGACGATTCATGATGAAATGTCAAAGCATACTGAGCATCTTTCTCTTCGACACCATGTCTGAAATCCCACGTGATCTGTCAAATACTAATGCATGAAAATCCTAACCTCAAAAAAATCACTCTTTATAAAGTTTATCCCTTAATATTTTTAGTTTATTGATATCTAAACTATTAAAGATGCGTGAAATCTTAAGTATTTTCTGCATAAGATCTATTCTCTGATGTGGCAGCTATACCAGTGTACTAGGGTACGAATAATTATTAAAAATATTTTTTTGTTTCCTTTTGAACTTTGTAGTCCTTTTAAGGGTCAACATGATGAGAAAATGAAAAACTGAAAACGACAATTAACTCTTTTTCACCTATAGTTTCAGATGTATGTATATCGTTTGGTTCAAGAGTAATATACGAACGATTTTTCATACTAAAAGCAGAAATTACTATATCGAATTCCTTCGGTTTAAATAATAGACACATTTTTCAATTGAAATCTGTTTTTTTTTTTGATAATTTTAACACAGATATGGAATTATAAATATATACACATTATGATTGCATTTCTTAGTATTTTAGGCTCACTTACAATGATGATTCTTATAATAAAGGAAATAGAAAAGCTTTAAGTTCGGCTTTCAGAACGGTGTGTATGCCACAGTATTGGCCGCAGATTGGAGGCTGTCGTCTTTACGAGAAATTGCAGTACCGTAATTGAAATGGTATGATCATTTTTATACCCTCACTCTACAGAATAGGAGGGTCTATATCATTTGGGGCAGAAAAAAGTGTAACTCATTGAAGGAGTGACTTAAAACCCCAAGTATGTTTGGACCAAATCCGTCTCACGACTTTTTAAGGTGTTTGAGCCATGTCCGTCCGTCTGAATAGCTGGTGTACACAATAACTCTCGTAATGAGTTAAGGAATCAATTCAAACTTTACACATGGTAATATTTTCCCCAAACTTGGTTAAGGTTCGAAGATGGGCGAAAATGCCACGCCCCTTCTGGTACCTCCCACACAAATGGCCCTTATTCCGATGTTAAATTAAAACCGCTGTAACTTCTACACAGATAATCGGAATCCGCTATATAATGGTATTTGTCAATGTTTTTATAACCACTTTAAGTGTGTAAAATATGTCGGTTATTTCCACGCCCCTTCTTGTACCTCCCACACAAATCACCCTAACCTACGTAAAATTAAAGATGTTGTTTAACTTCTATGAGGATGATCGCAATCCTATGAAATTTGATATTTGGCAATGCTTTTGTATATGCTGCATTCATGTGGAAGATGGGCGATATTGCCACACCCTTTCTGGTACCTCCCACACAAAGTGGCATAAACTTTGGCTACAATAAAACCGATATAATATCCATAAGGTTAGTCAAAATCATTAGAAATTTGATATTTGAAAAGTGATTATAATACACTTTAAACCAAAACAAGTAAGGAAATGCTAAAGTCGATCTAAAAAATGGAATTGGTCATCAATACCTCTTCAACGATCCCACAAAAACAGAAATCGAACCAAAAATATGAAAATTATTGCAGTTTTTATAAAAAAGGTAACAAAAATTGCACAAAAATGTTAAAATTCTACCCTCTATTGTTGATTAAAATGCAAGTTTTTGATATGGTTTGATAAGGCTCCGACCAGATTTTAATTTCTAGCAGGTTTTTTCTAAATACAATTCTCACCCTGAATTTTATTCAAGAAAAACCTAATATATATAGGTTATTTTGAACGCGTCCATCTCACGAACGGACAATGATAGAAGCGAAATATTTTGGAAGAACACATAAAACAAACTAATCTTTCATTTTAGACGGGAACATCCACTACTTTTATTTTGAAGCCACTCTAATATATATAGGGTCCGCCATCTAACGTTTTTCTCAACTATTATTTGTGGGGTGCCCTCAGCAGCCATTTGAATGAAATTATTTTCCATTATTAACCGGAAGGATTATACTTTTAAATAAAAAAGAAATTTGAGAAAATATTCAGTAGTTTTTTCTACAGCATTTTCCAAAAAAGTTATTTGTTGAAATATCTAGAGCGGAAAAAGTAAATCCTAGGAGACATTGGTATGTGAGCTATATAAATGTCCGCCATCTAACGTTTTTATTCAAATACTCAACCGTTGGACTATTATATGTGGCGTACCCGAGGCAACCATATGAATGAAATTGTTTTCCATTATTAAACGGAAGGACTGTATTTTCAAATAAAAAAAAGAAATTTTGGAAAATATTCAGTAGTTTTTTATAGCATTTTCAAAAAAAAAGTTATTTGGCGGACCCTATATATGTCTGGACCGACTTGCTTCAAATTAAAGAGGATCCATCCTTGGGCCGCAAAACTCACCTGTGTCAATTTTTGCCGGGATTGGACAATAATTGCGACCTGCACTTTGATTACAAGAATAGATGGACGGACAGACGCACAGTGGTTCAGAATCAAAATCCAGCGGCCAAAATTCAATAACTTTTGTTCTAGTAGACATTTTTGAGCTCTGCAAAAAACCAAAATTATACAAGGATCCAAGGATTATTTGGAGACATTAACATTAAAAATCGGAAATTCGGATATTCGGATATTCTTTAGAAATCGGCCCAAAATTGACTACTTTTCGTATTTTTCGATTTTAAAGAAAATTAAAATTTTTATTTTTTGGATTTAATGTTTTTTAAACATATTTTTACGTATTTCATAATGCGGAATGCGACTTTGTTGGAATGTCTCTCACACATTTTAAGAGATTTTGCACTCCAAATTTTTTATTAGAAATTGTGGTTTCTTAGCTTCATTATGACTTAAAAACTATGTTTGTGTTAAATATAGTTTGGTTGTAATGAATATTGTAAAATATATCCTTTTTGAAGAAATGTTTGACTTTGAACCAACACAACTTTTTTCATTCAAAAGCCTTCAACGAAATGTATACATATTTGGAAAGGTTGACTGCACGAAATTGCAACCTTGGAAGATAGGATACATTTAGTGCAAAAAGTCCGATTTTTATAATAAGGCTAAGAAACCACAATTTCTAATAAAAAATATCTGAGTGCAAAATCTGTTAAAATTTGTGAGAAACATTTCGACAAAGTCATAAAAAGAAATTAGGTTTTTTCAATTTTGAAAACCTGAAAAACGTGAATATATGTAATACAAAAAAATAAAATGTTTTCTTCGCATTATGAACAAATACGTAAAAATATAACATATTTATATATGAAACATAAAAACAAAAAAATAAAAATTTTAATTTTCTTTAAAATCGAAAAATAGTCAATTTTGGGCTGATTTCTAAAATATATATAATAATATATCTCAAAATAATCCTTGGTTCTTTGTCTAATTTAGGTTTTTACAGAACTCAAAAATGTCTACTAGAACAAAAGTTATTGAATTTTGATACTGAACCACTGTGAGACGGCTACATCGATTCAAAAAGGGATTCTAAGTTGATCAGTACAATAAATGATCTATATCTCTCTTTATCTCTTTTCCTTTTGGATGTTACAAGCATATGCACAAAGACATAATACCTTTGCGGAGGGTATACAAATTCCAAATACCTATATAACCAATTTTACATTAACATATTATGCATTGCTATTATTTAATTTTATACAAATAATATTTGTAATATTTGCATAAAAATTCGCTGTCTACTTATTATCCGTAAATTTCATAATTCTAACTTAAAGAGTGCCTTATTGGTAATCTTCTTTTTGTCTTGGAAATGGAAATAAACTCACGATATTCCATTTATGCTCGTAAACTATATTCCATTTTGCTAGCAGCCTCGCAGACAAGCATATTATAATAATATCTCATCTTCTTTCGATTCAATGCTGCTATACAATTTTTGTAACTGTACCACAAGTGACACACCCAATGCTATTCAATGGATGCTGTTTTCAAAAATTTGTAAAAAAATCGGAAAATGTCAATATAAAATATCACAAAACTTTTCCACACACTGTGCACCCTTCTCATTCTGCCACCACGATACACCATTTGCAAGTACAACACCAAACTCCTTTTTTACTTACTATAATTATCAATTTTTCTATGAATTAAAGGACACATAACCGCCACCATGTGATGGGGAGCGCACAACACAGTGCTGATTAAAATAAACGTATATTAAACGAGCGACGTATTAAAAAGTTTCATCTCTCATTAATAATGTGGCCAAATGTGCACACAACACAATGGAGCAAATGCAAAAGCACAGGATATTCCAAAGAGTTTTAATGAACTTTAAAGTTAACAAATATTTAACATTACTTTTATATGCAGTGAATGCAGAAAAAATAACGCTTTGGGACATTTTTAATTTACACTTTTGATCTTTGTTGTAGTTGCATGTGCGAGTGTATGACACTCACACAAACACAGAGAGAGAGAGAAAATTTAATTTCCTTAGTATGTCTCCAGGAAATGTCCTCGTGTAAAATACACACCTCTATCGAGAAAGGATTCATTGTTGGATATTAAAAGGCAGGTAGATAAAATAGTGTTTGTTTGTTTAGATACGTTCGGCGAGTGGAGCGGGGTTGTGTGGCAGGGCTCTCTGTTGTAAGGGCCAGGGAATTTTGATATATATGTGACGCGTAAAATAGAAAGGGACCTAAGGGTAAAAACCGGTTTTGTTCAAGAGAGCCATTTTAAAGATTGCGAATTCAGCCAGCATAAATGAAAACATACATCTGAGTAACAATACCAGTTTTGATAACAAACCAATTATAATTCCGATGAAGCGTCAATGGTACTTGTATAAAGAGATCCGGGGTTTATGTTTTGACGGTTCAAAAAAGATTCGGTTGCTCCTCTTCCTTGGGTCTCTGGAAATGGAAACGAAGAGGAGGATTCGGAGGAAGTGGACAATCCTCATGAAGTGGAGGCAGCAGACGTTAAGAAGAAATCGAACAAAATAAAGTACCGGTACCGTCAAGTTCTAAGGAACCAATTCGCAAGAACCGTCGATTAAAATGATTTTTCTGTTTTTTTTTTTAATTGTTCATAAGGAAAAAAATAAATAAATTTTACCGTTAGGTCCCTTTTTATTTCGACTTCACTTTCATAAAACGCACACATCTCTGGGAGGGAACACTTTTGGGGCATGGGATCGGTCTCATTCGATGCTCAGATGTTGTCCACATCAAAAAGAAAAAAGTGAAAATTGATTTTTTTACCCTTAGGTCCCTTTCTCCATGCGCTGTCACATATGGAACAATATATCAGAAAATATTCATTTTATGCAGACGGCTTTGGTTATTTAGGCCTAAAAATCGGTCACAATTCCACACCGAAAATAAGGGTTATGACAGATATTCTTTCGAAGAGATTAAGTCTCGAGAAAGATTCTTCCGGAATGTGTTCGGAGTGGTTATCAGTCATAGTTATCATAATTTACAGATCGTTCTGAAGTCGCTTTCTAATATAGAAAAATTGAAATTCATATAATAGGGTTGCTATTTATATGTTGAGCTTTGGCAATATTAAATGTTAATAAGCGCCATCTGACGTTCCCAATCGAAAGTTTGACGTATTGAACCATAACAGTCTTCAGAATCTTTTGTCATTTAAGTATAACTAGAGTTGCTTACTGAGACTTCGTAATTTTGACCCAGCGAAAGTTTTGCGCCAACACTACGTATGTCTTGCGAATTAAAAGTAATTATTTATTGTTGCGACATGAGAATCTAGTGAATTTTATGACAACTGCAGGCCCCTGTTACACTTTCCCCGCAATTAGACCCCGTTTGGAAATGAAAATTATATTTACCATTCTCATTTCTATACATTCGCTTCATCTGCTAACTTGCAGTTTCCTGGACACCCAATAAAAGAAACGTGTTTAAGGAACAGGACGAGTTAAAAAGCAAATATCATTTCTTTCATCCATTTTTCTTTTCTCCATCAACACAAACAGAATTCACAGCATACACACACCTGCATTCATACACATATGAATTATACACTAACACCCATGCACGCACACACGCCCCGCTAACAACACATAATGACACTTGGGGCCATGTCTGCAAACATACATCTGTCTGTAGACATTAAGACGCACCTAGATGTGCAGTAGGGTGGGGGCGATTAAAAATAACTACCTCCCTCAAGGGGATCATTTTCTAGAGACAGCTATGTTTGTGTGCCCAACGTTTTCCGATCACAACAAAACTATACAAGTGCTCTTCGTGGGTAGCCCGTTCACTTTGTAGTCTTTTCAATCTTGCTTGCCTTGCAGAGGTCTTCCCAGCTCATTGGCAGTTTGCAAACGTTCTCACAATTTCTAAAAGAGGTGAATCTTCGAGGTAACGCCCAAATGCTATTTGCTATGCACTCGCCTAGTTTATGGTTGTTACCATTTGAGACCAGTGATTTTTTTAATGCTCGACAGTATTTCTCCCCTTGGAAAAGTTTTTTAATCTCACCGCAAAATTCCAAAAGATCTTAACCCTCTAGCTCCACTCTTTATCAGTCAATTTGACCCCTTTTTTTCTTGAAAATCAAAACAAGTCCATTCAAAAGGGATATTTAGGAATTGAAATGATCTACAAAAAATTTGCCGGGAAATTTCAGTAGGGGTCATTAACGTTGTAAATAAAGCTATTCACGCTTAAATTGCACAATTACTTATCTAAAACAAGTAAAGATGGCTTGGTCGAACATTAGAAGCGTTTCAAATTAATTATATAGAAATTTCTTAAATGCAGTTTTAAAAGCATAAAGTTTTTACCCGTAACTCAAGGTTTTGGTGGTGTCTGAGAAATTTCAAATGCAGATTCTTATTCTCCTCGACATACCTACCATATGAAAATATATCAGCTCTCAGAGTTCTTTAACTGTTCCACAGTGTTATTGTGTACACGTGCTCTTAGAGGCCTTCAGAGACCTTTGTTTTCAAATCCTAGTAGGACCGAATTAGAATTTTTTAAAATTCTCCCCACACTAATACACAGAAATCTCTTCGGGGAGGTCTCTCATAGAAACTGAGTAGTGTAATACATGCCGGACTTTACACCAATTTCTTTTACTCTCCACCATCATCATCTACGTTCCTTTTTTTTTTGGTTCATGTGTCCACCGCTATGCCGACAAGCAAAACATGTTAGGAGTGGAGTCCACGTGCGTGTTTCTTGGTTATGTAGGTCCACATGCAAGTGTGTGTGTGTGTGTGGCTATCTACACAAGGAGACGACCTCAAGTGTATGCAGAGGATGAAGTGGAAACACGTTACGACTGTATGCTGTACAATGTATGTACATTAGGGCGTACCTCAAAAAAAAAGTTCGCCGTACACCTTCGAATATGAAGTATTATTGAAAGGTAGTTTCAAAAAAAAAATTTTTATTTTTTTATGCCGAACGTAGGGGTCGCGCTTTTACATTTTTCTATATAACTTGTATTTATAAACGGATTTTAAAGTGTGATACATCGATGTTTTTGTCTCGACGAGGCCGATTTTTTTTTGTCTTTGAAGTCATTGAGCTCAAGCACCCCCTTCTGGTACTTACCCATCATTTCTCAGTTGCTACTACCCTAATGTACCACTCTAATAATCGAAAATTAAAGCTCGCATAAAATCATGAATCATGTTTGAGCTCAATGACTTCAAAGACAAAAAAATCGGACAAAAACATCGATGTATCACACTTTAAAATCCGTTTATAAATGCAGAAGTTATATAGAAAAATGTAAAAGCGCGACCCCTACGTTCGGCATAAAAAAATAAAAAAAATTTTTTTGAAACTACCTTTCAATAATACTTCATATTCGAAGGTGTACGGCGAACTTTTTTTTTTTTACTTGTAACCTGGTACGCTCTAATGTACATACATATACATCACATACATTTGCAGACAACATATACATATATCCCCCAAACACAGTCGCAGATAATAGGAAATGCATTTAAGTAAACAAGTTCCACATCATTGATTGTGTGATTTTTTAAGTAGAAAATGAAATGAAATTGGCTTAAACGAAAGCAAACAGAACGACAGCCAAGCGAAGCCAAACGAAAAGGGATGAGTATCTGTGAGATGACAAAATAAATTGGATTTCGTTGGCGTTGGTGTTGGTGTTTGGGGCGGCAAAGAAAGAATTAACAGACAACTACCATTACGAGTATCCATCCATCCATCCATCTATCTATCCATCTATGCAAATAGCAAACGGGGTATTATTGAAAGTTTAAATTGGGACACTTGAATATTTAACTGGAATATAAATAATTTTGTAAAACAGCACAGGACGGGACAGAACTGGATCGTTTTGTGTAGCTTAAGTTTATTATCATTAATAAATTAGGGCAGGTTAATAACTTATGCAGATTAAAAAAGTAAGAAGAAACAAGAAAAAAAACGGACAGTAAAACAAAAACATTTCTGAAGGTGTTACGGAAAGGGCAAACCTTTACTATCCCATAAACAATTCGGTAAAGATTTGAGTTCTTGCTGGGACAATTAGATTATTTATAGTGTTTGATAGCACCCACTCACTTTCTACCGTGAACATTATATTAAATACTAAACCTAGATTTTCTTCCTCCTGTAAAGACATTGATTCAAGTGGACCAAAAGTCGGAAGTAATATATAGTTTTATACGAAATCAAAATGAGCCCTGAAGAAGAAGGTATTCGGCAATTTTTAATTTCTAAAATCGCCCACAAAAATTGGGCGTTTTTATGCCCTACACCACTTCGTGGACTAGGGTATTATAAGTTAGTTTTCCGCCAAATGTTTGTAACACCAAGAAATAATCGAGTTAGACCCACCTTTAAGTATACGGATCGGCTTAGAATCACCAGCTGAATCGATTTAACGACGTCCATCTAAGCTTGTTCGCACTCTACAGGTCGCAATTGCTGTCCGATTGTCGTGAAATTTGGCAGAAGTTATTTTTTGGTCCAAGGACGATTCATATTGAATTTTGATGAAATCGGTTCAGATTAAGATATAGCCTCCATACAAATTTCCCTATAATTTACACTATTACTGCTCTAGAATACACATTTTACAAGGGATCATGACAAAAACTTTCTTATATTTCAACTAGAATCAGTTAATGGGAAAGTGGACCACATGGGTCCATGTTTTGGTATAGCCCCCATACAAATGTACCTCCGATTTACACTATTACTGCTCTAAAATGCACATTTTACATCGCATCTTGATCAACTTTCACACACAATGTTACATATTGGTCAATGTTTTGGTATAGCCCCCATACAAATGGGCCCCCAGTTTACACTAGTATCGCTCTAGAACCCTTGATAAAATTTTACAGATCACATAAAGAATACCTACTTTGAAAGTGATCTATTTCTATCTTTTTAATGTAGCGCCCTTACAAATGGGCCCCATTTTTTATACACTCCACGAGAGTATTATGTCTTTGTGCATTTGTTTGTAACACCCAAAAGGAAGCCAGATAGACCCATTGTTAAGTAAGACTTAGAATCATTTTTTGAATCGATTTAGCGATGTCCGTCTGTCCATCTATTTTATAATCACGCAATTGTAGACAGAACCAAATGAAACTTTGCACAACGAAGTTTTTCGATACAAGGACGAACGCAATTTAATTTGAAGAAAATCGGTTCAGATTTATATACATCCCCCATATGTATTTCACTTCCGATTTGACTCTTTTCACTCTAGATACCACACATTACAACAGATTTTCCTCAAAATTGGCAAAACATCTTATATTTCAACTAGAAATACCTGTGGTAAATATGTATTAGATCGGTTGAGATTTAAAGAGTGATTTTTTTGAGGTTAGGATTTTCATGCATTAATATTTGACAGATCACGTGGGATTTCAGACATGGTGTCAAAGAGAAAGATGCTCAGTATGCTTTGACATTTCATCATGAATCGTCTTACAAACGAACAACGCTTGCAAATTATTGAATTTTATTATCAAAATGCGTGCTCTGTTAAGAAAGTTCATTGCGCGCTTCCATTTTATGGTCAGTTTAATCGACCCACTGAAGCGGCTATTCGGGCTATTGTGACTAAATTTCGCACCAAATTTACATTGTTGGACATTAAACCACCAACACGCTTACGTAGAGTGCGAACTGAAGAAAATATCGCAGCTGTATCGGCCAGTGTTAATGATGACCACCAATTTTCGATTCGTCGCCGTTCGCACCAATTGGGTCTCTGTTACTCAAAAACGTGGAAATGCCAAAATTGGACTAAGCGGATGGACCACCTAAGACGCAGCCGCGGTCAACATTTAAATGAAATTATCTTCAAAAAGTAAATGTCATGGACCAATCTAACGTTTCAAATAAAGAACCGATGAGATTTTGCAAATTTTATGCGTTTTTTTTAAAAAAAAAGTTATCAAGCTCTTAAAAAATCACCCTTCATATATAGCTCCCATACAAATTTCGCTCCCAATTTTACTTTTTCCGCCCCAACAACCCCGAATTTCCACCGAATTTCTTCAAAGTGAGGATAACACGTTATATTTAAACTGGAAGAACTTATTGTGAAAGTGGATCACTTTATTCCATGTTTGGATATAGCCCCGACACAAATATTCTTTTCGATTTGACAAATTGGACTAGGTCATATTAGCCTATTAGGAAACATACAAAAATTCTCCCGTTATCGCTTTTTTACCGAGTTGTATTGTAGCCATGTTCAATTTCAACTAGGACTACCTACTATGAAAGTTAAATATATGTGTCCATATTTTAGCACAATCTCCGTACAAATAGTCCCCCAATTTTACACTATTACCCCTCCAGAACCCATATCTTACATCGGATCATTATAAAATGTTGCAAATTATGACTCATTTCCACTAGGAATGCCTAAGGGGAACTATAATGGAACTATATTGTCCAACCCCCAAGGCTGTAAAATCTGCATTTGTCATGAGATCTTGGTCAAATGTCATGGTGAAATTTTTTTAGCTGTATGTTTACTAACGTTATCAATACTCTGTATGTCAAGTTGGTACGGGAGCAACTTGGTGTTCCTTCGATATTGATCACGTCGCACAGTGGTTAAGAATCAAAATCATCTAGTAGACATTCTTGAGTTCTGTAAAAAACCAAAAATAAACAAAGATTATTTTGAGATAATAACATTAAAAATCGGGAAATCGGATATATTTCAGAAATCGGTCCAAAGTTGACTACTTTTCGTATTTTTCGATTTTAAAGAAAATTAAAATTTTTATTTTTTTTTTTTTGAGTTTATGTTTTTTAACATATTTTTACGTATTTGTTCATAATGCGAAGAAAAAAATCTATTTTATTTTTATTACAGATTTTCACTTTTTTCAGATTTTGAAAACAAGTTTTTTTTTTAGATTTTGTCGAACTGTTTCTACATATTTTTAGAGATTTTGCACCCAATTTTTTTATTAGAAATTGTTGTTTCTTGGCTTTATTATAACGTGAAAACTATATTTGTTTTAAATATAGTTCGTTTGTAATAAATATTTTAAAAAATTTCGTTTTTGACGGTGGAGCCTAATATTAATACGATAGAGCTCACTGTAATAGCTATTTATAAAAAGTGATTAACATCCTATACATTGTCCTATTCATCCAACCTGGTGTACATACCAATTCCCATACACACCCCGCCAGAATAAGATACATATTCCACTAATTCACAGGAAACAATCTCCTAAATCACTTCGCCATTTCATTATGTAATAACAAAATACTCAAGCCTCCGGAAACGCTTCATAGCCACTATAAAATTATTCCTTTGAACTGCTTAAACAAATGAAAGTGTACATTCTTGTATAGGCGCAAAGCTAAAGAAACTTAAATTAAATGCTTTTAATTTCAATTTATAGGTTGACTTATGTCTCCCCAAGGATTTGTCGGTCGGTCGGTCGGTCGATGTGTGTGGGCTTCTCTCTTTTTTAGCATTACAATGACTTTTGCCATTCCTCTGCCTATGAGGCAGAAGAAACACTTGATAAATGTATTCGTCGTCCATCTGTCAGTCTGTGGTGGGGGCACTGAACGAACACACAAAAAAGGGTGTTTCTGGTAAATGCCTTCAAGTGGCCACGACTTGTGTCTACTGTGTCTGTCTGCCTGCCTGCCTGACTGACTGTGCATTCATTCATTTACTCTCTCGGTCGTCGTCGGCAGCCATTCATTCATTACTTAATGTTTTATTCGACTCTAATGGAAATTAAAAGCCAAGCTGAACAACGTAGTACGAGTACAAAAATCTATTCATCATTTTGTCGGGTGTCGGCCAAAGGTGGCAAAAGGTTAATACCGAGTCTATTGTGTGGACTGGACACGCAGCCTTCGCAGCGGCAACAGTATGATCAAAACAATAATAAATTCCAAAGAAAGAAATTAAACTTAAATTGTCCATATTTGCCGAGATAATGGCCAAAGTTGGGTACGTGTCTTGCTGCCCGCATGGCGGTATTAGCCAAGTTGAAGTAACATTGAATTTTGTGGACAAGCGTGAGTATGAGGATGCGGTTGTTTGGAGTAATGTTGTGTATTGTCTCAAAGATCTTCACGGTTCTATGAAAACATTGCCTTGAAATTTATGGATCCTTATATCTGTACCATGTAAATGTTAGTTTGGAAATTTGTGAAGAAACAAGAGTGTGTATAAAATAGGCGGACGTGAATACTGGGAAACAAACTTCAGTTAAAGAGCTAAAACCTTGTTGATTGGTTGGCACCGTTTACTTTAGCAAAAAACGATAAAAATTATAAACAAGTAAGAAGGCGTTAAGTTCGGCCGGGCCGAATCTTATATACCCTCCACCACGGAGTGCATTTCACAGTATTACCAAACTATAATGTATACTTATGCGCACTGTTTAAAATCGATAATCAGTCGCCATTAGAAAGAAGCATTTTCAGATACAGACAAAGTGATAAGAAAAGTATAAATTTTAAAGATATCCCCATTTGCCCCATTCTCCGCCCAAATGTACAAATTTCGAAAAAAACCTTTTTCGAGTATTCATAGTCAGAATGTATACAACTTCAGCGGTTTGGAAGGTCTCACTTTTATCCCTCTTTTTAATTATATCCCTTAAAAGTACGAATTTCGAAAATTTTATGCAATTAGAGGAATGTATACACCGAATTCCATGATTCTATCAGCGGCCATTTTGTTGGTACCATTTTTTTCCCCTTTTTCCAATTTTGCCCCCTCAACAGTACGACTATCTAAAATCTCTTTATTTTACGTATTTACACAATTAGAGGGATGTACACACTGAATTTCATCATTCTAGCTGTATTAGTTTAGTTGGTACTATTTTTATCCCATGTAGCCATTCTATCCCTTGAAAGTACGAATTTGGAAAAAACGTTTTATTTTTCGTGTCTACGCAGTCAGAGGAATGTCTACTCCGAATTTCATGATTCTAGCTGCTGTCAAATCCCAAAATGTACGAATTTTGGAAAGTTCTTTTATTTTACGTGTCTACGCAATCAGAGGAATGTATATATCAAATTTCATTATTCGAGGTGCAGCCGTTAGGTTGGTACTATTTTTATCCCTCTATCCCCATTTAACCCCTTAAAAGTACGAATTTAGAAAAAATACTTTTATATTATGTATCTACTCTATTAGAGGAATGTACACGGCAAATTTCATGTTTCTATCTGTTGTCGTTTGATAGGTACCATTTTTATCCCTTTTTGTCCCACTTCGCCCCCTACAAATAAAAATCACTCTATGGTGCCCTATTATGCTGTAAAGGGAATGCGCATTGCAAATATCAAGTAAATACAAGCTAATATGTTCAAAAAACATGCTGAAATACTCTAAATATTAGGGCTATTTTCAGTCCTTGCGAGGGAAAAATTTTTCCCTCTGGGCCGATTTCGTCCTGTTTCAATCCCAAACGATCTACAACCATAAGACACATTTAGGAAAAGTTTGAACCTCCTAGCTCATTTCGTTCGGCCGCTATCGTGCTTTCAACAGACAGACAGACGGACAGACGGTCAGACGGAGATGGCTATATCGTCTTAGAATTTTACCACGACCCAGAATATATATACTTTATGGGGTCTCCGATGAATATTTCAAGGTGTTACAAACGGAATGACAAAGTGAATATACCCCCATCCTGAAGGTGGAGGGTATAAAAATAACGATATCGCTCGTCGATTAAAAATAGGAGAAAATGCTGACGCTGTAAACATCTGAACATTCATAATTTAAATTAACATTTGCCTACGAACATTTGCTTAATAAAATTCCTTGTTGGCCGAAAAAAAACCAAAAAATTAGAACCCCCAAATGTTATATTTGACCTATGAAGAGCTTCCTTATTGCCGCTTCAGAAGTGACATATTACTTGCTTAATCGGCTATTACAAAACATTGGTTCCTTTAGCCGAACTAGAGATGGGCGCGACTCACGTGAATAGTGTGAATCACGCGTGATCGTGATAAAAATTTACTTTACTCTCGTGCGTTAATGTGAGGAATGATAAAATGTTCGTGCGTGAATGTGCGTGAGTCTAATTTCTGCGTGAATAACGTGATTTATTCGTGAGTCACACATATTTATTAATTCTTGTATTATACCCTACACCACTTCGTGGTTAGTTTCGAGGCAAATGTTTGTAACACCAAGAAATAATCGAGCTAGACCCACCGAGTATACCGATCGGCTTAGAATCACCAGCTGAGTCGATTTAACAATGTCTGCCTGTCTGTCTGTCCGTCCGTCTGCTGTCCATCTAAGCTTGTTCGCACTCTACAGGTCGCAATTGTTGTCCGATTGTCATGAAACTTGGTAGAAGTTATGTTTTCTGGCCAATCGGTATTGAATTTGGAGGAAATCGGTTCAGATTTAGATATAGCCCCCATACAAATATCGCTGCCGATTTCACTTTTTCCGCTTTAGAAACCGTATATTGTAACCTTTAAAATTGGCACAACATTATAAAGGGTGATTTTTTAAGACTTGATAACTTTTTTTAAAAAAAAAACGCATAAAATTTGCAAAATCTCATCGGTTCTTTATTTGAAACGTTAGATTGGTCCATGACATTTACTTTTTGAAGATAATTTCATTTAAATGTTGACCGCGGCTGCGCCTCAAGTGGTCCATCCGCTTAGTCCAATTTTGGCATTTCCACGTTTTTGAGTAACAGAGGCCCAATTGCTGCGAACGGCGACGAATCGATAATTGATGGTCATCATTAACATTGGCCGATACAGCTGCGATATTTTCTTCAGTTCGTACTCTACGTAAGCGTCTTGGTGGTTTAATGTCCAACAATGTAAATTTGGTGCGAAATTTAGTCACAATAGCCCGAATAGCCGCTTCAGTGGGTCGATTAAACTGACCATAAAATGGAAGCGTGCGATGAACTTTCTTAACAGAGCACGCATTTTGATAATAAAATTCAATGATTTGCAAGCGTTGCTCGTTAGTAAGTCTATTCATGATGAAATGTCAAAGCATACTGAGCATCTTTCTCTTTGACACCATGTCTGAAATCCCACGTGATCTGTCAAATACTAATGCATGAAAATCCTAACCTCAAAAAAATCACTCTTTATAATCGAACTAGAAACACCTATGGTGAAAGTGGGTAAGATCGGTTCAGATTTAGATATAGCCCTCATACAAATGTTGCTCCAGAATGTTTAACAGATTTTGACCAAACTTTGCATATTATATTTCACCAATATACCAATATACATACATGGTGAAAGCGGGTCACATCGTTCCAGGTTTCAGTATACACCCATAGAAATGTCCTTTCCGATTTAACATTTTTTGTCAAACACTTACATTTACAGGATTCAAAAATCCTTCCCGATTTTACTTTGTATATATATATATATATATATATATATATATATATATATATATATATATATATATATATAGCAAGCAAGCATTTCCTGCACCAAGACTAGGCACTGCATTTATATGGGAAACACCTTTAGTCAGGGGTGGCGAATTTTAAAAATGTATATAGGCGTTTCTTTGTAGATAAATATATTTGTATGCAGGTCATATAAAGGGTGATTTTTTAAAAGCTATAGGAAAGTTTTTCAAAAAAAAAAAAAAAAAACACATAAAATTCAGAAAAATTTATGAAATCTTTATTTGAATCGATAGTACGGTCCATATAATTTAATGTTTGAAGATTATTTCATGCTAATGTTGACCTTGACTGCGCCTCAAATTGTCCATCCGCTTAGTCCAACTTTGGAACTTCCACGTTTTTGAGTAACAGAGGCCCCATTGCTGCGAACGGCGACGAATCGATAATTGATGGTCATCATTAACACTGGCCGATACAGTTGCGATATTTTCCTCAGATCGCACTCTACGTAAGCGTGTTGGTGGTTTAATGTCCAACCATGTACATTTGGTGCGAAATTTAGTCACAATAGCCCGAATAGACGCTTCAGTGGGTCGATTAAACTGACCATAAAATGGAAGCGCGCGATTAACTTTCTTAACAGAGCACGCATTTTGATAATAAAATTCAATAATTTGCAAGCGTTGTTCGTTTGTAAGAGGATTCATGGTTAAATTATAGAGCAAACTGAAGATGTTTGACAGTGAAACAACACACGAATCGTGCGTCAGCTGTTTAAACCAGTGGTGCCAAAAAGATAATAGGTAAAAAATCACCCTTTATAATCTATTTTCTATTTATGCAAGCATTTCCTGCACCAAGACTAGGGAAAAGACTCTATATGGGAAACCCCTTTAGTCAGGGGTGGCGAATTTTAAATATGTTTGGCGACTTCATTTTCGATTTGACGACATGGCGATTATCTTGGCTAATTTTAGAATTTTTAAATCTGTCCTCCGATCTTATTATATTGTCGTTACTTTATAGATAAATATATTTGTATGCAGGTCATATATATATGCGTTAATGTCAAACTGAACACTTTTTAAATTACAATTTCCGATTTCTTTGCAACTTCGTAGGATAACTGCACTCTATAAAATATTTGATTTATAGAGGACGAAAAAAGATTTTTTAAAAGATATAACCAATTGAAAATTAGTAAAAGATATAAGGTTCGAGGTAGGAACATGGAAAATGGTATTGAGCGAAAACGCGTAGGTACAATTCAAAGAATGGAGGCTTATTTTAAAGATAATTGTATTTTGTTATCTTTTGTGAGAGAAAGAGATCAACTCAATATTAGAAACTGCTTCATAAAGAAGAAAAAGTATATTTATTAATGTTAATTGTTTTTAACCAGTAATCACTGCGTTGAAAGTGTATTCTGCATTATGAATTAGCTAAACTAAGTAAAGGATGATTTTTTATCTATTATCTTTTTGGCAACACTGGTTTAAACAGCCGACGCACGTTTCTTGTTTTGTTTCACTGTCAAACATCTTCAGTTTGGTCTATAATTGAACCGTGAATCGTCTTACAAACGAACAACGCTTGGAAATTATTGAATTTTATTATCAAAATTATTATTACTAAATTACTAAATCATTTCGCACCAAATTTACATTGTTGGACATTAAACCACCAACACGCTTACATAGAGTGCGAACTGAAGAAAATATTGCAGCTATATAAGCCAGTGTTAATGATGACCATCAATTATCGATTCGTCACCGTTCGCAGCAATTGGGCCTCTGCTATTCAAAAACGTGAAATGCAAAATTGGAATAAGCGGATGGACTATTTGAGGCACAGCCAAGGTCAACATTTGCATGAAATAATCTTCAAACCTTAAATTATATGGACCATACCATCGATTCAAATAAAGATTTCATGCATTTTTCTGAATTTTATGTGTTTTTTTGAAAAACTTTCCTATAGCTTTTAAAAATCACCCTTTATAAGAAAATGTTTAACTTTTATTAAAACAATAAATACCAATATAATATGTTTTAATTCTTTGCCATGAAATGTCGAAAATATTCAGTTCAAATAGGAAACAAAATATAAAATAGATTTTGTCGAATTAAAAAAACTGAAGTTGTTTAAATTTGGCGATTTCTGACAATTGATTTGGCGATAGAGGTACAAAATAATAATTCACGTTGGAATCACGTGTTATCGTGAGCAAAATTTATATTACTCTCGTGAGCGTGAGTGAACGTGAGTACCGAAAAAATCGTCATGCGTGATCTTCATGTGCATGATTCACTTTTTTTCCTTCGTGAGCGTGCGTGAACGTAAGCAACTAATCACACACGCGCACATCTCTAAGCCGAACGTACAATAGATTTCCCAGCGCTTCGATCTTCTGCGAACCTTCTCCAATTTCTGACACCAAGTTTCGAGATGTGTTCCTACACTTTATCGTTCCATCGGATTTTTTTCTTCCCCTTCTGACTTTTAGCTGGAGCATCCTCACGCGTTCTCACGACATGACCTGGCCAACGTAATCGCTGTAGTTTAATACGCTTGACTATGTCGATGTCGGCATATAGCTCATACAGCTCATGGTTCATACGACAACGATATTCTCCGTTAACGCAGATTGGTCCATAGATTTTTTGAAGAATTTTTCTCCCCAATTCTCCAAGCACATCTGCTTTCGCAGGCAGTACAGGTAGTATCAGTGTTTTGTACAGGGCGATTTTTGTCTATCGAGAGGTGGCTTCGTTCTTAAACTGCTTACTTAGTCGAAGTAGCATCTATTAGCCAGTATTTTTGTTCGTGGCATATTAAATAACATATTTTTCAAAATTTCCAGATGATGACACCCTAGTTAAAAGTTCAACAGACAGATGCATGTTTTAATGTAGCCTCACACAGGAGTTGCATATTCAAGCTGGTGCTGTAATTCCTTCTGTTACTGTTACATTTTGAAACATATCATCAAGGCTCAAATATTTTGGGTATTCGATGTAAATCGTTTTCCCGGTT
This sequence comes from Polietes domitor, assembly GCA_947397865.1. Classification (NCBI taxonomy): domain Eukaryota; kingdom Metazoa; phylum Arthropoda; class Insecta; order Diptera; family Muscidae; genus Polietes; species Polietes domitor. Next base: position 48,920,733 of record OX377620.1, read on the forward strand.
TATCGAGACTGGCATTTTTAATACAAGTGGGTGATGGTGTTTACAATTAACCTGTTTTCGATTTTGGTTTCGAAATCCCTACCACAAACCCTCTGTGTGTTTCGGGGAGAGAATAAAAAAATCATACTAATCTACAAAAATTGCCACAAACCATCACTAGAAACATTGTTTTTTCATACTTTTTTGAAAACTTAAAATCGTACACTAATCATACGAGAGTGAACAGCATCTGTTTCGCATTCCTCGCATTTATTCACAAAATATGAATGACACTCTTTCCGAGCACTAAAGGACACTCTACTCCACAACACTCTGAGTACAATAAACCAACGACAACCAGAACGACATAAAAAAAATAACTTGAAAAAAGAAAGAAAACATATTAATATGTTGCAACACTCTGTGTATTTTGAAAACAAACCCATACTCACACAGACACACACATGAGCATATATACAGACAGAAGGACTAAAATATCCTGTATAAATTTATTTAATACACACACGCACACAGTCACTCACAGACATGCGGACATCCACTTACGGCCGGTTTTTATGCCTTCTCCTACAGCCAGCCAGGCTCACAATCAGACTCACATATGAGACTCAGCAGATTTGTCTGAATGAGCCTGTGTTCGTGTATATGTGTGTCTGTACCTCTGCATGTTTGTGTGAGTTATTACAAAGAGTGGGGCCATTAATTACACAACAGAGGAAAAACAGAAGAAGAAACAACAACAAAAAAACTTCAAACATTTTTTTCTCTGTGGATTTAACACAAAAATTTTATTTACAAAAAGATGACACGGAGTAAAAATGGAAAAACTACCATATTAAGGCTGTTTTATTTTATGGCAAAATTCTAAAATTTCGTAGTCACAAATTAAATATATGTTGAGTTGTGATTTAAGGGGCATGGCAAACATAATTCCAAATTTGCATTAAATTATTTACACTATGCACCATTTACACTATGCAAAAAATAAAAAGTAATGTCCGAGATCTAAAAACTGTTTGTGAGCATTGAGGCCTGCTGATTCGTAAAATCAACATAACAAATTTTTATGGAAATTTTTTTAATTTTTTTACTAAAATACCAACTATCGTCGAAGGTACTTTTAATCTGTTTTGTTTTTTATTATTTTCATATTTTTTGTTGTAACTACTTACTCAGGTTCCAGATCATTTGTTTTCGAAACGATCGTCTGCCCTTCTAGCAACCGAACCAAATAAATGTCACACACTTCTTTTAAAATACTTTGTTTTCTGTCTAAGAAAACAAAAACAAATGATCTCGAAGCTGAGTAAGTTGATACAACATGGTACTTTATATATTTAAACACTCATACTGGAAATATTAGTCAGTTAGTTCCCGATAAAATATGGCTATCAGTACCCGCTGATTCACACGCGAAAAAGCCAGTTATTTGTTCTATCTGTCTCTGTATTTGGATAATATTTATTTAATTTTCTTTTGGTGGATATAGATATATAGATATATAATTTGGAAGCCTCCTATTAGATATCACTTAGACACAATCAAGGGAATGTGTTTGTCGATGTGCACTATTTTAGCTGAACTCTATATATTTAATTTTTATCATTTCCTAACCAGTTTTGAACAAAAAATTACAACCGCTCGATCTCATGTTTCTCGATACAGCCACTTTATAAATTTTTGCACCTATTTCCCAAAGGTACACGTTTTGCTTCCCCTAAAAACATGTACTTTTTAGATTTTTATCCCTTTTTGTACCGCTCACCCCTTATAAATAAAAAATGAATTAATTTACGCTCCTATATGGTGAGAGGAATTTACATGCCAAATATCATGCAATACTTTAGGTGGTACCATTTTAATCCCTCTTTTTCCCGCCCACCCCTTATAAGTAAATACAAGTTTCGAAAAAATCCGGTTAGATTGCGATTCTACGTTGTCAGAGGAATTTACACACCAAATTCCACGACTATAGCTGCAATGCTTATATTGGTACCATTATTAGCCCTTTTGTTCCCGCTCTCCCCTATAAGTGCAAGTTTCGAAAGAAATCCAATTAGGTTGCGCTTCAACGTTGTCAGAGGAATTTACACACCAAATTTTACAACAATAGCTGCAATTCTTATATTGGTACAATTTGTATCCCTTTTTGACCCGCACACCACCTAAAAGGTACACATTTCGAACAATCTAATTTCACTGCGCTTCTTCTTGGTCAGAGGAATTTGCACACCAAATTTCACGACTGTAGCTGCAATACATAAATTGCAACATTTGCGCAACATTTTAAAGTACAAATTTCGAAAAATACAATTTTACTGCGCTTTTTCATGGTCAGAGGAATTTACATAACAAATTTTACGATTTTACCTTTTGATCCCTTTTTGTCTCGCTCGCACCCTTAAAAGTACAAATTTCGAAAAATCCATTTATGTTCCAAGTCTACGCTGTCGAGAAATGTAAATAACGATTTTCACGAATATAGCTGGTACCATTAGTACCATTTTTATCCCTTTTTGTGTCTTTCCTCCCTTAAAAGTACAAATTTCGAAAAATCCGTACTTGTATGTCTGCATGGTCAGTACAAGAGAACACCCTGAATTTCATGTTTCTAGCTACTGCCGCACAGTGGAATATTTTCATACAAGCTGCTGCAAAAAATTAGAAGGAATAGAGCTAGAGCCTTGAAAATTCGCGCACATCCCTTGTACAGTCAAATTAGATCAAAAACAAAATTTTGTTTAAATCCGCACACAACCACGCCCACCTCCATGTAAGTTAAAATGAAAAAACGTCATAATTTTCTTATTTTAATATAAATTTATACATATAAATTATATATAAATTTTTATATGTGAATACAAATCATTACCAGTGATTTCATTTGAGTACAAAAGAAGATTTTTGAAATTTTTGATAAAAATTATTGTTTTTAATCGATGACAAACGGCTATTATTACTTTATAAATACCTTAAGATTACTATCGGGCTAATATTTACATGGGATTGCATGCTATAAAACTTTACATCCCTAAAATATGCTTTAAATAAACTTTCCATTTCAGTAATTAAATCGATGTTGTCAGCAATAAGCAGAATATTATTTTTCAAATGAATAAATAATAATAATATAATAAATTTCGTAAAAAGCGTCTACGTTATATTTGTGAACTAACCTGAAAACTTCATGACCCTGGCTTCAGCCGTATGGTCTGGGCGCTGGTCAATTGTAAGTCAATCAGTCAGTAACGAAACTCTTTTATATAAAGGGTGTTTTTTATTGAGGTATAGAACTTCGAATTGAAATAAAACACAAGAAAATCGTTTTAATGTCCATCAGTTTGGCTTTATTGGAAGGATAATTTTATGCCATTAATGTTTAAATATGATTTCGGGCATGTGGCCGCCGCGGCTGGCTCGAATATAGCCAATTCTACAGGTCCAATTTTCTTTGCGCAAAATCTTCCATAAAGTTGATGGACAAAGCTCCAATTACTGTGCACGGTGGCGAATCGATTCATTCGGGTCCTCTTCAACACTTTGCTCTACAGCGGCAATTGTTTCTTCGGTGCGCACTGTTCGACGTCTCTGCGGATGCGTATTATCACATAGAGTAAACGTAGTGCGAAAACGATCGACCGATTATGTCGACCATAAAATGGACGGAGCTTGCGGTGAACTTCGCGAACTGAACCATTACTTTCGAAATAAATTTGCAAGCGATTTGCAAGCGTTGTTCTTTTGTCAACCTGTTCATGATGAAATGGCAAACCAAACTAAATATTAATCACTTGACAGCTGACAAAATGGCCGCCAGTTAAAAAAGTGATGCCAACTTAAAGTTCTTTACCCCAATAAAAAACACCCTTTATAAACTACGGTTTAGGAACAATCTCCAAAAATTGTAGCGCAGAAGACAGTGTCTACTTGTAAAAGATCTATGGATAAGTGTACATGTTATTACTATCGTTGTAGACGCAAACGATTTTAATAATATTATTTCTATGTTTCATAAGTAGCGCGAAAACACCTTCACAAATTAAATAATCTGCCCGTAATACAGTGGAATGCACACTATGATGGAGGGTATATAAGATTCGAAACGGTTAAACTTTTCACTCTTACTTTTTTACTTACATTTAATTTACAATTTCTTGTAGTTTTTGTCAATGCTCACAACCATTTGATTTGATTTTTATTTTAAGTCATGACTCTTTGTAAGTTCATGCTAATAAGAAAAAACATCACTATTATTTGTTTTCCATCCAGTGTGACTATAACTAAGAGCGATATGACTGAGCACGTAAAGTGTTATCAAACAGGCTCCATACACTTTTCTCCAAAAGTCTCAGCCTCAGTGCTGCAGAGCAAATTTAAAATTCATGAATCCTATTTGATAACCCTCCACACAGGACTAGGCTCTTCAGTCGAGTGTGTCTGTGTGATTATGGACGCTAGTATGTATGTATGTGTTATATGCATAATAAATAGTTGTATTCCACACTACTACTGAAAAACAACAACATAGAAGTTAACTTATGGCCTCGGCGTATGTGTTTTATGGTATGAAATAGTTTTGCACTGATTCTGTTCGTATTTTTGCTGTTAGGCTTTGAGTTATAAGCCTTTTTATACTCGTTAGTTTTTTTAAATATGCTGTTGAAAATGTTGCTTATGCTTTATTGCTTATTGCAACAACAAATGAGCTGTGAAAATACAAGATACCACTTTTTTAATGGCTATTTCAACAGTACAGCATAATTACAATCACCATTTTGTTGAATATGTGTTCCCATATTCTCAAGAACTCAATAAAATATCTAGAAAATATGAATTTAAAGGATGCTTAACTGAGGCATTTGGGAATTCATATACATTGCGACAAGAGATGTTGCATATATTGGAAAGATTTTGTTCTTGTCAGGAACCAGGTTCTTCTGTGTGTTTGACAAGAACTATAGGATATGCAGCAGTTTGATATATAGTTGGGCATACCTCGACACGTGCAGTTCAGCGATGGTGAAAGAAGGTAGCTTGACCTAAAATTCATAATTTATAAATACTGTTATCGTCTCCTAAAGGAAGTTGTTTTTAGCTCTTTGTCTAGAAGAAAAAAAATAAAAAGTAGTATGTAACAATGAAAGGATGAAGTGTTAGATGAAACCATTATATTAAATTAAAAAAATCGTTACAGTCGAACCGGACTTTTTTGACGCTTTCATTTCCTCATCATGTTGCCCTTCACAAGATTTCAAAATTTCATGGTTGTTTTTTCAGTATTTTTATTTTTTTTTAATTTACCGGTACCATAGGGTACGACTAAGTATTTGAAATATTTGTTTGAACAATTTTATACTTTGGCCAAGAGGATGAGGAAATGAAAAACTAAAAACGAAAATTTTCTCCATTCTGTCCGATTCAAGTGTAATCTAGACTGTCGGACCATGTTCTTTTTATGTGTTTGAATTTAAAATACAACACATCTTTAAGGTGTGCGTATGATTACTACAATTATTAATATAACTTATACGTAGGGTGTACACAATTATTTAGTTATGTTTGAATTATGTTTTATTATGTTTGAACTCTGTACCTTTCGATTATAAAACAAGTAAGGAAAGGCTAAAGTCGGGAGGGGCCGACTATATGATACACTCCACTGTCTATCCGAATACAATTCAATTCGTTAGTAAAGTGAAAACGGGAAGGATTTTTGTATCCTGTAAATGTATGTGTTTGACAAAAATGTTAAATCGGAAAGGACACTTGTATGGGGGTATACCTAATTCTGAACTGATCTTACCCACTTTCAGCATAGGTGTTTCAAATTGGATTATAAGATGTTGTGTCCAATTTAAAGAAAATCGCTTCTAAAGCGGAAAAAGTCAAATCGCGAGCGACATATCTAAATATGGGCTATATCTAAATCTGAACCGATCTAGTCCAATTCAGACACAGGTGTTTCTAGTTAGATTATAAGATGTTGTGAAAAATTTAAAGAAAATCGTTTCTAAAGCGGAAAAAGTCAAATCGGGAGCTACATTTGTATAGGGGCTATATCTAAATCTGAACCGATCTTACCTACTTTCTGCATAGGCGTTCATAGTTGGATTATAAGATGTTTTGCCAAATTTAAAGAATATCGGGCTCAATATATGGTTTCTAGAGCGGAAAATTTCAAATCGGGAGTTACTTTTGTATGGGGGCTATATCTAAATCTGAACCGATCTTACCCACTTTCTGCATAGGCGTTTATAGTTGGATTATAAGATGTTTTTCCAAATTATGGTTTCTAGAGCGGAAAATGTCAATTCGGGAGCGACTTTTGTATTGGGGCTATATCTAAATCTGAACCGATATGCCTCAAATTAAATAGCGTTCGTCCTTGATCCACAAAACTTACTTGTGCCAATTTTTGTTAAGATCTGACTATAATTGCGACCTGTAATTTGATTACAACAATAGATGGACAGACAGACGGACTTTGCTAAATCGATTCAAAAAGTGATTCTAAGTCGATCGGTATAACTAACAATGGGTCTATCTCGTTTCCTTTTGGGCGTTACAAACAAATGCACAAAGACATAATACTCTCGTGGAGTGTATAACAATTTAAACACCAAATATAGAGAAGAGAAGTAATACAAAATAATATTCCAAAAAATAAGAAAATCTACTCCAAGCTGTCATTTGTTTTCAATTACATTTAATTGTTAATAAATAAAGCCAAGAGGTTGAGGAAGTTCTTTTGAATAACTTTCAAAAAAGTAAATATATATTTATATCCCGTAACATTATACGAAAAAAATGTACACAAGTAAATGGGAACCAACTATTCGAATGCGGTCACGTAGGTAAGGCATTGTACCCAGAAGGTCACGGACTGGAATCGTGTCTTGGGAAAAATCTTTTTTTATAATTATTTTGCAAATAAACAATATTTAATTTAGTATAATTTCATTAATTTATTTTTTATTAATTTACTTCAAATAATTAATTTTTATTAAATAATTTATTACTTGCATTTAGCATTTCAAATTTGAAATACTGATTACTTTAACTTTGAAAGGAAGAATAACATTCATTTTTATTTCTATTTTCAGGTTTATATTTGAAATTTACAAAATGGGACGCTATACGCTCGAACAAAACTGGGAAATATTAAAAACTTACTTCCAAAGCAGTGAGTCTTTAACGTAAACTGTAAGAAATTTACTTGGAAAATGTTCGTGTTTTCAGTTGAAGCTCAATTTCATCTCGGTGGCTATGTCAATAAGCACAATTGTGACATATGGGGTTCAGACACGTGACTATTGAGAAGCCAATGCATCCACAACGTGTCACTGTTTGGTGTGGATTTTGAGCTGTACTTAAAAATTGGGTTGATAGGATGAGGTACTGCCGAGTCCGTCGTGGTAGTCATATGCATGACATTGTGTTCCATTATTAAATGACAAAGTTCAACCATTCCAATAAAAACAGAAATTTGAAAAAATAATCAGTACTTTTTTGTACAGCCGTTTCAAATTTAAAGTTTTTATACCAAATTAACTGACGAGTATTTTAAAGAAATAATTACAACCCATTTAATTAATTCTATTTCAAATATATTTATACGGGATAACAACGACTTTCTTAGGATTCAGGATATTTATAAAACTTAAATTCAGACGAGAACAATAAAGTAGTCAGATCAATGAAAGAAGTAGAAAATATTTCTGTATATTTCGCATTTAAAAAAATTATTTGGAAGGTCTACATCAAGGTATAGTTAAAATTGTAAAATTATTTAAAAAAATCATACTACCCAAATTATGTAATATTGATACCTACGAATGACGCGAATCACCGCTTTAAACCGTGCGTAAACAAAATATTGAAAAATTATCTTTCCGAAGATTTTTCGATGCAAATTTGGTTGATTTTGCAAAAAAAAAATCGTAAAAAATAGAAGCCATCATTTCATCACTTCCAAGCTCACTAAAAAAGACATCTAAGAACACTACTTTAAAGTTTCAAACAAAAACGATCTACATTGATCATTTCGAAACTAAATAAAGGAAATAAAATTGTAAAAAAACTTTAAACTATACACCACTTCAATTAAATGTAAATTAAAAGTAATTGCAAATGCCTGCAAACATAAAAATCACTCAAGTATTTCAGGAGTTACAAGTGCTTGAATAATCACCCACTTTTGAAAACGAGATATTTTTCGCTGCTAAATTAGTCATAACGCCCGACATTTTTATGAGTAGAATACATTCACAAACTTTCAAAACAATCGCAGCTATCGCGGTCAAAAATCGTATCGCGTGACATGGAATGACTCATATTCTTTAATAAAATAGTTCCAACAGCCAACAAAGAAAAAATAATTTATAATATAAAAAAGAATAGGATTGAAAACCCAATAAATGGCAATTACGTCAGTGCAAAAAAATTAAAACAGAAATTTAAGAATGTACAAAAGCCAATTTAAGAGACAGAAGGTAGCAAATACTAGTTACTCCAGGGTCGCGGAAGAACCAAGCCGAAGAAGAAGAATTATCCCTCCATCCTACTAAAGCTACTCGGAAAATATTATTGGACTAACTGGAATTAGCGTCGTGTTTACAGTGGGTGTTGATTTAACGCGAATACTTTTTAACAGTTTTTAAATTCTTTAATTACAATTGTTTCTTCGCCGTAGGTACGTTCAATATTCTGTCGAAAACAATGTTATTATATTTAGACTTCCTATACTTCGTTCATAATAATGTTAGCCACAAAAAATATTTAATTTCCAATTGTAAAGTCGACGTGAATTTGAAGAATTTTGCAATCCATTTGCAAAATGATAAACATTTAAAAACAGTATTCAAGTAAAATAAAACAATTTGTCCTTGTTATACCCTACACCACTTCGTGCACTAGGGTATTATAAGATAGTTTCGCGCCAAATGTTTGTAACACCAAGAAATAATTGAGCTAGACCCACCTTTAAGTATACGGCTTATAATCACCAGCTGAATCGATTTAACGACGTCTGTCTGTCCGTCCGTCCGTCTGCTGTCCATCTAAGCTTATTCGCACTCTACAGATCGCAATTGTGGTCCGATTGTCATGAAATTTGGCAGAAGTTACTTTTTTGCTTTTTGCTACTTTTACCAAGGACGATGGTATTGAATTTGGAGAAATTCGGTTCAGATTTAGATATAGCCTCCATACAAATATCCCTATAATTTACACTATTACTGCTCTAGAATACACATTACCAAATTTTCAGGATCGTGTTATATTTTAACTACAAACAACTCACGGGAAAGTGAGTCTATATTTTGATATAGCCCCCATACAAATGTACATCCGATTTACAATATTACTCCTCTAAAATGCACATTTTAATTAGGAACTCGATAAAATATTCCACACAATGTTGTATTTGTACTAGAAACACGTATTTTGAAAGCCAGCTATATAGGTCAATGTTTTTCAATATCCCCCATACAAATGGGCCCCCAGTTTATACTATTATTGCTCTAGAACCCACATCTTACGTTGGATCTTGATAAAATTTTGCAGATCATTTCATACTTCAATAAAGAATATCTACTTAAAAACCGATTTATAAAGGCCCACTTTTTAATGTAGCGCCCTTACAAATGGCCCCCATTTTTATTATTATCCCTCTAGGACCCACAATGTACATCGGAAGTTTATCAAATTTTGCAGATTATATTATATTTCAACTAAGAATACATACTATGAAAGTCTAATATATGGGTCCACAGTTTGGTATAATCTCCATACAAATGGGGCCCCATTCTACTCTATTACATTTCTAGAACCCACATCGTGCATTAGATCTCGATATAATTTTGTATATCATGTCATATTTCAACTAAGAATACCTACTTCGAAAGTGATCTATATGGAACCACTGTTTAAGGTAGAGCCCTTACAAATAACCCCATTTTAATTATTACCCCTCAAGAACGCAAATTTTACATCGGATTTTTTTTAAATTTTTATTTCAACTAAGAATACAAAGTCAAATATATGTATCCATACTTTGAAATCACCCAAATGGCCCCCATTTTACTCTAATACAGAAACTACGTCTTACATCGGATCATGATATATTTCAACTATGAATATCTAGAGAAATATATAGGTCATGTTTTGGACCATCCTATTACTACATTATAATTTGTATTTGTCTGCCGGAAAATTGGATCAATTATTTATATTTGTTAAATAGGACTAATGATGAATTTATAGTATACTGTATAATTTATATGAACTACATAAAATTGCTCCCATGAAACACCTGGGTTTAGTAATAAAAGCGAGGTATATACGCAGGGAATGGTGTAGGGTATTATATATTCGGCCCTGCCCGACTTTAGCCTTTCCTTACTTGTTTTTTATTACATTTTAAGAAGTATTAGAACAAAACATGAGAAGAAATCGTGAAATATCGAGCGTACACCCTTACGTAGAAATAATATCAATATTTATATTACTCATACGCATGTTTTTAAGAGGTTTTGGATTTTTAACACACTTCCATATCGTCACCTCAAATATCAAAAGACGTGACATTACAACCTTATGTATAGATTTCTCTTCTAATACTCTTTCTAGTAAACTCTTAGTTTCAAATGTCGACGAACAATTAAAATCGGCTTGATATTTGCACGCAGCTTCCAAAACGAAATATGGTAATCCTCCCACTAATCACACTCCCATAACCCCAACACGTTTTGTAGATATTCCATACTCTATGGAGTTCGAGCTAAGTTGCAAATGCATTGTCCACTTTAAATTCATTAAATGCACGTTTCCACACCAATGTGCAACAAACAATAGACCTGATTACATGAAACCAACAAGTCTTTTGCACCGTGTTGTCGACATTTGTTGCAAACACTCCGACACACCACGTGACGCTGTATGTACAAAACGTTTAACCCACTTGCATTTTTACAAATATGTATGTAAGTAATAACAGTTTCGAATTTTCGATACAGTGGTCGAACTTATAATCAGATGACATATGAAAATTTGTAAAAAAAACATATAGTGCCTTACTAGAAAGGTGTTTTGACTTGATTTGTCAGATGCGATTTTTAGGGCGGCAATAATGCAAATTGGAGGGTTATTTGAATAAGGAATATAAGTATGAAAACATGGAGCCAACTCATCCACTTTCATGGTAGGTGGTCTTCGGAAAAATCTGACAAGATTTGGAAAATTTAATAATTTAAGATCCATTGTAATATTTATCTGAAGTGGTGATGGTGTAAAATTGGAGGGATATTTGAATGATAGACTCTGAAGCAACAATAGTGTAAATAATCTCCTAAAAATCAATATTCTAGTACAGGGTTTTCCAACAAGAGGTGTTATTTTGGTATTCAAAGAAAAATATAATTTTGTTGAGATAAATGATCAGATGTTTATTTCATAATAAAGGGGAAGGTATGCCGTTAATAATGAAAAACGACATCAGCCAAATGGCCACCACGACCACGCTTACAGGACCATATCCTTTTCATGAAAATTTCCATAACCAAATCGCAAAGTTGCTGCCCTATGTCCTCGATAGCCTCACGAATTCTCTCTTTGATGTCTTGAATCGACGCTGGGCTGTTGGCGTAGACCTTATCTTTCACGTGGCCCCAAAGGAAGAAGATCAATATCATCCAACTCCGACCACAAAAAATCATGAGGATGGAGAGGTTTCTCAACAATAACTCTGGGGTTTTCCGAGCCCCAGATGAGACAATTTTGCTTGTTGAAGTAGCCATCAAGGTGTAAATAGGTCTCATCAGTCAAGATGATTTTTCGATGGAATTCCGGATTATTTTCATTCATGAATTTTAATAATTTCAATGCGTTGTTGAAGTGTGTATCGTTCCATTTTTAGTAATGGCGTAGTTTCTATTTATTTGTCAAATGTCAAAGAATAAAAGCTTCAAAAGTGACAGCTATCAAAATACCGGGTGATTAAAAATAACACCTCTTATTGGAAACCCTGTCTTGTTGATCAAAATGCCCTGTTATAATGAAAATTAGTATCAACATTTCGAATTCTGTGGCAGTTTGCAGTTCCATCCCATTGTAGTAATTGCCGTTCCGCTTTGAGCCACAGTCTACAAACAAATACTCATACATACATACATATACATAAATTCCCTTCTTAATGTTGTGACAACGTGTTGGGATAAATGTTTTCCTATAATACCAAGACCATCCCATCCGTATATGCACACATAAATATGGGCATATATGCAAGTCCATTTACATACCCGTTTCTGTATGTGCACGTACATACATATGTATGTTTGTCTGGCTGTATGTATGTGAGCGGTCTATGAGGTGGTGCACTGTGTTTAGCAGTCTATAGAGTCTGTAAATTGTGCGAAATAATACAGCAACAGCAAGAAGAGAGAAAGAGAGAGGCAGATAGAGAAAAAAAACGAAATGAAACACAAGCCATGACTGCATAACTGGGACAACTTACACTTAATTGAAAAACTTTTATGTGGTCTACTTTCAACACACACACACACGCATACACACACTCTCGCACTTGCGATTGCACTCGCTGTGCAGTTTTGCCGTCGATATGCAAGTGTGAGTGAGGGCAAAGGGGTATGTGTGCGTGTGTAATTGTGCATCCATTTACATTCATACATATTTGCAGAGGCTTCGTTGGCTTGATAATGCGTTCATAGCAGGGTAATATGGAGTAATTTGGAAAAGTCGCTAGACCTGCTTTTATAAATGTTATTTACAATTCCATTTGAGGAAATTCGTAGACCAAAATTAAAATTGCGAAGGCACATGGAAGAACTGTGCATGGAAATACACAGCCCGACAAAATAATTGCCCAAGAATTGAACAAATGTTTCTCATAAAGAACAATAAGTCGATTGAGACTCAGTTCTCATTAAATTTCATACGCAAAAAATACGAAGCAACCAAGTAATTTACGTTTTCCGATTTAATTCAAATTCTGCCTTTTTACATGACTTGTAACTAAATTTAATTTCATTGAGATAGTAAAGAGTGATTTTTTTTGAGGTTAGGATTTTCATGCATTAGTATTTGACAGATCACGTGGGATTTCAGACATGGTGTCAAAGAGAAAGATGCTCAGTATGCTTTGACATTTCATCATGAATCGTCTTACAAACGAACAACGCTTGCAAATTATTGAATTTTATTATCAAAATGCGTGCTCTGTTAAGAAAGTTCATTGCGCGCTTCCATTTTATGGTCAGTTTAATCGACCCACTGAAGCGGCTATTCGGGCTATTGTGACTAAATTTCGCACCAAATTTACATTGTTGGACATTAAACCACCAACACGCTTACGTAGAGTGCGAATTGAAGAAAATATCGCAGCTGTATCGGCCAGTGTTAATGATGACCACCAATTTTCGATTCGTCGCCGTTCGCACCAATTGGGTCTCTGTTACTCAAAAACGTGGAAATGCCAAAATTGGACTAAGCGGATGGACCACCTAAGACGCAGCCGCGGTCAACATTTAAATGAAATTATCTTCAAAAAGTAAATGTCATGGACCAATCTAACGTTTCAAATAAAGAACCGATGAGATTTTGCAAATTTTATGCGTTTTTTTTTTAAAAAGTTATCAAGCTCTTAAAAAATCACCCTTTATTATCTAAGCATTAACCACCATTTCAAGTTTCCCGCCCTTAAAAAGTAAAACATGAATTAACTAAGATGGAAACTTAAAATGGCTGTTAATGATAAATTACAACAAGGGTTTGGGGTCCGGAAATTCCCGAAGAAAATTGGACGGGAATTCCCGGGAAAAGATTTTTTATTTCCCGGGAATACGGGAAATATTAAATTATTATTTAATTGATTATTTTGGTTATTAATTTAGATTTACTATATAAATGGGAACTTGTAGATATAGTTAAACTTTATATAATTACATTATTGACAATAATAATGACCATTTCAGCAAGAGAATACAAACTTTTGTGAGGATATTTGCAGGATTTTTATTGTGAAACAAATATACTATACAATACTATACTTATAAGGCTCGTGCTAACTGCTTTAACATTAAATTTCTTGTTTTCCCAGAAAAATCAACAAAATAAAAGGTAGAAATCTTCTTAAAGAAGAATTTACTGAAAAGGTCTAAAATGGGAAATAAAATTAAAATTGTTCACCTGAAAACTTTCAAGAGAAACCTAAAATGAGTAAAATTAGAATATTTCCCCCTATATCTGTAAAATATTTTCATCTCTGGACGAATGAATCTTCTAAATTAAAGACGTCATAACATTTTGAATCTCGTGTCAGTCACTGTGCTTGTGATTTAAATGCCCAATATTATGACACCTTCAATTCTGACGATTTTTCCAGAGTAAACTATTTATAAAATGAAAAATAATTTCTAAAATATTTTGACAAAAACATTAATTTTTTAGTTTGTAATATGTCAGTATTTTAACCCATTAACGTCCAATGTTAATTTCATTTATTTTCAATTATTTCCGTTATATTAAAATAAAAAATATATTAAAATAATTGTTTTTATATTATTATTATTTTGTTTTATTCTTCTCGATCACTTATAGTTTAATAATCAGAAATGACATTCATATTGAAAAGTACAGAAACCTTGAAATAGTGTACATGGACGTGTACGGTGGGCACCAGGTACTAAATTACATTTTAAATTAAAAGTCCTGTAAAAAGAAAAAAAGATCGCCCAATGAAAAGGTGGGTTCACAATTTTTCTACATACGATCTCTATATGTTAATTAATGCCTCTGAGAATTCTTATTGTCAGAACTATATTGTGGAATTTAGCGAGGATCATTTTTGTGGAAGATATTAACTAGTATTAAAATTCGTCCATGTTCCGTTGGAGGATCGAAATACAAATTGAATATTTTTGTAAAATTTTCATTTTTCCGGGAGATATTGCTAAAATGATTTGCATGTCTGACATTTTTCTTTAGTAATTTTCTCGCGATCTATCCAACGGATCTGGATGATGTTTGTGATGATGCTTGTAAAATGTATGTTGTAAGTCGCGATAAAGTTTCAATTTTTACAAAAATCTACAATTCGGGGTTCCACTTGAAATTATTTTAATATATATATATATATATATATATATATATATTCTCGTCGTTCCATTGTGGCACATAATTATGACACTTTAGGAGTGTTATAACCTCTTTTTATACACTCCACGAGAGTATTATGTCTTTGAGCATTTGTTTGTAACACCTAAAAGGAAGCGAGATAGACCAATTGTTAATTATACCGATCGACTTAGAATCACTTTTTGAATAGATTTAGCAATGTCCGTCAGTCTGTCTGTCTGTCCATCCATCTATTCTTCGAAATTGTTGCCAGAACCACACGAAACTTTGCACAACGAAGTTTTTCGACATAAGGACGAACGCTATTTAATTTGAAGAAAATCGGTTCAGATTTAGATATAGCTCCCATACAAATTTTGCTGCCAATTTGACTTTTTCCGCTCTGGAAAACTCATATATTAACAGATCTTCTTCAAATCTTGCAAAATATCTTATATTTCAACTAGAAACACCCATGGTGAAAATGGGTCAGATCGGTTCAGATTTACATATAGCTCCCATACAAATATCGCTCCCGGATTGACTTTTTCCGCCACAGAAACCACGTATTTTCACCGAATTTCATCAAATTGAGCATAACACGTCATACTTGAACTGGTAGTGGGTCACTGCATTCCATATAGTCCATATTCCATATAGTCGGCCCCGCCCGACTTTAGCCTTTCCTTACTTGTTTTTACTAAACTTCCGATTTTCGTCGAAGGTTGCTTTAATATTTGTACCATAGTTTAGTGGCTATGGACATTGTTTCCCTGGACGCCAGGAGTATCCACAGTTGAATCGACCGCAGATTCTCTTTTAGCAATTCTTTGCTCCGCTTTCATAAGAAGACGTTTTTATTTTTATAGTTTTATTTGTTATTTATTATGAATTAAATACAAAGCCAATTTATATTCTTATTTTGGGTTCAGGGAATGAGATAGGTGTCTAAGACCATTATATCTACTTATTGCAGCGACAGACCAGAGCTTCTGGTAAGAATCGAACCAACAACTCCCACGCTGATAGCCGAGTTCGACTACTATCAGGGGGCTCTTATTATACCCTCCAACTCCACGATGGGGGTACACTATCTTTGTCATTCCTTTGTAACACCTTAAAATATAGTATCGTTGCCCAAATATAAAAAAGACATTTTTTGCAAATCGATATTTTTGCTTATTATGGCCGTGTTTTGTTAAAATAAAAATCTCGATTTACAAAAATATGTTGGTTGAGTCTTTTTTATATTTCGGTAACGATATATTCTTGATCGTCATAACATTCTTAGACGATATAAACGTCTTATAGTTGTAGATCGGTTGGGCGAAATCGGTCCACAGGGAAAAATTTTCCCCTCACAAGGAATAAATATATTTTCAGAAGTCGTACGTAAAATGCAGAAAAAGGGGATAAAAATGGTACCAACCAAATGGCCGGAGCTGAATTCATGGAATTCGGTGTATATATTCCTCTCACTGCAAAAAACTATTTTTCCAAATTCGTACTTTTTACTTTTATGACAAAAATGGATAGAATCAGAAATTAGGTTATCTTGCGTTGCATACATGAGAGATAATGGATTATCAAAATTTTTACTTTTGAAATTAGGATGGAAATACAAGCAATTAAATACTTGTAGTTGAAAATGTTTCCACCATCCCACCATCTTTATTGTGTTTAAGCTTTTTTGAAGATTGATGCCTTATATTTACTTTTTGAACTGACTTGAAGTATTATTTCGATATATATAGTACAAACGTGTTTTAAAATAATTAAAATTTCATATTTATTTATAAAATTATTTTTTCAATATTTTTATTTTAAAAATATTTAAAATTTTTCTATAATGTTACTGCATTTCTACAAAAATCGACAGCTTTTGTGGAATGCAAGCCATGGTGAATGGTACGGCCTTTAACTTAAAATATCTCAAATTTTATTATTTAATTTTGGCATATAATTTCAGTATTTAATCATAAGCATAAATGTTCCAACATTTTTAACTTAATTTGTTACATAAAATAAACTTTGAACCCTTCTCTAGCAAAACTACTTTTCAGAAGTGCAAAACAAAATAATTTTGAGATTTTTATGCAATTTACGTACCAGTCAAATTTTTCGATAAAAAATATTTTTTCGAAAATGGTATTTGAGTAAAAGTATATTATTCATATATATTCATTCAAATAATAGTGAAGTTTTCCTATTTGGATGTCCAAAAGGCACCATATTAAATAATAGACACAGCTGTTCCAGAATTTATTTTTTTAATGTTGTGGCCTAGTGCAATTATCCATCAAATGATAATTGTAATTGACTCCAATGGATCTCTAATTTGTCCCGGGTGGTCATGCCAGTCGTACCCTAATTTGCTTGCTACCCCTCCTAAAAGAAATAGTCCGGTATTTTACGATTCTTTTTTAGTTAAAAATTTTATGCTGATATGCAGATGAGAGTTCGTTGATATTAACATAGTTTATTGTTTTAACTTCTCTCTGCATATGTGTGTGTGAGTGCACATTCAAGCCGAAGTATGCATGTATGTGTATGTGAGAGTATCTTATATTTGTTTAATGTTTCTTTTTCTTTTGGTTCTTTGTTTTTATTGTTCCTCTTCCTATGATCATGACGATGACTATGACGATGTCGCTGATGTTGATGATGGCTGTGATAGCGGCGGCGGCGGCGGCAGTAGTGGTAATGGTGGCACTGCCAGTGATAGTGGCAGTGGTAACAGCCGTTATGGTACCGGTCTGTGGTTTTATACTTTTGAGCTATACACACATATGTATGTATATGTACGAGTTTGTGTATGAGACGGACAGAGAAAAGAAGAGGGAGAGTGTTTTCCGACTCCATCCCCAGAGTTCATACAGCTTGTTTTCATTATTATTAACAGTCGAGTTGACATTTGCCAGGTTGCACAATCCACATACTACACACACACACACGTCCCAATGTACAGTGGCCAAAAAAGGATGACGGTGGACAGATTGATTTTCAATTCAGATCATGAATTAGTCAGTCTTGCCTTAAATTAAAGGCAGAGAAACGTTTATGGTTACAGATGAAATCAATTCCATGTCCCTCACAACGGGAATGATACATTTGTTACACTTTGCACCCTATAATCTATCAAATAAATAAATTCCACTCAAAGGTCATCTTCACCCACAGTGCACCGGCCGTCGCTCACCTTATGTTGGTGTTGTCGCTGTCGCAGCTTCTGTTCTTGTTCTTCTTGCATTTAAGGTTTTTCCCTCCTTTTTTACACCATGGAAAACCCTAGACAATAGCTTGTGGTTGCTTCCGTTTCGTTTTGGCCTTTTATTTTACTTTTTTCCGCTTTCTCTGCGGTTCCATGAGTTTTAATAATAACTTTCTTTATTTATTTTCCATATAACTGATAATAGTCCTTGCGTTTTTGTTTTGTTTTTGCTGGTTGAGGCTTAAACTTTGAGCACTGGGACATGTGGCAGAGTGGATGTATGCAGGCAGATGTGGATAAATGCTCATGAGGCCATTATGTTTTAAATAAAAGTTAAACTGAATACGGCGAATCTTATCGACTATGGGAATTGGTGAGATCGAATTTATTTTTATTAAAAAGAAAGAGAATTGGAAGATCAAAAGAAAATGTTATAAACGTTAACCTTTTTAAATCAAAGGGAAAATATAAATTCGAATTCAATTGAAAAATTCGAAAAGAATGTACTCTTAAATACTCTTATTTATTTAAAGAATACGGGAAAAAATTGTAAGACGTTTATTTTTTATACAGGGTTTTCCAACAAGAGGTGTTATTTTGGTATTCAAAGAAAAATGTCATTTTTTGCGATAAGTGACCGGATGTTTATTTCATAATGAAGAGGACGGTATGTCGTTAATAATGAAAAACAACATCAGCCAAATGGCCATCACGACCACGCTTACAGGACCATATCCTTTTCATGAAATTTTCCATAACCAAATCGCAAAGTGGCTGCCCTATGTCCTCGATAGCCTCACGAATTCTCTCTTTGATGTCTTGAATCGACGCTGGGCTGTTGGCGTAGACCTTATGTTTCACGTGGCCCCAAAGGAAGAAGTCACAAGGTATTAAATCACAAGATCTCGGTGGCCAATTGTGATCACCTCCTCGAGAGATAACACGGCCCGGAAACTTTTCCCGTAAAAGAGCAATGGTTTCGTTGCTTGTGTGGCACGTAGCGCCGCCTTGTTGAAAGTAAACGTTGTCCAGATCAATACCATCCAACTCCGACCATAAAAAATCATTAATCATCTCTCGATAGCGCAATCTATTCACCGTAACTGTTGTCCCAACTTCATTTTCGAAAAAGTAAGGTCCAATGACCCCGCCGGACCATAAACCGCACCAAACAGTCACACGATGAGGATGGAGAGGCTTCTCAACAATAACTCTTGGGTTTTCCGAGCCCCAGATACGACAATTTTGCTTTTTGACGTAGCCACCGAGGTGGAAATTAGCCTCATCAGTAAAGATGATTTTTCGATGGATTTCCGGATCATTTTCATTCATGAATTTTAATAATTTCAATTCGTTGTTGAAGCGTGCATCGTTCCATTTTTATACCCTACACCACTTCGTGGACTAGGGTATTATAAGTTAGTTTCTTCTTGTTTGCACTCTACAGGTCGCAATTGTTGTCCGATTGTCATGAAACTTGCAATAAGTTATTTTTTCCGGCCAAGGACCATCGGTGTTGAATTCGGAGGAAATCAGTTCAGATTTAGATATAGCTCCCATGCAAATGTCGCTCCCGATTTGACATTTTCCGCTCTAGAAACCACATATTGTACCCGATTTTCTTTAAATTTGGCACAACATCCTATAATCCAACTGTAAACACCTATGCAAAAATTGGGTAAGATCGGTTGAGATTTAGATATAGCTCCCATACAAATGTCGCTCCCGATTTGACATTTTCGCTCTAGAAACCACATATTGTACCCGATTTTCTTTAAATTTGACACAACATCTTACAATCCAACTAGAAACACCTATGCCAAAATTGGGTAAGATCGGTTCAGATTAAGATATAGCTCCCATGCAAATGTCGCTCCCGATTTGACATTTTCCGCTCTAGAAACCACATATTGTACCCGATTTTCTTTAAATTTGGCACAACATCTTATAATCCAACTGTAAACACCTATGCAAAAATTGTCGCTCCCGATTTGATGTTTGCCGCTTTAGATCGATTTTCTTTAAATTTGGCACAACAGCTTATAATCCAAGTAAAAAAACTATGGTGAAAGTGGCTAAGATCGGTTCAGATTTAGATATAGCGCAAATACAAATGTTGCTCCCAAATGTTTAACCGATTTGGCCAAACTATACGAATTATATTTCACCTATTTCGTTCCAGATTTCAATATACTCCCACACAAATGTCCTTTCCGATTTAACATTTTTTGTCAAACACACACATTTACAGGATGCAAAAATTCTGCCCGTTTTCACTTTTTCACCGAATTTAATTGTATTCGGATAGAAAGTGGAGTGTATCATAGAGTCGGCCCCGCCCGACTTTAACCTTTCCTTACTTGTTTATTATAGCCAAACCAAAATAAATACAAATATTGAAAAAATAATTTTACAATTAAATATAATATTTTAAGTATTTTTAACCACGCTTATAGGCAAGGCTACCAATACGTCAATTCAAAAAATAAATATTCAAATATTTATATATTCAAAAAGCTTAAATACCATAAATATTGGTAGATAGCGTGTGCTACAGTTGGTTGTATTTCCATTCTATTTTAATTCCAAAAGTACAAATTTTGAAAATCCATTATCAGACGTACATTGTGCAATATAACCTAACTTCATGATTCAACCAATTTTTTCCGTAAAAGTGCGAATTTGGAAAAAACTTTTTGTTTTGCGTGTCTATGCAGTCAGAGAAATGTATACTCCGAATTTCATGACTCTAGCTGCGGTCATTTGATTGGTACTACTTTTTCTTTTACGGCAAAAATTGGTTGAATCATGAAGATATTTTGCACTATATACGTGAGATAATCGATTTTCAAAATTTTTACTTTTGAAATTAAAATAGAACGGAAATACAACCAGCTGTAGCACCCATTACCTACCGATATTTATGGAATTTAAGCTTTTTTGAAAATATAAATATAAGAATATTTACTTTTTGAATTGACTTGAAGTATTATTTCGATTTACCTATATAATAAAAATGAAATGATGTTCGTCGGTAATCGCATCACTTGAGAACGGCTGAAGAGATTTGGCCGATCTTTCTTATAAACTGTTCGTGGTAGTCCAAACTAGGTTTTAAGATGAAAAACTTTTAGATAGTTGACCCCAAAATAGGAAAATTATTAAAAATCTGAAAGTGCCTATTTGAATTTTTGAATGAAATCAAGGCTGTAAGTTTCAAATTAAGAAATGGATATGCGAAATTCTTTTATGTTATTTTCGTTATGATTCTGTGAAAATTTTCTGAACACAACAATTCAGATAATTATAAAGGAAAGTAAAAAAATTGCACAAAATGCAATAAATCTTTATATTTTTTGCAATTTCTATCAGAACTGACGATAGGAAAGGCATATTTTGTTGATTCAATTTTGTTTGGTTCATAATTCTAATTCGTAATCAGTCATCAAATAAACAGGGAAATCCAGTTACATATATTTCTTGTATTTTCACCGATTCGTGAACCAAATACAAAGAGGACATTTATGAAAATTTACAATTTGACAAAATATCGCTCGCAAAATTAAAGCGATGCTTGTTTCATCAGGAATTTCAGCTGAGTTCTTGAAGACTGCGGAAATTCACTCAGATTGTGATGTATATGGAAAATAAAGAAACTATATCGTGTAACCTTTCAAAGATCTGAGGTTGCCAACGTTTTGATCGGTCCGGAGGAGTGTACTATGGCGCACTATCTGTTCAATGATTCTGTTGGAAGGTGATTTTCGATTTTTCATCTCATTCAGTATTCAAATTGCCGTTGAATGCGCATATTAAAGAACTTCCAACGTGGTTGTGCAGTAACGTCAATTGATCGATCGGTATGAATATACGATGTCTCACTAAAGTCTGTAAAGAAATTAGTGTGAATAATGACTAGACAGGCGATTTTTATGCTGAAGTATATTTTAAGAGGATGATTATAATTGAATGACGATTTCACACAAATAATTCTCATGATCTCAAGATGAAAAATTATGTTAGCATATGTTACATAGTTTAAAAATATAATTTGCATAAAAATCCTTTAATCTTTTAATTATTTTTTGGTGATTTTTACCAAGTACTTCCAGTGATTCCACGGCCTATGCCACCCAAATGAATGCTCGAATACGTCCTTTTTGTGGAAAACATCAGGACATTTAAATTAAGTACTAACAAGCGACATTTAAATTGATTACATTGTATTTAAAACACTTGCTTGAAAGTGTCAATGGCAATGTCTACCTTCTGCATTTTCCAGTTCACTGTATGAAAAATCAAACGAAAGGTGTTCCTAAACATTGATGAAAATCCACTTAGGTCAACGTGCGGACACTTCCATTGACGTAATCTGAATAAGATCGTGTCATTAAATTGAATATCTACGGATACGGATCCAGCAAAATTTTTCTCATTCCAGGTTTGCTTAAACATTTGAAATAGCCTTTCAAAAATGCACACGACGATCACAAACAAACTAATTGAAATATGGACAGGACAATTTTTGTCGGGTCAGCTATATATAGATATATATAAATATATAGTGTAAACGTATTGGTAGCCTTGTTTTATAAGTGTGGCTTGAAATAATAAAAACTTAATATAAATAAAATTATTTTTTAAATTTTTCTTTTTGTTTTGGTTTGGCTATATTCAAAATTTTCCTGTAATATTACTGCACTTCTACGAATATCGACAGCCTTGTGGAATGCAATCCAAGGTGGAGCGTATATAAAGTTCGGCCCGGCAGAACTTAACGCCATTTTTATTTGTTTTTTCTAACCTGTGCTAACACATAAAATGAAATGTACCCCCAAAAAATATTACTCTTCATTGGAGCACTATTTGATACTTTTCATAAATGCTCCAATTGTCAAAATATATGAAATTGTAACAAGCCATTTGGTAAAACCCTTTAATTGATTTCCATCTTTACAATTATTGGCAATTTCTTCTTCACACCGCCTTTTACTCGCGGACAAAGGCATGCCAAGGCTACGAAAAGGATGCTCGTTGCAAATTTTATTTGTAATTTCAATGTAAATTACAATTTCCATTTAATTGTATGCCATTGACACTTATGCCCATATTAAGGACTCACACATACACACATAAGCACCCAGTAGTATTGGCAAAACATAACACACACCAGTATACCCTTACACCGACGCATATACTTCAAAATATTTACCAACACTTGCAAACGTACGTACATACATACATACGTAACGAAACGCCAACACTTTTACGGGCAGACGGTCTCTGAAGTGTCATCAACGTTATAAAAGCACGTTTATATGCAAATTATGTGCTCCTTGCACACACATGCACACACACTTCTACGCGAAAGGCACACCGGCTACGGACTATGCCGCTGTCCTACAATTTTAACGATACTCACACATAACCACACACACACATACACACTGTTGCCCGCCCGTGTGTGTGCGTTTTATAATTGCTCTTTAGAAAAATGACTTCGGAAATGTTCACGGAAATGACCCAAAAGGTTGATAAAAAATATTGGGTTGGCTGCTCAGTGCCACGTGGCACTGTAGATATGCCACGGACCACGAGTCCGTAGCCAACATTATGCTCCAGTGCCATAGTCACATAATGGTCATGCCGTTGGTGATGAGAGGAGAACGAACCAACAAAAAACGAAGTCCTCTTAATGAGGATGATTATTACAGTATTTATATAAAAATATATATGTATTTGTATGCTTAAAAAAATATGGAAATTGTGTACATTAAGGGGGCTCCAAACATAAAGTTATGGCTGTTACCAATTAAAAGGATAGATGGCATTTCAGATTTTTCTGGCAAAAATAATTCTCTATTTTAATATTATTGAGAAAAAGGCAAACGCTTAAAATCTTGCCAAAGTCATATGCTAACTGATTTTATTAGGATTTATACAAAATGATTTAAAATTATTTGAAATTAATTATTGGTCCTTGTTTTGATGAATATAATATTGGTCGATTCGACATTCGGAATTTGACTTCTTATCGCTCGAGAAACAACATCACCATATGTCACCGTGCGACAAATAGTTACATATTAATGATAATCTTCCTTATTAATATGTATGTGTGTCTTATGTAGCCTAATTTAATAAGTCTCTTAATTTGTATCTCTTCTTATTTCATTTCTAATATATTATCACTCTTACTAGTTCACTCTTTAGAACTCACTTACGTATTAGTACTAATTATGTATTCCTTCATACTCATTTTCTCACTCTCCATACAGAAGTGATACTTCACTTCTCCCTAATTTAATTGGATTTAATGTAGCTTTATTTTAGAAGATAAGAAACGATAGTTGTAAATGAATTTCAGAAAAGACAGATCATAATTGAATTTAAGCAATAAAAACGTGTTTTTGTGAAATCAAATTATTAAATAAAGTTGTTTTATTTTAGATCATAAAATAACATAATTAAATGCCATCTTCTTTCCACTTCCTAAGAATGAGACTATATAGAATTGAAACTATAGACCACCATCTAAGCACAACTTAGATTTTTGTATCGATGTAGTTTGACTTTTAATTTCCAAAGGATATATATGTTTTATAATTTATTTTCATATTTTGGAGAGACATATAGAACATATTTTACAAATTAAATGAAAGAGAAGAATATCGATTAAAAATACTTCAAATTTCATGTTTCTATCTATACAAATGTATCCTTTAGAAATTAAAAGTCCAGTAAAACGGACAAACGATCACGAATAAAAAATCTGATAAAATTATTTCTTGATAGATTACATTCAAATGAGTTAAGCCGAATAAATCCACTAAATCTATAAACATTTTTGATGGACATGCTTCCTTAAAAAAATTACAACCTGTATAATATAAACAGGACCAACAAATCTCAAGTTATATAAAAATCTATTGGTGATAAACATATAATTATATGATGTGCAATATTTAAAAAAAACAGCTCTAAACGAGTAAAAACGGCGTTAAGTTCGGCCGGGCCGAACTTTATATATGCTTCACCATGGATTGCATTTCACAGAGGCTGTCGATTTTCGTAGAAGTATAGTAATATTACTGGACGGACGGACGGACTGGCGTAGCTAGATCGTCTTAGAATTTTATGACGATTAAGAATATATATACTTTATAGGTTCTCAGGTCGATATTTCAAAGTGCTACAAATGGAACGACTAATTTAGTATACTCCCATCCTGGAGGTGGATGGTATAAAAATGGGCGATATTGCATATGAAAAATCATTTAAAAAATTGGGTCTATTTCATAATTATTGGATATTTGGGTGAATTTTCATTATAAAAAAAGAAAAAAAATCTACTCCGAATACCTTTAGCCGGCTACACAGTGACTTTGTAAATTCCCCAGGGGAGAACATCATTAAGCCCGGCTAAAGGCCACAACGCAGATAACCTTCAGGCTCTGCGTAGCCGGCTTTAAGCAAGCCGAAGGCCTTAAGATAGAAACCTTTACTCCGCGTAGCCAGCTTTGAATATACCAGAGATAAGATATATTTCTGGGCGATTTTTCATATGAAAACAAGTAAGGAAAGGCTAAAGTCGGGCGGGGCTATATGATACACTCCAGTTTCTACCCGAATACAACTCAATGCAGTAAATCATAGACCGAATGTGACCTGACCCACTTTGTCAAATCGAGGACTATATCCAAATATGGAACGAAGTGACTTTCTCTCTCACCATATGTGCTTCTAGTTAAAGTATAGCATGTTATGGAGCGAAATTTGTATGGGAGTTATATATAAATCTGAACCGATCTGACCAATTTTCACCATAGTTATTTCTAGTTGAAATATAAGTTATTTTACCAAATTTGAGGAAGATCTGTTAAAATATGTGGTTTCTATGGCGAAAAAAGTCAAATCAGGGGCTAAATTTGTGTAGGAGCTATATACAAATCTGAACCGATTTGACTCTTTTTACTATAGAAACCACATATTTCATCAGATTGTTTTAAAATTTGCCAACATGTCTTATATTTCAACTAGAAAAGCCTTTGTTGAAAATTGATCAGATCGGTTCAGATTTACATATAGCTCCTACACATATTTAGCCCCTGATTTGACTTTTTCCGCTCTAGAAACCACATATTGTAATCGATTTTCTTTAAATTTGGCACAACATCTTATAATCAACCTAGAAACAACTGTGCAGAAATTGGGTAAGATCGGTTCAGATTTAGATATAGCCCCCATACAAATGTCGCTCCCGATTTGACATTTTCCGCCCTAGAAACCACATATTGAGCCCGATATCTTTAAAATTTGCAAAACATCTTATAATACAACTAGAAACAACTGTGCTGAAAGTGGGTAAGATCGGTTCAGATTTAAATATAGCACAAATACAAAAGTTGCTCCAAAAAGTTTAACCGATCTTGGCCCAACTATACATTTTATATTTCACCTATTTCGTTCCAGGTTTCAATATATCCTCATACAAATGTCCTTTCCGATTTAACATTTTTTTGTCAAACACATACATTTACAGGATACAAAAAACCTTCCCGTTTTCACTTTTTCACTGAATTGTATTCGGATAGAAAGTGGAGTGTATCATAGAGTCGGCTCCTCCCGACTTTAGCCTTTCCTAACTTGTTTTCGTTTGGATAATTTTGCATTAATTTTTGTTGATAATTATATACTCCACGAGAGTATTATGTCTTTGTGCATTTATTTGTAACACCCAAAAGGAAACTAGTTATACCCATCGTTTATTATACAGATCGACTTAGAATCACTTTTTGGATCGATATAGCAATGTCAGTCTGTCCGTCTGTCTGTCTATTGTTGTAATCAAATTACAGGTCGCAATTAAAGTCCGATCTTAACAAAAATTGCCACAAGTAAGTTTTGTGGATCATGGACGAACGCTATTTAATTTGAGACAAATCGTTTCAGATTTAGATATGGCCTCCATACAAATTTCGGTCCCGATTTGACTTTTGACGCTCTAGAAACCACATATTATACCCGATTTTCTTCAAATTTGGCTTAACACCTTGTAATCTAAAGCGGGTTAGGTCGGTTCAGATTTAGATATAGCCCCCATACAAATTTCGGTCCCGATTTGACATTTTCCGCTCCACAAAACACATATTGTACCCGATTTTCTTCAAATTTGGCTTAACACCTTATAATCTAACTAGAAACATCTGTGCCTAATGCGGGCCAGATCGGTTCAGATTTAGATATAGCCCCCATACAAATGTCGCTACCGATTTGACTTTTTCTGCTTTAGAAACCACATATTGTAGCACATATTTAAATTGGGTACAGCATCTTATAATCCAACTAAAACACCCACTAAAAATACCTATGGTGGAAGTGGGTAAGATCGGTTCAGGTTTAGATACAAATGTTGCTCCCAAATGTTTAACCTTTTTTTGGCCAAACTATACTATATATTATATTTCACCTATTTCGTTCCATGTTTCAATAACCCCATACAAATTTCTTTTCCGATTTAAAATTTTTTGTCAAACACATACATTTACAGGATACAAAAATCCTTACTTTTTATACCGAATAGAATTGTATTCGGATAGAAAGTGGAGTGTATCATATCGTAGGCCCCTCCCGACTTTAGTCTTTCCTTACTTGCTTCATTTATCATTTTGGACCATTTTTTGATGTGGAACATTTTCCACTATTTTTCATGTCGCTGATTATTGTTATTGGCCAATTTTCATCAAAACCGAAAGACCTTCGAAAATTCTTCGTTGGCTTCGTATGAAATTCCTCTTTACTACATTCCCTTTTCAATGTGATAACTATGCACTTTTGATGGACAATATATATGCGCTTGCATACTCCATTGCACACCATTTCAATACATTTCACTGAGGCGTGGCACCGCCAATGCTACGTAAATCCTTAACAGACAACCAATAAAAGTAAATCAATAAAATTGCAGTGAAGTGAAATCGCGATAAACGAAACGATTTTCTAACAACAAAAGGCAAAGAGTAGAGAAACAAAAATCCTCGTTGAAAAGTTTTTGTGGGATTTTACATTGGCGATGGCGAAGAAATGTATTATCTTAATGCCGAAATCCTTTCGTTTTTAGTTTAACAACCGCGCCACACATGTGAATATATAAATACTCGAGCGCACGTCAGGTTATTTTAGATCTTACACACACACACACACTGACGCTGAAATCCTTAACAGTCAAAAGCTTGGAAATGCCACATGCCATGTATGGGTTGTCTGCAGTAACCAGACCACTGCTTAAGTGCTTGAAAACCACAAATCAACGCTAACTATCACCCACGAGTACCGCCATGAATCCAAAGTGCGCTGAGGCAGCCATCAGACACGGTGTTTTATGCGAAGTGAAAGGAAACATTTGCACAAGTAAGTGTTGGGACGGGGTAGGACGGTGTGATCAGGTTGAGCAGTACCTGAGTGACGATGGAATTATAATTCGGTGAATGTGGTTTCAATTGATGTGCCATTGTTTTCTTGGAACCTCTTCTAGGGAAAGAAATATCCTTCATTTCAGGAAAGAAGCAGCTACAACGAAGTGTTTCCGCAAGTTTTACAAAATTTCAGTTACATTTGCAATTTCGTTTCTGGGGTACTGATTGATTACCCCAATATGTCATACCACACGCCCTCGAGGAATTCCTCAGTTGCGGTAGTTGCAATTTTACCAACTTCAAGCGTTAATGCATTTGAGTGATAATCAACCAGCGTTCAAATAATGTTTTCGAACATTTCGTAAGTTTGAATTGTGTTGGCAGCATAAACACGCACATTTTGGCTCACATACGTACATACGAGCCAGCAGTACATCCCGCCATCCAGCCAGACACACCATTATAAACCCCTTAAAACGGCGAAAAAGGTTTTATGTGGTCAGTGACGCATGCACACACAACTTTGGCTATGTTGCACACATGTGTATGTGTGCAAGACTATGGGCACGCGATTGGAAAACATCCATGGTCCCGATTAGTACACCAAGGTACCTCCCAACTCATGAAGTGTTGAAAGTTTGCAGAGTGTAGTACTTCGTAGCCATACTATTATTTGTTGTTAGTTTTTCGTAGTTTTTGCACTAGAGATTGCCTTACGTAAATACCCTAGGAAAGTGCGAGAAATTCCCTGAACCTTGAATTTGCATTGCAATTAGAGTAATGAAACCCGAGAACGGAAACCATTTCGTGCAGACAATAACTAACCCGTAAATCATGGGAACCCTTCAACCGTAAATATATATATTTTTTTCTTTAAGGGTTTTTATGAAAAAAATTGTAGGTACAAATTCACACATTTTTTTAAATTTTTACAAACAATTTCTATTAAAAACAATAAAGGACAGGTTATAGTTGAGCGGGGCCGACTAAATTATAATCTCCACTTGCTACCCCATTCGGTAGAAAAACTGAAATCGACAAGAATATTCGTATTTGTGCTATATTGACACATTGAACGATTTGAACCACTTTCACCGTATGTACTTCTAGTTGAAATATAAGATGTTATATGGGAGCTATATAAAACTGAACCGATCTAACCATTGTCGCCACAGATTTTTTAGTTAAAATATAAAGCATTGTACCAACTTTAAAGAAAATCTGTTAAAATATGTGCCAGTTAGAATGACCACTATCATTCTAACTGGCTAAGTCAAAGATAAACAAGTAAGGAAGGTTAAAGTCGGGCGTGGGCGACTATATGACACCCTACACTTAGTCATTATACCCAATGGTGTATGATATAAAAAATGCAGCTATAACAGGAGAATATACTACAAATTCCATACTTCTTTCTGTATTTGTAAGAAAATTTGAACACAAACTTTGAATGGGAGCAATATACAAATCTGAACCGATGTGACCAATGTTTAGCAAAGGTTTTCTAGTTGAAATGCTAAACGCTTTCCCAAATTGTATGGAGTATTAAATATGTGGTTTCTAGAGCGGAAAGAATCAAATCGGGAGCTATATATAATCTGAACCGATGTGACCCACTTTCGCTATAGTAATTTATATTTGAAACATTAGCTGATTTGCCGAATAAGAAGAAAATCTGTTCAAAAATGTTATTTCTAGAGCGGAAATAATCAATTCAATAGCGAAATTTTCAATGGAGCTATATATATAAAGGGTGATTTTTTAAAAGTTATAGGAAAGTTTTTCAAAAAAAAACGCATAAAATTCAGAAAAATTCATGAAATCTTTATTTGAATCGATAGTACGGTCCATAAAATTTAATGTTTGAAGATTATTTCATGCAAATGTTGACCTTGACTGCGCCTCAAATGTTCCACCCGCTTAGTCCAATTTTGGCATTTCCACGTTTTTGAGTAACATAGGCCCAATTGCTGCGAACGGCGACGAATCGATAATTGATGGTCATCATTAACGCTGGCCGATACAGCTGCGATATTTTCTTCAGTTCGCACTCTACGTAAGCGTGTTGGTGGCTTAATGTCCAACAATGTAAATTTGGTGCGAAATTTAGTCACAATAGCCCGAATAACCGCATATGTGGGTCGATTAAACTGACCATAAAATGGAAGCGCGCGAAAATTCAATAATTTGCAAGCGTTGTTCGTTTGTAAGACGATTCATGGTTAAATTATAGACCAAACTGAAGATGTTTGACAGTGAAACAAACACGAAACGTGCATCAGCTGTTTAAACCAGTGCACTATGGTCCCAAATCCATATTTTTTGGCAGAAATTCAAAAAAATTAAAATTGGAAAGTGATAAATGTGTATATATTTCCTTTATGGCAACATTCCAAGCAATCAAGAAAATATACTGGAGAAAATTAGGTGGCAATACCACAAGCCTGAACGTTACTTAAACTTTGCGGTTCAAAAAAAGTGGGATTAATTTTGATATAAAGCAGTATTACAAATTAATTAAAATCAAGACTTAAAAAGAAAATAATAAAGTGACTATATTATGAAAATTGACGGCAAGAGTTAGTAGTTGAAAAATTATATTTAACATTTTATGATTATTGTGGTCTTGTAAGTATTCATAGGTATTGTAATTTTGTGATTTGTAGAGAACATAATCTATAAATGTCGTGGACTAAAACTTATATGTATGACCAAACTTGACTCAAAGTGTAAATGTGAAAGTGTTCGTCTGAGTTTGTAGTCTATGGTGGAATTACTATCTCGTCAGCATTTTTCGGCAAACTCCAAAAATTGTCATTTTATTTTAGCACAGTTTTTGATTAGCCATAGACATATATATGACTATATCTCTGAATTAGTTTTGTGTACGAGACCCATCAATATTTTATTTAAAAGGTGTTGAAAGTACCTTTAAAATGGTATACAACATCATTTACCTTTTGTACACATGTATACATTTTACTTTATTTCTTGAAATAATTATTTAAATTGCAGTTTAAAGTATACTAATTGTATGCTATATTTTGCTTTTGTAATAATGTTTAGAAAAACACATTTCGTCAAAATAAACAACTCTTCATTCTTTTAAGCTTTCATAAAATTTTGTTTTTGGTCACCCTGTACCAATACAGGGTGATAATTATGTTGGTTATATATTGAGTTTATATGGGAGGTGGTAGTGGGCGTGGTCAGATCGGCCCAATTTTATTTTTATTTTTTGCGTACGATATGTCTAGCAAATGTGCAAAATTACAAGACTGTATGTTTATTTTTCGACTTTATGCCATAAAAAATGCATTTGGGACCAGTGTGCAGTGTTGCCAAAAAGATAATAGCTAAAAAACCTTTTATAACCCAGCTATAACAAACAACATCAAAATTTTGAAAGTATTTGAAATTACCTTCAAAACAAGGTAAAACACATTAAAATCGGTAAAACATTTCAGGAGTTGTAGGCGATTCAATGAACACACCTTTTGAAAAAAGTTGTAGTTTTCAACTCTTAAATTGGTCATAACTCGTGAAATAAAAATTTTAATTTTTTTCCAAAAATACGTATTCAATATTTTTATGAGATGAATACATACACAAACTTTCAAAACAATCGCAGCTATCGAGGTCAAAAACCGTACCGCTTGACATGGAATGACTCAAATATATTTATTTTTTTTTTAATAAAATATTTTATATTTTCTTCCATTTTTGCTAAGGAAATATTACTTTTGCAAAAAATTAAAAACTTTATTTGTTTACATTTTTCCATTTTGAGAAGAATGAAAGTGGTCTAAGTCAGTACATCCTCTGAAAGAAGTGATTCCATTAGAGGTACCAACGTTATCGATTTCTTTTATAAAAGTTCGATATAGTAGTTGGATATTCAACGAAAAAAAATTGTGCTTCGGTGGAAAAATATTTTTCAATTGACTCAAACATAAACCATTGCATATCTCACAATGGATCAAGTGTGACTTAGACCACTATCATTCTAACTGGCACATATATGGTTGTAGATGACAAATCGGAAGCGAAATGTGTATGTTGTACATATAAATCTATATATATAAACCAATTTTCATCACAAATGTTTCTAGTTAAAATATAAGGCGTTGCACAAATATAAATCTGCACATAAATCTTAACCGATTTGCTTCAAATTAAGTAGGACCTTGGACCGCAAAACTTAATTGTATCAATTTTAATTGGGATCGGACAATAATTGCGACCTGTACTTCAATTACAAGAATAGATAGACGGAGTGACAGGCAGCCGGGCTTGGCTAAAGCGATTCAGATATTGATTCTAAGTCGATCTGTATAATAAACGATGGGTCTATTTTCCTATTGGATGTTACAAACAAATACACAAAGACATAATACAATAGTGGAGGGTAAACAAATTGAGAGCAAAATGTCTTAAAAGTTATGAGAAAGTGTTGAACAAAATATGTTTTTTACTTTCCAAAAGTACGAAAAAACATATTTTGTGTACATTATGAACAATTACTACTAAATAAAAAGAACAAGTAAGGAAAGGCTAAAGTCGGGCGGGGCCGACTATACGAGACACTCCACTTTATATCCGAATACAATTCAATTCGGTACTAAAGTGAAAACGGCAAGGATTTTTGTATCCTGTAAATGTATGTGTTTGACAAAAAATGTTAAATTGGAAAGGACATTTGTATGGGGGTATATTGAAAACTGGAACGAAAAAGGTGAAATATAATATGTATAGATTGTGCAAAATCGGTTAAACATTTGGGAGCATCATTTGTATTGGCGCTATATCTAAATCTGAACCGATCTAGCCCACTTTCTTCATAGGTGTTTCTAGTTAGATTATAAGATGTTGTGCCAAATTTAAAGAAAATCGGGTACAATATGTGTTTTGTAGAGCGGTACAAGGTAAATCGGGAGCAACATTTATATAGGGGCTATATCTAAATCTGAACCGACATTACTCACTTTCAGCATAGCTGATTCTAGTTAGATTATAAGGTGTTAAGCCAAATTTAAAGAAAATCGGGTACAATATGTGGTTTCTAGAGCGGAAAAAGTCAAATCGGGAGCGACATTTGTACGCGGGATATATCTAAATCTGAACCGATCTTACCCAATTTCAGCATAGACGTTTCTAGTTGGACTATAAGGTGCTTTGCCAAATTTAACGAAAATCGGGTACATTATGTGGTTTCTAGAGCGGAAAATGTGAAATCGGGACCGACATTTGTATGGTGGCTATATCTAAATCTGAACCGATTTTACCTATTTTCTGCATAGGTGTTTATAGTTGGATTATAAGATGTTTTGCAAATTTAAAAGATATCGGGCTCAATATGTGGTTTCTAGAGCGGAAAATGTCGAATCCGGAGCGACATTTGTATGGGGGCTATATCTAAATCTGAACCGATATGCCTCAAATTAAATAACGTTCGTCCTTGATCCACAAAACTTACTTGTGTCAATTTTTGTTAAGATCAGACTATAATTGCGACCTGTAATTTGATTACAACAAGACAGACGGACATTGCTAAGTCGACTCAGAAAGAGATTCTAAGTCGATCGGTATACTTAACAATGGGTCTATCTCGCTTCCATAATACTCTCGTGGAGTGTATAAAAATAGCGATCAGTAACTACACAGCGAACGCTTAATGAAATTTAGTTGTGCAACTAGCTTCCAATAAAATTGTTCTTCCATTTGGTCAGGAAATGGCAAAGCATTTTATTATATACTAGTATTTTGTACCCGGCGTTGCACGGGTTCATTCTTCCCTAATTCCATACTTTGGAAATAAAATGGGTAATTTTTGATAGATTGAAAATATGTTTTGTATGGGCGGTACCACGCCCCTTTGTCCTATAATGATCTGGTATATCCACGATCCATCCTCTGTCCAGAAGTTAGATACAGTATAATATTCAAGCGAATCGGTCCACCGGTTTGACGTCCTATACGTAACATACAGACACACATTGATTTATATACATATAGAGATTTTTACATAGTTTTATGCAAAATTATGTCTATCCAAATTGTAACGTCTTCCGGTCTACGGTTTGGAAAAAATACATAACACCCCGAAATAATATACATGAAATGGCAAACCCTAATTTCCACTCTGACGACTGTGTGTGTCTGTGTGCGTGCATTCGGAGTTCCATATGCATTTTACACTCCTTTCCGGTTCGATTAAATGTTGAGTTTTATGCACAAAGGAACGCAAAATAAACGTTAAAGTACAGGATGAGAGGATGTTGAGCGGTTGTTGGTTGGTTGGCTGGTGCTTTTATTTTCGGCGGGATATGGGTGTGTCTTCGAAACATTTCAATGTTTACTTTTTTCCTGTTTTTCTTTTTCCGTTTAAAAAGTCTCAAGTATTGATTGTATCGTGATAAATTGCATGTGATTTGAAGAGCTTGCCGAGTGTTCTGTTAAAATAAATAATGTTTTGTTTAAGCCAAATTGAAATGGAAAATTACTGACTTCGGGGATAACTGAATTTTATGTAAATTTCAAGACTGTTGCAAATAATGACAGCTATTTATACAGATTAAATCGTCACTTTTCGAAAGAAAACTTTGCAAATAAATGTATGCATTTAACATCTTGAATGTGTATATGTATAGCATATAGAAAGTGCACACACTTAGTTCTCTATTTAAATTAAACAAGAAAAAACGGCGTTAAGTTCGGCCGGGTTGAACTTTATATACCCTCCACCATGGATTGCATTCTACAGAGGCTGACGATTTTCGATGCTGTAATATTACTGGAAAATATATTTTTTAATATAGCCAAACCAAAACAAATACAAATAGTGAAAAAATAATTTTATAAAAAAATATAATATTTTTATTATTTCAAACCATAAGCGTGGCAAGGCTACCAATACGTATCGAAATAATACTTCAAGTCAATTCAAAAAATAAATAAATATATTTATATTTTCAAAAATCTTAAATACCATAAATATTGATAGATACTGGGTGATACAGATGGTTGTTTTTTTTTTTTTCATTATATTTTAATTCCAAAAGTACAAAATTTGAAAATCCATTATCTCACGTACACAGTGCAAAATCACCTAACTTCATGATTCAACCAATTTTTGCCGTAAAAGTAAAAAGTACGAAATTGAAAAAAATATTTTTAGAGGAAAGTATACACCGAATTTCATTATTCTAGGTACAGCCGTTTGGTTGGTACCATTTTTATCCATCTATTCCTATTTTACCCCTTAAAAGTACGAATTTGGAAAAAAATTCTTTTATATTATGTATCTACTCAATTAGAGGAATGTACATACCAAATTTCGTGTTTCTAGTTGTTGTCGTTTAATATGTACCTTTTTATCCCTTTTTTGTCCCATTTAACCCCCTACAAATAATAATCACTTTATGGTGCACGTTTTTGCTATAAGGGAAGTGCGCATACCAAATATCAAGCAAATATAAACAGACATATTCAAAACACATGCTTAAATACGCTAAAATATTAGAGATTATTATGTGTATTTTTAGACCTTATGAGGGAAAAATTTTTCCCTTTGGGCCGATTTCGCCCCATTTCAACCCCAACCGATCTACGACTATCAGACGCATTTATGGAAAATTTGAACGTTCTAGCTCCTTTCGTTTAGATGCTAGCGTGCTTTCAACAGACGGACGGACGGGCGGACATGGCTAGATCGTCTTAGAATTTTATGACGATCAATAAGATATATACTTTTTAGGGTCTCAGGTCGATATTTCAAGGTGTTACAAACGGAATGACAAAGTTAGTATACCCCCATCCTGGAGGTGGAGGGTATAATATGCTTAAATACTTTAAAATATTAGGGGGTATTATGGGGGTTTTCAGTCCTTGTGAGGGAAAAATTTTTCCCTTTCGGTCGATTTCGGCCAGTTTCAATCCCAACCGATCTATGACTATAAGACGCATTTATGGAAAATTTTGACGTCCTAGCTCTTTTCGTTTATATGCTAGCGCGCTTTCAACAGAGGGGCGGACGGACGGACATGGCTTTTATGACGATCAAGAATATATATATATATACTTTATAGGGTTTAGGTCAAAATTTCAAGGTGTTACAACCGGAATGACAAAATTAATATATCCCCATCCTGGAGGTGGAGGGTATAAAAAGGTTGTGAACACTACTTTGAATAAAAATTCTTTTGGAATAATGGAGGGGCTTAGTGCGGACAGAAGCGGGCTACAATTATGTTGAGAGCAAAACATAGATAAGCTGATGAAGGAGCTATTTCGTATTTGGAAGTTCAAAACTTCGGATTGAAGTAATACATTCGCACCAATCTTTCCACAAGTTTATTTAGAATTTTGTAAGTAATATATATGGGAAAATCTACAAAATAGTCCGATTTCAATTTTGAAAAATTAAAAATTTTAAATTAGAGGCACACGTTTTATTTTAGCGTCAACTTGTTAAAAATACATTAAATATAAATAATGTGCTCGCGTGCATCATTTTTTTCAAGTGCTGAAGAAGTTATAATCGGATTGTCCCTTTTGGTTCTACAGGGTGATTTTTTAAGAGCTTGATAACTTTTTTTTAAAAAAAACGCATAAAATTTGCAAAATCTCATCGGTTCTTTATTTGAAACGTTAGATTGGTCCATGACATTTACTTTTTGAAGATAATTTCATTTAAATGTTGACCGCGGCTGCGTCTTAGGTGGTCCATCCGCTTAGTCCAATTTTGGCATTTCCACGTTTTTGAGTAACAGAGACCCAATTGGTGCGAACGGCGACGAATCGAAAATTGGTGGTCATCATTAACACTGGCCGATACAGCTGCGATATTTTCTTCAGTTCGCACTCTACGTAAGCGTGTTGGTGGTTTAATGTCCAACAATGTAAATTTGGTGCGAAATTTAGTCACAATAGCCCGAATAGCCGCTTCAGTGGGTCGATTAAACTGACCATAAAATGGAAGCGCGCAATGAACTTTCTTAACAGAGCACGCATTTTGATAATAAAATTCAATAATTTGCAAGCGTTGTTCGTTTGTAAGACGATTCATGATGAAATGTCAAAGCATACTGAGCATCTTTCTCTTTGACACCATGTCTGAAATCCCACGTGATCTGTCAAATACTAATGCATGAAAATCCTAACCTCAAAAAAATCACTCTTTATTGCAAGTTAAGCCTGAAAACCCTATGAAAATCAACAAAATTTAACCTAAAATGGCTCTCGGTACCAAAATAATAATTCGATCTATTTAGCACTTACACACATTATTAGTAGTACCCATATTCACCGATCACACAGGGTTGCCACCAGTTATTTTTCAAACTGCGGATGTGCTCTTCAAAATATATGAAATTTCATGATCTGCACGCATCGACCTGATGATGTTCGTACTGTCATAATCTCCTTGTCGCTGAAGGCACACCAAATCGTCCGGTCGCCTTTTGTTAGTATCTCTGTCGTTTATAATCCAATATTAAAAAATTTGCAATTACGTTCACGCTGAAAGCGCAAAAAAGAAAATTGTATCAATTTTCGTTTTATGCAAAAACAGAGTGACAGATTTTGAAGAGCTACCATTTATTCCTCAGTGATGGCACACGCCCTTTTCAACATATAGAAGATTCCGCAACATCATTACTATGATCCACAAAAAGATCAGAATGATTTTCTCTTATGCTGAAAAAGTTATAGCCAGAAGAGTTGAACAACTCCCGAAAGTTACAAGCAAAAATAGGGTAAATTAGGGTAGACCTCAGCTCAGTAGACTACATTAACAGCATAATTTTAAAACTTTAGGATGTAGGCGAGGTTAAACTCGTCGTTTTGAAAATTATGACACTCTCAGAAATATTATATATTGCTCTTAAAGCGGTTAGAAGCCTGAGTGACATGGAATCGTACTATACCGTAGATTTGCCCATATATATCAGTCTAATAATGACCGCGCCACGTTACAAATACGTAACCAAACTTGCCAACAAAATATGCATTTCTGTAGTAACCCAAATATCTCATTTTCAAAATAATCATATTGTTGCCATCGTCATTCAACAGAGATTCAAACCTCTTATATTTTTCATCATATAATATTTCAGTTCACAATTTTGCCACATCGAATTTGACACTCTATGCTCTTGAGATTAGTATGGAAACATAAATCTAATGTTGTGAAAATCAATTCACAAACATAAATATTACATTTGCAAATTCATACACGTATGAATACGTATTTGTATAGAAATAACTTGTTGGCAAATGCTGGTTCAGTTATTATTTATTTAAGGATAAATATAAAAATATCCAAAATATACAGGGAGATTCATAGGAGTATATACAAATATTACGTTTATGGACTCATGAACTTTTAGGAAAACACTTTTTAAAATTTCCTATTATTTTAGTTTTATTCGTTTGTATTTTTTTTGGTCTGTAATCAATATTTGATTTGAACTGGGATATTGTCCTGGCTCAAGACCATTTTGCATATATATTTAATAGAATGCAATTTCCTATTATTACATTTATGATTTAGATTTGTATTCAAAACGCATATAAACCCGTAACACTTTACTGTTGCCTCTAACTATACAGTACACCTAAATAGTTACCATTATCATAACTAAACTGACTTACTATTTTGTACATTTATTTATGGATTACCATTTTACAAATGACATGTTAGCCTTAAATACATTTTTCTGTACATATTTGCAATTTTATAAACAAAACATATTTAAAAGGCAATACTTCATTTAAATTAAATTTGAAGCAGTAATAAATATTAAATATATTTTTCAAGTTATTTGTAAACACTATTATATAGAGCGTAACGATTGTGTAAGATTTGCTTCTGTTTGCTTTGGAATAGCAAAGAAGCATGGGTTGATATTATTATCCAAAAAAGAAAAAAATCTTAAAATTGTCCATCAATGTCCTTCAATCGAGCTTTTTTAAATGGTTGCCATTTTCAATCTACTCAAAATTTAAAAATGTATTTCTATAAAACCAAAAATATATGCATATTTTATCTTAGATCGAAAAAGTAATATTTCCTTACCAAAGAGAAAAGTAAGAAGAAAATATTCTATTTCAAGAGAGAATTTAAAAAATTAATATGAGTCATTCCATGCCAAACGGTAGGATTTTGACCTTCATAGCTGCAATTGTTTTGAAAGTTTGTGTATACATTGTTCTAATACAAATATTGTATATGCATTTTTGAAAAAAAAAAACAAGTAAGGAAAGGCTAAAGTCGGGCGGGACCGACTCTATGATACACTCCACTTTCTATCCGAATACAATTTAATTCGGTGAAAAAATGAAAACGGGAAGGATTTTTGTATCCTTTAAATGTATGTATTTGACAAAAAATGTTAAATCGGAAAGGACATTTGTATGGGGCTATATTGAAATCTGGAACGAAATAGGTGCAATATAATATGTATAGTTTGACCGAAATCGGTTAAACATTTGGGAGCAACATTTGTATTTGGGCTATATCTAAATCTGAACCGATCTTACCCAATTTCTGCACAGATGTTTTTAGTTCGATTATAAGATGTTGTGCCAAATTTAAAGAAAATCGGGTACAATATGTCGTTTCTAGAGCGGAAAATGTTAAATCATGAGCGAGATTTGTGTGGGGGCTATATCTAAATCTGAACCGATCTTACTCAATTTTTGAATAGGTTTTTCTAGTAGGATTATGAGATGGCTGTAGTGTGTGTGGATTAAGTGTGGATTAAGGAGGGTGTAGTGTGTGTAGGTAGCGTATACGTGCTTTTGATTAAGAATATCACTCATACGCACTGTAGTCTGACTGACCATTAAATCAAAATTCCATATTTGCAAGATATGAGATTGAGAAAAAATACACACAGTGTCATTAAATCACAAAGTTTCCACGTCTTTTCATTAATTTCATTAGTACTTTTTATAGTTGCTTCTAATTTAAAATTTTAAATGGCTCATCCGTAATTATTTTTTATGTGATTAGATTGTTCTTTTTGATTTTACAACAGTGGAGGCTATAATACGCAAAAAATAGTTTTACAGTGAAAATAAAATGGAGATATATTTGTAATTTGTCTTATTGATACATATTACAAGTGATATTATTGATCGTATTGTTCGATTTGCTATACAACTTTTCGCAAGTCTTTAATATCTACACACAGAAAACAGATTTTTTTTTACTTTACGTACTATCGCAATAATCAAAACGGTTTCTGCAACTAAATTGTTATATATATATTATATAATTGTTATATATATATATGTTGTTATTATAATTTCTTGGTTATATGATGTTTTCAAATTTTGTAGTCCAGATTACGATTTTCGGTTGTTGCGACCATTTGTTGATTGGATAATTTTTTTTTTGTATTCGATTATCCTGACCGAAATTCATTACAATAACATGGTTTTACTATATTAAATGTTTTATTTATTACATTTTAAAATACAGTATAATATAATAACTAATATCTCCATATAACAAATTCCAAATATGTGATGCGAATTTTACATTTAGGATTTTTAATTAAACATAATTAACTCTGTAGGGGAAAAATGTCTATCGAAGTACCATGTTTGTATAATTTTAACACACTAGAATTTTATCATTCAAGAATAATATGCTCAATTAATCCATAAACAGGGGCACTATTTTTAGATACATCCAAACAAAACTAAATTACCAACCATGATACAGGTTATTTTTTAGCTAAATGGCAGATTTTTTTTAAATTAGTAGTTTTCATTTTAATATGTAAGAAAATCAATTGCTTTTAACGGGACATCAACAAAGTATTTCTTATCACATCAACTTTCTTGAATTTCGATTTTCGAAACTTTCGCCTATTTTCTTGTGGGTTCCGTACGACAGTCGAAGGAAACATATATTACAGTAATAGGAAGCTATTG
This sequence comes from Polietes domitor, assembly GCA_947397865.1. Classification (NCBI taxonomy): domain Eukaryota; kingdom Metazoa; phylum Arthropoda; class Insecta; order Diptera; family Muscidae; genus Polietes; species Polietes domitor. Next base: position 48,962,430 of record OX377620.1, read on the forward strand.
CTATTCTAGAACATAAAGTAAAAATATATTTGAACAAAATTACATTAGTGGCGGCAAAAAAGCTACCTTCGTTTAATCTTTCAGAACTTCTTATAATTTTTTGGACACTGCCGTCTTTGGTTTTGGAAAACTGTTTGATATAAACGTCCCCAGCAACTGATTCCACCTTAAATTTGGTAAATACCATTTATATAAGATTTTGAGGAGTCTGAAAATTGAAACTGCTTTAAATAATCGTTATGGCAAGCCATCACATATTCTTCATTTATGCAGACGCTACTTTTTATATGAATAAAGTAATCTGAAAATCATGAATTAATATACTAGTACTTTCTTTTTATTTTATCAATTTTTCAATATACATATGTTATTGAAAAATGTTAAAATTTCAACTGAGGTCATCAAAACTTATATCCATGGTGGATCGCCTTTGATGTATACATTTATTGGTTCTGATGGATTTCTAACAATCTCATTCTCTGTGTGTACGTTATTTTATTATTCAACATTTCTGAATAATTTATATGAAATTTAAACTCAACAATATTGCAAACTATGGTTTGGCATATTATATTCACTTCCTACATTGCATTTTTCTTACAATTATTCTTGTGAAACTTTTTACTCAAAATGTGTCCAGACAACTCTGACAATTGTCTATGCGTTTTCTTTCCTTTGCTGTCTTCCAATTGGTCACACGCCAGTGAAATGGCCACAGCCATGCAGATTATTATGGAATTCAGTGGGTTATTTCATGTTTTTTTTTTGTTTTCTTTTTTTGTCAACATACATTCTGCCAAAGAATATTCGTTAGTTTTCGTTTTTTCCGTGATTTTCGCTTCCAATTTGTTTGTTAACATTTTGAAGTTTTTTTTTTCAAAAACAATTATATACGCTAAAATGGAGCCAGCTATATGCAAAGATTGTTACACATTTCGTTCTGTTTTTGTTGCAACGTTTTTTGGAGGGTTTCGCAAAAACGTTGACGCTTTCAGCAAAGAGAAACAACAATGTAATTGGAAAATAAAATGTGTCCGTCATAATCCAATTTGAGGTCTTTTTTTTTGAAATGACAAATGTTTGGAAAAGAGCATTGGGTTGGGGTGGACCGAATAATTTATATATCGACTACAATGGAGTCCATTTCATGGTATTACCGGTAGTATTGGTGGATTACATGTGTTTCATTTGAATATTGAAATGTTAGCAACATTATTAATTACACTACGCAGCAACAAAAAATAAATAAATGTGTCGGCGACCTATGAATTAATTATTGATATTTTTGATTTTTCATTACAATTCCTATTTTCTTTGGAAATTACTTTAACTATAATTCTGGGACTACAAGTACGATTATTGCATATTTAATGAAAGTTAATTATGAAATTTTCAGTATCACTTTCATGTGGGTTTGCAACAGCCATAAACAAATCGAGAGAGAAATATATATTTGTTTTTGAATCAGTTTTTCGTAGTACGAAAAATCTATAAAATTCCTTGAAAAACAAACCAAATTTGAAATAATGAAATGAGGTAATTATAACAAATATCAATTCAAGAAAATATCCAGAAATCTCTGAATTTCAATTTAAACATGCTTCGCCGCAGTTTCATTCTGAGTATTTCTCAATGCTAATTGAAGTGCCATGAGATATCTAAAGTACTCTAAAGGCAGGGGAATAAGTGCTTCCATGTCCTTGAGAATCTATTAAAGATCATTCACTAATGCCAACTCACTCTCAGCAGGAGTATCCGGTTTCATTTTGTTGCCACACCAGACGTACTTGCGTCAAAACTAATAATGCTGTCTCCATTCACACACTCACATACACTACACATTGACATTGATTTGTATGACTTTGTTTATGTTGACATAAATTTAAATTAACGGAAACCTTTTTCTCGCTGGCAGCAGCAGCAGCGCCCGCAGCAATAGAAGCAAGAATGATGCTCACACTTATATTTACCCACATCAAAGTAAGCCATTAGCATATTTTTTGGTGTTCTTCGCTCTGAATTTAGGGGATATATGGGTGGTGGTATTTTTGCACATGTTTTGTGTGTATGTATGTATATGTGTGCTTATTAGACTGGAGCCATTTAGATGTTGTTTTAGAATCTAGTGCTTGAGAGACATTTGCATTTGCTCGCATAAACTCAATTTTACTCAAATTCATGGAAACATAACATTTATGTAGTTTTTTTGGAACCTGAGAAATTTAAATCTTTGCGAATGAGTAATATTAATTCTGTCATTAATAGAGGTTACTTATACACAATCAATAAGGTGTACAGTGGAATGGATTCAAACATGTGAATACAAAAACTATACGGAGTGCTCGTAGAGTGATGAAACTCACAACCGCCCATCGATCCCACGGCAGCCGGTTCTACGTACCGGATTGACTCATAGATGAATTCTTCGACCAAGGGCTGCCACCTCAGCAATATATGTGGTCTACGAAAAGGGAGCTTACGTGCGAAAACTAGTTTTCTGTGAAAAAGCTGTTAAAAGTAAGCAACTCGGTTCGTCAGTTTCTCATTATATCGTTAATTGTTCTCCGCGCCGGACGTCCAGTATGTGTTGTTGTTGGTCGGAATATTATTATAAATTATTATATATATATTATATTATAAATTATATTTTGTTGTATTTTGACTCTTCTTTCTCTACATTTTTAGTACACTTCTAAGCAAGACTTTCTGCTTTTCATAACGTGAAAAAGCATCTCATCTTCCATCCGAACCAACCAAAAAGTGCAAATTGATTTTTTGACACCTAAGCCCCCTTTCCGTAGATCAGGTCACATATGTTATGTCTTTGTCCGTTTTTTCATCGTGGGAGCAACATTACCCTGAGTGTTTGCTCCAAATACTATTGGTCCGTGCCGGGATAGAACTAAACCCCGGACCTTGGATCTGTTCGGTTTGCCAAAACCGATATTCAGAGAGACGCAGTCGCAGCAGCAATCAACAACAACGCCATGAATATCGTCCTCGGAGATCATCCACCAGAAATTGCATCTGAAGAGAAAGAACTGCCGCGACAAACTAGATCGGTTTTGGCACAGCTGAGGTCTGGATGTTGTAGCCGTACTGGGCACGAATTAACGGCAACGTGCAGAATATCTGCCCCGCTTGTAGCCAGGGGCCACACGACACGCTACAATTATTCAACTGCCCTGCAGAAGCTACTCTGCTGGTCCCCAGGACGCACTATGGACGCATCCTAAGCAGGTGGCCATCTTCCTTAACCTGGAGACGAACGACGCAGATCCTGCTAGTGAAGGAGATTAAAAACGGACAACACAAACATACATATATAGCTGTTACAACAACAACCGTCCATATAACTCAAAATGAACTATTCATATAAAATTGTTTGTTTTGGTCCGAATGCCTTGGAACTTTACATATTTAATTTACTAGTTTTGAAACTCTCATCAAAATTGGGCATGATAATAAATAAAATAAAAAATATATAAAATTGTTTGTTTTCGTTCGAAAGTAGTTCAGTGCTTGATGGAAGTTTGTAGATTTTTTGGCTAAGTGTAAAGAATAGCACTAATATTTTCTGTTTTCAAGGAAAACTACAAAATTTGCTCATATCTACTAAACTACATATGACCTAGATAGCTGGGATTGTTTAGAAAGTTTGTACAAACATTCTTCACATACAAATATTTTATTGTATATTTTGTTTTAATAAACTAATAAAAAAATTATCAGACTGATGATTTTTCACCGAAATTCTAGATGATTTTACAACAATAGAAAAAAATTTTCTAATTTTTCCCAAAAATACTTATACAATATTTTTATGAGAATAATACATCCACAAACTTTCAAAACAATCTCAGCTATCTAAAAAATCGTTCCGCTTGACATAGAATGACTCATATGTAAGCCAAACAACTTTTTTATTAAAGAGAACGTGATGTTTTCAATTAAACCGATATTCGAATGTTAGCAATGAAATTCATTAGTTTTTGAGCTACAGCATATAAGTGACTTCACTAGATTTTTTCTAAGACACATTATTGCTTTATACAAAAACAAAGTAATGATTACTCTCAGTGAAACACTTTTCGATAATATTTTATTATTCAATCATTCTGTGCAAATTAAATAAAATTGAAACTTAAAAAAAACGGAACGATAAATTGGCATATTATCCACTTCGTACATTTCATTTTTTTTACAGCATCATTAGATTTTGAGTACTTTTTTATAGCAAAATACCACTGTGCCGTGCAAGGAGAATTTCACACTTACTGACAATAAACGTAATGAGATATTGAAAGGATTAACACTTAATATCTCTGAAGAAACGTACCAACGTCAATGTTTTGCAGATTTAAATCCCAAAATATAATAACCGCTTTTGATTTGTAAAAGTAACATTCTTAAGATATCACAAAAGTTGCTAAATGCAGTCATTTGGTTCCAAAACAGCGAGATTTTTTAAACATATTTATTTTGTAAGACAATTTTTCTGAAACACACCCTTCATGTCGGATGTTTATCCGATAAATATGATCAAAACTTCGAACAATTTTTGTTTAAAAATTTCGAGAATTATATCTCATTATTTATTAGATCAATTCTGTCAATATCTTATTCGGATCCAATGCACTGAAGACTATTTTTAGAATTTATTTTAAAGTATTTATAACTTTTCTTCTCACATTTATTTTTTTCCAAAACGATATTTTAAACCGGATGCGAATAAAGAAAGATCTACAAGTTTGTCTTGTTGAAATAATGTAATCATTATCAAAGATAACAAGAATTTTGCATCAATTGTCACACAATTTTAAATTTTATATTATAGAATAAAATAAGTTAAACTTCACAAAACATACGATTTCAGGAAATTTGTATACCAAGATTTTTGTTTTAAAACTTACAATTTTTATTTGATTAAAATCGGACTTAAAAAAATTCAGTTTCTAACTGAAGCGCGAAAACACTTGAGCTATAAGATTTCTCAATTTTGTACGAATTTAATGCAATGGTTATTAAATTGGAACTACAATAGACGCTCGATACTCGATGCAAAATTTTTTGAAGTACTTTCAGAAAAAAATTTACAAAATTGCACCACAAAAAGTTACACTGAAAAAACATGATTTTAGAGCTGTTTTTAGGAACGTGTTGCTCAAAGATGACTTGAGTCAGAATACGTTGTCAATCATCATTAAATTAAATTATTTCTGGCAAATTCCACCCTAAGGTGCATATGTACATTGTGGTCACAGTAGATGATGTTCAACGTCAATTTAAACAAGTGAAAACCATGGATTGCATTCCACAGAGGTTGTCGGTTTTCGTTGAAGTGCAGTACTATTACAGGAAAATACAAATTTTTTAATATAGCCAAACCAAAACAAATACAAATATTGAAAAAAATAATTTTATAAATAAATATAATATTTTAATTATTTCAAACCACGCTTATACGGCAAGGCTACCAATACGTCAATTCAAAAAATAAATATTCTTATATTTGTATTTTCAAAAAGCTTAAATACCATAAATATTTGTAGATAGTGGGTGCCACAGTGGGTTGTATATCCATTCTATTTTAATTCCAAAAGTACAAATTTTGAAAATCCATTATCAGACGTACATAGTGATTCAACCAATTTTTGCCGTAGAAGAAAAAGTACGAATTTGGAAAAAAACTTCTTATTTTGCGTGTCTATGCATTCAGAGGAATGTATACACCGAATTCCAGCTGCGCCCAATTGGTTGGTACCACTTTTACCCCCTTGACGTTTCTACGCAATTAGAATTTCATCATTCTAGCTGTAGTCGTTTAGTTGGTACTATTTTCATCCCTCTATACCATTGTATCCATTGAAAGTACGAAAATGAAATCGAAAAATTCGTCTATTTTCTGTGTCTACGCAGTCAGAGGAATGTATACTCCGAATTGCATGACTCTCTTTACTTGGTTGGGACTATTTGTATCCCCTTTTTCCATTTTAACCCCAAAAAGTTCGAATTTCGAAAAATTCGTCTATTTTCCGTGTCTACGCAGTCAGAGGAATGTATACTCCGAATTTCATGACTCTAGCTGTGGTCATTTGATTGGTACTATTTTTATCCCCTTTTTTCATTTTAACCCAAAAAGTACGAATTTTGAAAAATCCGTGTATTTTACGTGTCTGTGCAATCAGAGGAATGTATACACCGAATTTCATTATTCTAGGTACAGCCGATTGGTCGGTACCATTTTTATCCCTCTATTACCATTTTACCCCTTAAAAGTACGAATTTGGAAAACATACTTTTATATTATGTATGTACTCTATTAGAGGAATGTACACACCGAATTTCGTGTTTCTAGCTGTTGTTGCTGTGTTTCTAGCATTTAATATGCTGTACCATTTTTATCACTTTTTTGCCCCATTTTACCCCCTACTTTATGGTGCACGTTTTTACCATAAGGGGAATGCGCATACCAAATATCAAGCAAATATGAACAGACATATTCAAAAAACATGCTTAAATACGGGATTATTGTGGGTATTTTCGGCCCTTGTGAGGGAAAAATTCCCCGTTTCAATCCGAACAGATCTACGACTAGAAGACGCGTTTATAGAAAATTTGAAATTTCTAGCTCTTTTCGTTTAGATGCTAACGTGCTTTCGACAGACGGACATGGTTAGATCGTCTTAGAATTTTATGACGATCAAGAATATATATACTTTATAGGGTCTCTGGTCGATATTTCAAGGTGTTACAAACGGAATGACAAATTTAGTACACCCCCATTCTGGAGGTGGAGGGTATAAAAAGGGCTACGAATCTGGAATTATGTATATAAGTTATTCCATGTCAAGTGGTGCGATTTTTTATCTCTATAGCTGCGATTTTTTGAAAGTTTGTGTATGTATTCTTCTCATATAAATATTGTACACGTATTTTTGAAAAAAAAAAAATTTCTCGAGTTATGACCAATAACAGTGGACGCTGTTGTTGTTTTGACGGTAATTTCAATTATTTTTAAAATATTAAAGAGGCAAGTTATAGTGGGGTTAGATTTTTTAAAGTTTTTACAATTTCAATTATTTTAATTTGATTTTCCAACTGATTACATAAATCATTATAGTAAAAAATCATTATAGTAAAAATCTATAAATCTGAAAATTTAATAAGTCCATTCAGGCCTATAAGCTTAGTGCTCATCATTTCCAAACTCTTTGAAAGGTTTCTTCAAAAATGGCTACAAGGCTGGAAATTCAGGTTGAATTGTAATAAGTTTGGCTTTCGACAAGATCACGAAACCTCAGAACAGTGTCACAAAGTCGGTAAAACAATAATGTATGGAATGGAAAACAAACTATACTACTCATCTGTATATTTGGGCTTTAAACAAACATAAGATAAAGTCTGGTATGATAGACTGATATTCAAATTAAAGAATTCCTTGCCAATTCATTTGTTAAATGTTATTAAAGTCCTATTACTCTGATAGATGTTTCACGATTTAACAAAATCGATTAAAGTGTGTGGTTTCTAGAATGGAAAACATGTTAAATCGAAAGAAACATTTCTAAAAAGCTGAACAGATTTTCTTAAAATTCAGTAGTGTACGTCCTCGACCTGCAAAAATCGGTTGAAATATGTCCTTTACTTCTTTAATAAATAATGCAATGTACAAACACTACTTTATTTGAAAACTAAAAAGAACATTGTTTTATTTAAACTGGAAACCGTTATTTTGCTCAGTATTTAAACAAACATTTTGATTTTTCTCTTGCTCTAATTTTGATACAAAGTGTCTTTCAAATTATTTTTCTGAATTCCCACTTCTTCTCTACAAACATACCAATCCAATCAATGCTAATTTCTATAAAATGGCTTCATTATCGTTCCGGCCTACTGTACGTCTGCTATAGTGTTAGTGGTATATGGTTTAGGTGAACATACCACACGAACACTCTCTCTCACACTCACATACATGTTCATACGCACCGAATGTAATGGTATGCTTAATTTATGATTTTTAATTAATTCATTCTTCTGCGGGCATGAGCACAGGGGCACCGTTGACTGAAGCATGCTTTGACAGTAACTTAAAAAACAGGTAAGTTAATTAATTTTGCACATCGTTCACATTTAGATGGTATTATATTACAAAGAGCCAGAGCCAGCCATTCGCTTTTTAATATACATTTTAATTAAAAACTCCTAAAAGTGTGCAATAAATTTGAAATATTCATAAGCTCGCCGAAAGTAGGCAACATTTTGTTAATATGTACACACACATACATACATATGTGTATATGTAGTGAGCCTTAGGTGTATGTGATGAAACTAAATAGGTTTCATTAAAAGATCATGTGAAATTAACGACACGAGTAAATAAACAATCGCATTATGCGGAACGTAACCGGGCGGGCGTGCGGGCGTAAAGTAGTTAATACGTTTAGAGGATTTTGCATTAGGGAAAACGTTAAAAGCTTTCACTGGAGCATAGCCACATGCTGAAAGTTTTCTTCGAAATATGTTAAAGGATTAAGCAACTAAGGCCTTGAGCTCGCGTATAATAGTTATGTTATTAATGAGAATGTGATTTTTTTATTTGTCTAATGACGAAAGGTTTAGGGTACATATATAATTTATTCTTAAGAATTTGAACGCGTCTGTGTGGTTACGACGCCTGAAGATATGCAGTGATTAATAAGATGCTCCCATATGCTATGGAAAGTGTGTTCTTTGTTATGGATATTCAATCGGATGGAATCATAACTCGAATCTTCACTCATTGAGAGTTCCATAACGAACTAGACTAGGCAATGTTATGGCACTGGTTTACTTAAGTAAGTCCTGCGATGCCTTCACAGTGTAATGGTGTGTAATTTTGTATGTCATGGAAATAAAAATGTCATGGAATATGACGACACGTTGCCTCAAAGCTACGACGAATCGCTTGGGATTCTCCTTAGCACTCAATTTCCAGGTTGTGCAGTCGATTAGATCCACATTCGAATAGATGTACCTGGATATAAATAGTTTATTTCCATACTGATCGACATTTATTTCCATGCTGGTGAATTGGAGGAGGGTAAATGTGACATTCTTTCCAAAGGATGGAAAAGGAAGTCACGAATACGCAATAGATTTTAGACCAACCAGAAAAGCCGAAAATTATATAAATTTCCTACGGACACGAAATAACAAATTAGTTATAGTTTTAAAATCTTTTGATTTTGCTTTACTTGCAAGGTCGATCACAATGGAAATTATTTAAGTAAAACAAGTAAAAAATGCTGCAGTCGCGAGATCGACTATACGATACCTTTCACCACTCTCGTCTCCATTACATGATTTTGAATATAAAGCCTGATCTCTTTAATTTAATGGAATTTGTCGAAACGTCAGAAAACGGCACTGCTGCTGCAAATTTAAAAAGGTAATTTATACTTTATATTTTTATTTATATATATATATTATATATATATTATTATTATTTATATTTCTATATATATATATATATATATATATATATATATATATATATCTATATATATATATATATATATATATCTATATATATATATATATATATTTATATATATATATTTATATAATAACTTTTTTTTGTTGAAAATGCTATAAAAAAACTACTGAATATTTTCTCAAATTTCTTTTTTTATTTAAAAGCCCAATATTTCCGGTTAATAATGGAAGGATTGGCTGCCTCTGGCACCCCACAAATAATAGTCCAACGGTTGAATAGTTGAAAAAATGACGGACCCTATATTTATTATATTTTTCCATAATAAACCAAATTGGGAGTAACCTTTTTATGGAGACTTTATAAAAACAATATATATATTTTTCGCCAATCAATATTAATTCTACGAATCGTTAAATCTTATTATCTGGTGATTCTAATGTAACAGGTTTACTTAAAGGTAGGCCCAGATTAAACAATTTGAAACATTCACAGAGTGAAGTAGTGTATTGAAACAAATACATATTTTTTCTTTAATTATATTTTCGCATTCCATATAAAAAACTGAAACCGGTTAAATCGGTTATTTTCATTCGATTTAAGACAAAAACTGGTTTTCTAAAAATCCTTATTTCCGAATAAACCGCAGACAAACATATACAAAATTTTTGTTTACAGTGCCCTCAAGATACAATTACTGCATGACATTGATGATATATCGGAAATTGAAATTAGATATAGAACCAAACAACTCAATTTTTCAGGATGGATATAAAAGTCATTCCCAAGAGGTGAGGTCCATTCAAAATGGTGCCTTAAGGCACAACTTGACCTTCAAAAGGAAGGGAGGGCCACGTAAACCAAGAATCGAAATCTGTACACCCGATATGTATTCATAAAAAGAATGATATCATAACAAATGGACTCGCCAGTTAACAAGGTTTCAAACAGATGTTTCTTCGTTTTTCGAAGACAGTCAGAACCTCCACATGGTATAATTCCAAGTGAACGGACTTGTACACTTATGACACGCTCCAAATTCATTCCAGGTCACTAGAAGAAGGTATACATTAAGAGAGGTTCTCGTTGTGGAAATGCTACAATGCGTTCAGGGTCATAGCTGCGAAAACAAAGTAGAATAAACTCTGATATAGGCTACTACATTCTTCATTGCAGTAACGAGATATCTAGAATGGATAGAATATTTATTCCAGTGTCTCAATCTTTCAAAAAGTGTGATTCAAGCGAATATGTTCCTGTTACGACAACTCAAAAAAAAGAATGTAATTCTTCAGAATGTAATTCATAAAAATGTAATTCTTGCGTGCATCGAGGCTCAGTGGTTCATAATATCAGAAACAAATTATTTGCTTATATTTTTACTAAAATTGCATTTGTAGTATTACTCTCTCAACATATACACGGCTAACGATAAATTTGGGTGTTAGACCACCCAGACAGCCCAAAAAACAGCAATAAAAATTTTATTGTGCCGCAAATATAAAATTTAAGAAAAAACTTTTAATGCACATATATAGAAGGCGTTTTGGACAATATTAAAAAAATATAAAAGTTACAAAATAGCGTACATATGGGCCATGTGTGACCACGTTTTGAAAACACTTGCTGGTGGTTTACATGTTTCATCCGTTAGGTATCATCTAAAAAATTTCAAACAATCGTCCATCGTTATATATATCCAAGTTATAACCCATTTTGGAATATATTCAATTCTATGACAGATACAATACTGACTTTTTGTGTAAGTGTATCTATCATGAATGTGCGTAGTTGTGCCAAAAATAGGCGGTATTGGAAAAGTGGGTGTGGCACCTCCCATACAAAGTTATAACCCATTTTCGAATATATTCAGTTCTATGACAAATACAATACTGAAATTTTAGTGAGTGCATCTAGCATTAATATGGGTAGTTATGTCAAGAATTTGCGGTATTGGAAAAGTGGGCGTGGTATCTCACATACAAAGTTAAAACCTATTATTGAATATATTCAGTTTTATAACAGCAACAATACTTGATTTTTTGTGAGTGCATCGATCATAAACCTTCGTAGTTGTACCAAAAATGGGCGGTATTGGGATAGTGGGCGTGGTACCTGACATACGAAGTTAAAACTTATTATTGAATATTGCCAGTTCTATAAAACTTAGAGTGCTGAAAATGTGTCTGAATAGATTCAGTGTAAATAGTTGTGCAAATATGGGCGGAAAGTGGGCGTGTTCATTCCCATATGAAAATAAAACCGGTTTTAGAGTATATTCGACACTGAGATGGGCGGAAAGTATCCGTGACCCTTCCCATACGAAACTAAAACCTGTTTTAGAGTATATTCGACACCGAGATGCATATATTATTATACAAATGGGCGGGATTTGAAAGATGGTGAATTTTTGATTTGAATTTTGTAAAATTACACGTTTTCTTAGCATAATAGCAAAGAAAGATTACAAAAAAAGAAATATCGCCAAAAGCCGACTTAAGTCAAGAAAACGGAAATTATATTAATTTTCTCGTTTTTGTGTTGTTTGATTAGTGAACAATTTGATTGACTTTCTATGTGTTTTGAATGTAGTACATTCGAATTCCAGCTATTCGATTAAGTAAGTTCTTTTTACGCAGGAAGTTTTTTGTTTTGGTAATGGAAAGGAGGAGAATCTATCTCAACATAAAATCAATTTCATCTTTGACATTTCTTCCTTTATTCCCCGTAAACTAAAGTTCTATTCTTCAATATTTTCCATGGAACATATCCATTTATTTTGTATCTCAGGGAAGTACCTTGATCATAAGTGGTACATATAATAACGATCACAAGAAAAAACAATATGATTTTTATTTCCGTTTGTTTTTCTGCCTGGCGAAGCGGGCTGGGGTTCAGCTAGTAGATAATAAAATTGTTTAAACATTGTACACTATCCATCGTATAGTGGGAACAATGAAATAGTTTTCTCGTCATTTACATAGAACCATCATTTCATGGACGACCATGAAGAATACTCGTGAAAATTAAAAATAACAATTCCAAGTACATCTGACCTTATGTGCGAGTACTCGCATGTTTGTAAATCTCAAACAAAACTACTTCAAAGAAACAACATTTTTGAACAAGATAGACGCGATAGTAAAATGTTTTGACCCACTTCAATCTTCTCTACAAACATATAACTTGCCAAAATTGAGATGTTCTTGTGTTAACAATGTTAATATTGTTTCAAAACACGCAGTGCCAACAAAGTCACAGTCATGGCTGTAACAAACCTAAGCTGCGAGTAGTGCAACATTTGCTCTATTATTTGCTCATAGCTGGAAATGCACGGTTTTTGATGTTACATCTACAAAAAAAAAACTCATCTCGAAAACACAAAAATATCTTTTTTCGAGTTCATGGTACTCGTATATAATGTTAGCTAAAATGCGAATAGGGTTAACTGGTGATGTGTATATATTTTGTAGGAAGAGAAAAGGATGTTATAATTTTATAACACCGAATGTATTTGGCTTAGGACGTAATGTATTTTGGACTTACAATATCCAAAATTTGTATGTATGATTTATATCAAGTGTCAACATTCACATAGTCTCCCATGTTGTTAGTTCACTTTGCACTTCAGCTGCTCGTATATGTTTGCGTTAGTTAGAATGTGATTTTGACGTGATTGTTTATTCTCATGTTTCGCTGAATAACAGCCACAATTTCAAATGTACCCCGTTTTTAGTCGGAACTCACGGTGTTTGCACTTCAAAATGACCCTGACATTTCTGCTGCTGGCCAGCCGTTTCAAATGTTGTCGTGTTGGATTTCGGGCAACAAAAAACAGCGGGGACGAAACTCAACCAAAAACAAATTTATTGTTATTGTCATAACGAGCTTGTTTTCCTCTTGAGGTTTCACACTGTGTTACTCTTTTGTCATGTCGAGTTGCTGGCCGTTATTTACCAAAAATCAACAAGAAACAACGCTGGCATACAAAGAAGGAAATCAAAGTGAAAATGAAAATAGTAGTTGATGATTTTGTAAATGTATTGTTAAACAATTGCTGAATGTCGTAGCTAGTTGAGATTTTCTTTCTTTGTTTACACGAAATGTACGAACATACTGTGCTAATGAACCTAATGAAAAATGCCTGAATGTATGCCAGGCTTTTGTAATTTTTACTGACGCCTAAAAGTAGACAAGGATTTGTTATAACATAATAGTTGGAAGGAACAACTGGTTGGCATTGATGACCAATATCATCTAAGTGATGAAACAAACTTTTTCTAGACGGTTCTTAAAGTTGCAGAATTTTAAGATCAGAGAACTTACATGTGATTGTAATTCGTACATAAAGGTTACATTTGAAGTGGCTGTTATGCCATTTTGAAAGAAATTTTCAACAAATACTATTTTTAAGACGTGGCTACATATAAAACAGAGACTTTAAGGTTTTCCATTAGTGCGAGTCGCAACAATTTTCACCAGTCACCGCCTAGTATTAGAGATTACACTATGCAAGAACAAAATAAAATTTGAGGGTCCGAGATCTTAAAAATATATTTTAGTGTATTGAGGCTTACTGGTTCATAAAATCAATACAAATGGATATTTTTGTATTTTTTGTTAAAATTCTAATTTTCGTTGAAGGTACTCTTTATATTTGTATTACCATTTTGGAATGGCCGGTTATACGTTAAACTGAAGGTAGGGGCTAAAAATCCTCTAAATATCACGTTCATATAGATGTTTCAGCTTTGGAACAGTCGCCAACGATTTAGAAACAAGTAAGAACAAGTAAGGAAAGGCTAAAGTCGGGCGGGGCCGACTCTATGATACACTCCACTTTCTATCCGAATACAATTTAATTCGGTGTAAAAGTGAAAACTGGAATGATTTTTGTATCCTGTAAATGTATGTGTTTGACAAAAAATGTTAAATCGGAAAGGACAATTGTATGGGGGTATATTGAAATCTGGAACGAAATAGGTGAAATATAATATGTATAGTTTGGCCAAAATCGGTTAAACATTTGGGAGCAACATTTGTATTTGGGCTATATCTAAATCTGAACTGATTTTACCCACTTTCACCATAGGTTTTTTTAATTGAATTATAAGCTGTTGTGCCAAATTTAAAGAAAATCTAGTACAATATGTGCTTTCTAAAGCGGCAAAAGTCAAATCGGGAGTGACCCGATCTTTCCCACTTTCTGCATAGATGTTTCCAGTTGGATTATAAGATGTTGTGCCAAAATTAAAGAAAATCGGGTACAATATGTCGTTTCTACAGCGGAAAAAGTCAACTCGTGAGCGAGATATCTAAATCTGAACCGATCTCACCTTATTTCTGCACAATTGTTTCTTGTTGGATTATAAGATGTTGTGCCAAATTTAAAGATAATCGAGTACAATATGGGGTTTCTACAGCGGAAAATGTCAACTCGTGAGCGAGATTTGTATGGGGGCTATTTCTAAATCTGAACCGATCTCACCTTATTTATGCACAAGTGTTTCTTGTTGGATTGTAAGATGTTGTGCCAAATTTAAAGATAATCGAGTACAATATGGGGTTTCTTGAGCGGAAAATGTCAAATCGGGAGCGAGATTTGTATGGGGGCTATATCTAAATCTGAGCTGATCTTACCTTATTTCTGCACAAGTGTTTAGATAATCGAGGACAATATGGGGTTTCTAGAGCGGAAAATGTCAAATCGGGAGCGACATTTGTATGGAGGCTATATCTAAATCTGAACCGATGTGCCTCAAATTAAATAGCGTTCGTCCTTGATCCACAAAACTTATTTGTGCTAATTTTTGTTAAGATGGGACTATAATTGCGATCTGTAATTTGATTACAACAATAGATGGACAGACGGAAATCGACTCAGAAAGTGATTCTAAGTCGATCGGTATACTTAACAATGGGTCTATCTCGCTTCCTTTTGGGTGTTACAAACAAATGCACAAAAACATAATACTCTGGTGGAGTGTATAAAAAGTCAGTCGGCTAAACCGTTTATATATACATACACCCACTCTCAGAGAACATGTATATGGAAGGAATTTTGCTTGGGGAGTATTTAGGTTGGATGTACTAGAAGTTTGTGCCAATTGGACCTAGCTTCCACATTTGTTAATAATTGTAAAAACATGATCAGTCGGATAATGGATTTCATGCACCGGCAAAGTAGTTATAAAGCATTTAAATTTACCTAGGCTAGATATAATTGGGTGGGATATGCAAGAAGGGGCGTGGCTAAAACGTAAATATTTTTTAGGTTTAAAGAGATTATAAATACATTTTCAAATATCAAATTGCAAATGATTTCGACTACACGTATAGATGTCGGTTTTATTGTAACCAAAGACTATGCCACTTTTGTGTGGTAGTTACCAGAAGGGGTGTGGCAATTCCCTGCAAATGTAACCTCTATAAAATCATTGCCAAATACCAAGTTTCAGAGCATTCCGATCATCTGTCTCGAAGTTACGTTGTTGGCGGTGATTTATGTGGGGCGTAAGGCAAAGCCCGTCATATTTAATACACTTAAAGTGATTATTAAAAAATTCAAAATACCAAAATATAGCTGATTCCAAAGATTCGTATGGAATTTACATTGTTTTAATTTGAAATAGGAATATGGGTCATTTGTGTGGGAGGTATCAGAAAGGGCGTGTCTATTTCGCCCATCTTCGAACTTAAACTAGTTTTGGAAAAAATATTACTATGTGCAACGTTTGTGTTGATTCCTTTACTCCTTTCGAGAGTTATCGTGGACATGGACATGGCTCAAACAACTTAAAAAATCGTGAAACGGATTTGGTCCAATGATACTTATGGCCTTAAGTAGGGTTTGGGGTCCGGGAATTCCCGAAAAAAATTGGACGGGAATTCCCGGGAAACAATTTTAAATTTCATGGGAATATGGGAAATATTAAAAAATATTTTATTGATTATTTTGAGCACATTTAAAAAAAAAAATAATTTCGTATTATGTTACCTACTCAATTAGAGGAATGTACACAGCGAATTTCGTGTTTCTAGCTGTTGGCGTTTGATATGTACCATTTGTATCCCTTTTTGCCCCATTTCACCCCCTACGAATAAAAATCGTTTTATTGTGCACGTTGTTGTAATCGGGGGAATGCGCATACCCAATATCAAGTAAGTACAAGCAGACATATTGAAAAAAAATATGCTTAAATACTATAAAGTATTTCAGTCCTTGTGAGGGAAAAATAGGCTTAAACACTCTAAAGTAGTAGGGGTTATTATGGGTCCTTGTGAGGGAAAATGTTTTCCCCTTTGGCCGATTTCGTCCAGTTTCAACCCCAACCGATCTACGAGTGTATGACGTATTTATGAAACATTTAGACCTTCTAGCTCCTTTCGTTTAGAAGCTATCGTGCTTTCAACAGACGCACGGACATGGCTAGATCGTCTTAGAATTTTATGACGATCAAGAATATATATAAAGTATATCAGGTCGATATTTCAAGGTGTTACAAACGGAATGACAAAGTTAGAATACCCCCATCCTAAAGGTGGAGGGTATAATGAAAGGCAAACGTTTCGTCATTTGTTACAGACCTGTACTTGCGTTACAGAATAATTTCATATTATGGGCTAGAAAAACTAGACAACATGGATCATTTATGGGATTTGAAATGGGAGTCAAATAAAACCTGTAAAAACTTTAATAACGGTAAGGTTACGTTACGAACGGACATTAAATGGCAACACAGGATGCTTAAAAATGGAAAAAGGTGATTTTTTAAAAGCTATAGGAAAGTTTTTCAAAAAAAAAAAAACACATAAAATTCATAAAAATGCCTGAAATCGATAGTACGGTCCATATAATTTAATGTTTGAAGATTATTTCATGTAAATGTCCATCCGCTGTAGATGTTTGACAGTGAAACAAAACACGAAACATGTGTCAGCTGTTTAAACCAGTGCTGCCAATAAGATAATAGCTAAAAAATCACCCTTTAGCTTTGAAAGCGAAGTACACACCGAATTTCAATATTATAACTCTAGCCCTTTGGAGGGTACCAATTTTATCCGCTTTCGCCCAATTTCCCCCCTAAAAGTAAAAATTCAAAAAATCCCTTTATGTTGGTGTATATGCATCGAATTGCATGATTTCAGTATAAGCTGACCCTTAAAATTGGATTTAAAAAAATGTAACTTGGATTTCATTTTATTATTTTTGTTCTAATTCACCGACTAAATTATAAATTTTAAAACATTATAATTTTTTGGTATAGGCTGGTGCAGACACGGATATTCCTATGATATGCTTAAAATCTGTTGGCGTTTCAATGAGTTTGGACAACTATTTTGCCCCGTCAGATGAATATACAAACTATTCATAAAATTATTTTAAGCGGATGAGTACACGAGTATTCTGTCTTTGTTCTCTCAACCCAAATGTTTAGATATTGCAATTTTCTCTTTGAAATCTAAAGTTTTCTTTTGACTAGGCTACACTGGTGATTGAATTTAAATGTAAATGCCATTATTTAAATGACAACATTTTAAATAGACAGCTTTAAGTGCACAAATAGAATATGCACTTAAGTACAAATGTTGAATTAAGATTTTGTTTTTTGAACTCATTTCCAAACAGTTAACATTATCTACTATCCCAACAATCAGACAGCCAGACAATAGATTCGCAATTTTCTATGGCATCTTTGTCAAAAGTCCTAAGTGAGTTCGTTGGTGTGTGTGGCGTGTGTATGTTCAAGTGTGCATGTGAGTGTATGACATTGATCTGTCGTATCAAATGTGACGTAGAACCATTGCCATTACTTGAATGGCAAATCCAGCATTGCCACAGAGTTCTTTAACCTTTTAAATGATGTTGTGCTACTGGCCAACGATGATGACGACGACGAAGAAGAAGAAGACGAGAAATAGGACCACAATACAAAGTACAAACATTTAAATCCTTGCATTATTATGCTGTCTATATTTATCTTTTGCAGTTAACCTGTGCTGACATCTTTCTGTCTGACGACTGACTTTCCCTGTTTATTTCCACTGCAGTCCTTGGCTGGTTGGGACCGCAAAATAGAAACCCTTATCATTCCTAATGCAAACTTCCACAAATTGATTGTGTGCTTTTTGTTTTTTTTTTTTTCATCTTGTTTTCTCATTTTGCCTGTAACTGTTTTCTTTCTTTTTTCGTATTTCTGAAGGCGTTTAAAGATAATGTCGAAAAAAGGTACAGCAAAAAAGCAAAACCGACAGAGGAGATTACTCTATGTTGGTGAAATGATGTCGGTCATGCTTAGACAATTTGCATTGGCAGTTCGAGAGGGAGGGAGGACATGTTACTTTTTTGCAACTGAATTTGTTTCAATTTTAAACATTGAAAGCGTTTCTGAATATATGGACAATGTGGATATGTTACAACTGGCCCATCATATGTTTAAGTGTATTCATTTGCAGTGCCCGCTGCTTCGCAGGCGAAAAAGTCAGTTATTTGTTATCAGCTTTATCCGTCTCTGTTTCTAAATCTAAAATAGTAATTTGGAAACCTCCTATTAGATAGCACTCATACACAGTCAAAGGAATGTACTTGTCGATATGCACTATTATAGCTAAACTCCCTTCGTATGTATAATTTTTATCATTTTCTACCGAGTTTTGGACAAAATATACAACCGCAGAACATTTTATATCGTCGATCTCATGTTTCTAAATGAAGACGGCCACTTTATAAATTTTAGCACCTCTTTCCCAAAAAGTACCCATTTTGAAAAATCACTATAGGTAACAAGCGCTTTTGCTTCCTCTAAAAACACGTACTTTATTTGGTACCACGTTTATACCTTATCGTCGCGTATTCTTCTCATTTACGAAATTAAAGGGTTGTACACAATTATTATCCCTTTTCGCCCCGCGCATCCCTTAAAAGTACAAATTTCGAAAAATCCAATTTTACTGCGCCTCAACATGGTCAGAGGAATTTACATATCAAATTTCAAGATTCTAGTTGCAATTCTTTAGTTGGTACCATTTTTATCCCTTTTTGTCCCGCTCATCTCTTATAAGTACAAATTAAAAAAAAAAAAAAAAACAATTTATGTTGCCCTTCTAAGTGGTCGGAGAAATAAACACGTCAAATTTCACGATTCTAGCTACAATCGTTAGTTGGTACTATTTTTTAGTAGTAATACTATTCCTATATTATACTATTTGTATTCCTTTTGTGTTACGCTCAATCCTTAAAAGTACGAATTCCAAAAAATCCAATTATGTAGCGCGTCTACGTGGTCGGAGGAATGTTGGTACCATTAGTATCCCCTTTTTCTCGCTCATTCCTTATAAGTACAAATTTCGAAAAATCCATCAAGATTTGTCAGAGGAATTTCAAAACAAAATTTCACGAAAAATCCATATATGTTGCAAGTCTACGTTGTCAAAGAAAAGTAGATACCGAATTTCATGATTCTAGCTGCAATACTTTAGTTGGTACCATTTTTATTCCCTTTTGTCCCGCTCTCCCTTAAAAGTACAAATTTCGAAAAATGCATATATGTTGCAAGTGTACGTTGTCAAAGAAAAGTAGATACCGAATTTCATGATTCTAGCTGCAATCATTTAGTTGGTACCATTTTTACCCGTTTAAGTCCCGCTCGCCCCTTAAAAGTACAAATTTTCGAAAATCAATTTATGTTGCAAGTCTACCCTGTCAGAGAAATGTAAATACCGATTTTCACGAATGTAGCAGCATTACCCTAATTGGTGCCATTTCTATCCCTTTTTGTCACTTTCCTTCCTTTAAAGTACTAATTTCGAAAATCACCTTTTGTATTTCGTCTGCATGGTAAGTACAAAGCACACATATAATTTCATTTTTTATACACTCCACCTCCAGGATGGGGGTGTACTAAATTTGTCGTTCCGTTGGTAACACCCTGAAATATCGACCTGAGGCCCTATAAAGTATATATTTCCAAAAAAGGGAAAAAATTTTCCCTCACAAGGACTAAAAATACCCATAACAATCCCTAATATTTTGCGTATTTAAGCATGTTTTTGAATATGTCTATTTATATTTGCTTGATATTTGGTATGCGCATTCCCCTTATAGCAAAAACGTGCACCATAAAGTGATTCTTATTTGTAGGTGGTGAAATGGGGACAAAAAAGGAATAAAAATGGTACATATTAAATGACAACAACTAGAAACACGAAATTCGGTGTGTACATTCCTCTAATTGAGTAGATACATAATATAAAATCATTTTTCCAAATTCGTACTTATAAGGGGTAAAATTGGAATAGAGGGATAAAAATGGTAAATTCGTAATTTTTGGGGTTAAAATGAAAAATGGGCTGTACCTAGAATAATGAAATTCGGTGTATACATTCCTCTGATTGCATAGACAAGAACAATATACGGATTTTTCAAAGTTCGTACTTTTTGGGGTTAAAATGAAAAAGGGGATAAAAATAGTACCAATCAAATGACCGCGGCTACAGTCATGAAATTCGGAGTATACATTCTTCTGACTGCGTAGACACGGCAAATAGGCGAATATTTCGAAATTCGTACTTTTTGGGGTTAAAATGAAAAATGGGAATTAAAATAGTACCAATCAAATGACCGCAGCTAGAGTCATGAAATTCGGAGTATACATTCCTCTGACTGTATAGGCACGGAAATTAAAATGATTTTTTGAAATTCGTACTTTTTGGGGTCAAAATAGAAAAAGGCGATAAAAATAGTACCAACCAAATGACCGCAGGTAGAGTCATGGAATTCGGAGTATACATTTCTCTAATTAAGTAGATACATAATACAAAAGTATTTTTTCCAAATTCGTCTTTTAAGGGGTAAAATGGGAATAGAGGGATAAAAATGGTACCAACGAAACGACTCTACCTAGAATAATGAAATTCGGTGTATACATTCCTATGATTGCATAGACAAGAACATTACACGGATTTTTCAAAGTTCGTACTTTTTGGGGTTAAAACGAAAAAGGGGATAAAAATAGTACCAATCAAATGACCGCGGCTACAGTCATGAAATTCGGAGTATACATTCCTCTGACTGCGTAGACACGGCAAATAGGCGAATATTTCGAAATTCGTACTTTTTGTGGTTAAAATGGAAAAATGGGATACAAATAGTACCAACCAAATGACCGCAGCTAGAGTCATGTAATTCGGAGTATACATTCCTCTGACTGCGTAGACACGGAAAATAAACGGATTTTTCGAAATTCGTACTTTCAAGGGATACAATGATGCAGAGGGATAAAAATAGTACCAACTAAACGACTACAGCTAGAATGATGAAATTCTACTTGGGTAGAAACGTCAAGGGGCTAAAAATGGTACCAACCAAATGGGCGCAGCTGGAATCATGGAATTCGGTGTATATAAAAATGTTTGAATCATAAAGTTAGGTTATTTTGCACTATGTACGTCTTATAATGGATTTTACAAATGTGTACTTTTGGAATTAAAATAGAATGGAAATAAACCAACTGCATCACATTTTGAATTTGAATTGACGTATTGGTAGCCTTGCTTTATAAGCGTGGTTTGAAATAATTAAAATATTATTTTTAATTATAAAATTATATTTTCAATATTTGTATTTGTTTTGGTTTGGCTGTATTAAAAAATTTATATTTTCCTGTAATATGACTGCACTTTTACGAAAACCGACAACTTCTGTGGAATGCAATCAATGGTGGAGGGTATATAAAGTTCGGCCCGGCCGAACTTAACGCCGTTTTTACTTGTTCTAGCTACTGCCGTTTAGCCACGACGAAGCATCGATAATTATCCCTTTATTGTCCCATTGTCTCATTACCCCCTAAAGGTACGAATTTCGCTAATCAATGATAATTCAGTCAGTCGGTATCGCATATCGATTATATTAGCAACACCTTGATAGCCAGAAAATGACATGTCCCTCCGCAGGTCCAAAGAAAACTCTATAGAGACCAATCGACATATCTATGGCTATTATTAAAGCTGCTGTGAAATATATTTTTTAGTATAAAAAGTAAACAATTTCAGCGAGTCGCCATTTCCATCACATCAAAGTAGTCACACGACCCGACTTCATACTTTGAATGAGAGCTTCATTTATCAGGTGGATGTCCCAATCAGTTACTATGGACTTCACTAAAATTTTTCTCATCACCAAATCACTATGGAATGATGGAATTTAACATTCCATAGTGATTATTATGGAATGATAAATTTTCATTTTTTTAGTTCATTCTCTTTGATTCCCCTTTCGTACCCAAGAATAGTTGGAGATGTGCAGCTGTAGTTGGAGATGAACAGCTGTAGGGTACATAAAACCCACGTTCAGTCAAAAATAGTTTCAATTCCATTCACATACATTGAAAGAAAAACTAACTAAATTAATGCTACAAACTTTAAGCGTGATTTTGTTAAACAATTTTTTTTGCTCCTGCTTTTTCATTAAATGTTACTTTTGTTATTTTTCATTTCCCATTCGTTTGCTTACTTTAAACAGAAACATGTACCCACATATGAACAAAAAAGTTTTCTGTCATAAATTTCCAATATGACATTCTTGCTGCTCCTTTTTGGAACAGAAAAAAATGCGTTGTGATTTCAGTTAACATCCATGAGATTTTTTTAATAGAAATTCCATTTCAATGATTTCTTGTTTTGGTTTTCTGGTCATTGGTATGTGTAATTTTTTGTGTGACTTTAATAGAGTGCCAGGCGGCACAGTGCAGCACACTGTAGGGCTCGAAGCAAAAAATTGGGTCACTCGAAGTGTAATTTATTTAACGGCCAATTTTTTTCTCTGTGTAATAATCACTCACTGTCTGCTTTTTGTTTTCGTTTTTTTTTCTCATGTCAATATTTGCAAAAAAGATTTATATCACATTAAAGAATGATATATGCGTAAGCATTTTTATTGGATTTATTTAAATGGGTGTTTCGTTCGTTCGCTCGCCGTTGAACGCTTGGGAAAATATCGATTTCATGGTTGTTGTTCTGCATTGAGGGTTAAAACAAGACACTTTGCATTCGAAACAAAGAAGTATTGATTTGCATTGTGTTGTTGTTTTTTTTTTCGTTGGAGCAGAGTATTTTTGTTGTAGTTCTTTTGATATAAATGTTAAAATTGTTAAAAATGAACCGCTTTTAAATTCGGTATTTTATGTTAAGAAAAGAAAAAAAAATTAAAAAACTGAGCAATTATTTTATAAGTTATATAGACATACCATTCAATTGTTTTAATGATGTGGTATTTTTGAAGATTTACCTGCAAAGAAGATGGAAATAAATATTAGTGTGAAAAGTAATAATAATAAATAATGTATTTTGTTTTGCAAAATGATTTTTTAGACAGGCATTGAGTAGTTCAAGGACATATAAAATAATTTTAAAATCAGGACCCAGGATTTTTGTAATACTTGGCGCAATTATTGCAGAATTCATTATAATTTAGGTCGTATAGGTTAAAATTTCTCAGGGTTCTGGTTTTATGGACACCAAAGATGATTTCTTTAATAACACTGTCCAACAGGATTTTTGGAACAGAATAGCAACCCTATAATTCTGGAAGGGCATGTTGAGTAGACCATTTTTACAGAATATATATTTAACGATCAACTGGCCTGTGTATCTTTTTACAGTGGATCAAAGTTTTTATTTTTGGTCGAAGGAAGCATATACTAAGCGAAAAACGTGTTGTAAGTTAATGTCTGAGAGAATTCTTATTGTCAGAACTGTATTGTGGAATTTTATGACGATCATTTTTGTAGAAGATATTAACCCTCTAGCTACTCTCTTCATCAGACAATTTGACCTTTTTTAAGAAAATAAAAAAATCGTTTCAAAAAGAATATTAAATGATTAAAATGTTCTATGAAAAAAATTGTCGGAAAATTTCAGTGGGGATCACTGAAGACACCACAGTTGTAAAAATGCTCTTCCCACTTAAATAGCAAAATTTCACTCCAGCTTATACAACACAATTACTATGGTTAAACTTGGTAATTGTTTTTAGGAAGATCGATCTTTTTCGACAAAAAATGTGGGTATTTCGGTAGAGCACGGTAAACAAGAAATTCAAAGTGGATATTTTAGCAAAATTTTCATTTTCGCGGGAACTAGGGCTCAAACGATTTTTCACGCATGACATTTTTTTTAATTTTCTCCCGATCTATCCAACGGTTTTTTGCATGTGTATTAAGAAACAATGTAGCTTTTAACATAGACATTCATTGGCGTAGGAGGGATATTCTTCTGGGGTTGGATAAAGCCCCCCACAATTCGTTTGTTAAAAAGTCAAAAAATATTTATAGCCACACGGACAATAAGGCTGTTCTTTAAGACTGGATACTTAACAATAACAAAAAAATTTTAAAATATCACTCAAAATAAAAAAAATATTTTTTTAGTTTTTTGGTTTGTATTTTTTGTCTGTAATCAATATTTGATTTGAACTGGGATATTGTCCTGGTTCAAGACCATTTTTCATCTATCTATATATAAAGGGTGATTTTTTAAGAGCTTGATAACTTTTTTTTAAAAAAAAACGCATAAAATTTGCAAAATCTCATCGGTTCTTTATTTGAAACGTTAGATTGGTCCATGACATTTACTTTTTGAAGATAATTTCATTTAAATGTTGACCGCGGCTGCGTCTTAGGTGGTCCATCCGCTTAGTCCAATTTTGGCATTTCCACGTTTTTGAGTAACAGAGACCCAATTGGTGCGAACGGCGACGAATCGAAAATTGGTGGTCATCATTAACACTGGCCGATACAGCTGCGATATTTTCTTCAGTTCGCACTCTACGTAAGCGTGTTGGTGGTTTAATGTCCAACAATGTAAATTTGGTGCGAAATTTAGTCACAATAGCCCGAATAGCCGCTTCAGTGGGTCGATTAAACTGACCATAAAATGGAAGCGCGCAATGAACTTTCTTAACAGAGCACGCATTTTGATAATAAAATTCAATAATTTGCAAGCGTTGTTCGTTTGTAAGACGATTCATGATGAAATGTCAAAGCATACTGAGCATCTTTCTCTTTGACACCATGTCTGAAATCCCACGTGATCTGTCAAATACTAATGCATGAAAATCCTAACCTCAAAAAAATCACTCTTTATATAAATCAATGTGTGTCTGTATATTGCGTATTGGACGCCAAACCGGTGGACCGATTCGCCTGAAAATTTTACTGTCTCTATCTTTTGGACAGAGGATGGTTCCTGGATAGTCTAGGTCACGATAGGACAAAGGGGGTGGCACCTCCCTCACAAAAAATATTTTAAAACTATCACAACAGGCATACCGATGAGTGGATTCGCTCTATAATTTTACTGCAGCTAACTTATGGGCAAGGGATGGTTCCAGGATATACTAGGTCATTATACGAAAAAGAGGCGTGGCACCGCCCACACAAACTATATTTTAAAACTATCATAAAACCGAAGTGCGGATTCTCTTGAAAATTTTATTGTGACTAACTTATGAACTGAGGATAGTTTCTGAATGGTGACTATACAATGGTCATGATATAAATGGACGTGAGACTGCCCACACGAACAATATATTAAAATTATCACAAAACAAGTAACGAATTCTCTTGAAAATTTTACTGTATCTAGCCTGTGGAAAAGGGACGTTTTCTGGCTATAATAGGGGAATACAAGACAAATGGACATCACAAAAACTATATTTTAAAACTATAACAAAATACATTGATTCACTTCAATATCTTTTTGTATCGAACAGAGGATGACCCTTGACTATAAAAAGGTTATGCTACAAAAAGGGACTATAAAGTAACACGTGCCGATTTTTTCTGCCGCTACGTTCAGGTAAGGGTTTGGTTCTTGAATATAAGAGGTCATGGTATGAACAATTGGCGCGTTTCCTCATACTCGAACCAAGCAAGGTGTTCCAGTAGATGGGTATCAAATTGTTTACGCTTCATATGCATTGGGCCGTGTTTATACCGTACACCCAAACAACGCAGAATGTTATTAGTTAAGTTAACGTGAATGTTATAAGTTAACGTGAGAGGACCCACTTCAGTTTAAAATTTAAGAGCAGTTGAGAGAGGCGTGTCAGAAACTGGGGGACCACATTAATGTATGCTTCTGTCAGCTGTCATCCTCTCCAGATACGAACTTTGTTTGCGACAATATTAAGAACTTGCTCGCCATCTAACCCAAAAGACCTGTGGGAAAAATTCAAAGAGGGTATGAGTGAGGACATTTTGCATCATTATCGCACCGTTACGATTCTATATCATTTGCGATTAACATTTTCAACGATACGCTGATAAAAATTTACGACATATTCCTAGCCATCAGCAACAAAACTCTTAATCAACTTGGATTGATGGTGCCTGAACGTTCTACCGTTGACATTACTGATTGAGATTAGCTAAGAGAACGGCAATTCAATGTTTAAGACTTGTTTGTTTGTCGCAACAAAAAAACTCTATTAATTGCAAATTGTGGCCTTTGATAAAATTATAACTGCAGTTACAAATGACAGCGGCGGCCTTTTTTTCTCGATGCACCAGGAGGCACAGTTATAACCTTTCTCATCACTTTGGTATTAGCGCACATCCGCTCTCAAAATGGGATAGCTTTAGATATTGCTTCCGCCGGTATTGCTGCTACACTATTGGATGGAGGACGAACGGCACATTCAGCGTTGAAATTACCATGTATTATGGAATTTGTTGATTCTCCAACCTGTAATATTGCAAAAGTTCAGGCATGGCGAAAATGCTGAAAACATGCAAGCTGATTGTGTGGGATGACTGCACCATGGCACATAAGAAATCCCTACAAGCGGAAATCCCTTAATCGGACACTTCAAGATTTTAGATCAAATACACAACCATTATGTGGAACTCTTATTTTACTAGCTGGAGACTTCCGACAGACCCTTCCAGTAATTCCAAAATCAGCACCCGCATCTCTGGCGATATGTACAAAAAATTAATCTGACCACCAATATGCGTGTACATCTGCATCACAGTGACTCAGCAGCTATATTTTCGAAACATCTACTGGATGTTGGTAATGGAAAAGTATCAGTTGATGCAGTGAAAATGAGTATTACATTTTCAACAAATGTCATTCAGGAATCAATTCAACAATTAATCGAGAAAGTCTTCCCACAAATTACCACAAACTATGGAAACAAAGAGTGGTTTTACGTCCGTGCTATATCGGCTGAAAAAAAACGATGTTAATAATTTAAGCGACTAGTGCCCAACGTCATTGTTTGTGGATTGAATCTGGAAAATCCATGTTTTTCACATGCTTGCTCTCAAACCCTAAAACTTTAATTTACTTGAACAAGGTGGAAAAATTTTAAATATCGTGTATCCCGAAGCACTCCAATTAAATACTGACTAACTTAACTAATAGACACAAAATACATTCTTAGAAATAATTACCATAATTAATTAACTCTCTAATAAATGGTATTATATTAATTTGAAATTCTGAGGGGGGCTAAAATTTTTCTGAGGTGGGCTTAGCCACCCCCAGGACCACCCGTCCTACGCCAATGTATACATTAGTATTGGTCGCCGCATAGTGGTTCAAAATCAATACCCATCGACAAAAATTCGATAACTTTTGTTCTAGTAGACATTTTTGAATTCTGCCAAAAATCTAAATTAAGCAAGGACCCAAGGATTATTTTGAGATAATAACACTAAAAATCGGGAAATCGGCTTATATAAAAAATTAAATACATACAAACAACAAGAATACACACGAGGTACAGTGAAGACGGGACATACCGTACAACAACAACCTTTGCATTGTTGCGAGCGATGCGAGCACATGCATAACATTGAATTGGCAAATTGGTTTAGTGTGTCGACTTAGTTCGGTGGAATATTTTGTTTATCATCGCTTCTCATTTGTCGTATGTGACCGCTGGTACTAATACGAACCCTGATTTAAGTCAAAGACATACATTCGTTGCGAAAGTTCTGCCGAGATGGGGTAGCGCCCATCGAAACTGCGCTGTCAACTTTTAGCTGCAACAATAAATGTCTCACTTTGCATTTTTGCTAATTTTGGGTTCTGCTGAAGACTTCAGCAAAACCTTTGGTCTTAAACCAAAATAAATGACAACACATACAACATAACAGACCAACTATACATACAAACAACTAAAATTAAAATTTTTATTTTTTTATTTGTTCATAGTGTAAAGAAAAAATTTAATTTTTTTGTATTAAAAATTTTCACGTTTTTCAGATTTTGAAAATTGATGAAACGTAATTTCTTTTTTGGAATTTGTCGAACTGTTTCTCACACATTTTAAGAGATTTTGCACTCAGATCTTTTTATTAGAAATTGTTGTTTCTTAGCTTTATTATGACGTCAAAACTATGCTTGTGCCAAATATAGTTCGTTTGTAATAAATATTTAAAACATATCATTTTTGAACAAATGTCTGACTTTGACATTCCTCCTTCAAAAGCCTTTAACGAAATTTATGCATATTTGTGGGGTAATAATCCTTGGGTTTCAGTCACCCCACGAAAATAAAGTTTGGATTGTTTAATGATGATTTGCAAAATATTTCGTTCCTAGATCAAACCATCTTTGAGCTAAACGCTCCTGAAAATGACTATACAAATAACGTTTTTCCGGTGTAATGTTTTGTGTTAAATTTTTTTCTGATATAATAGACCCTTGAAAGCACTTTAAATAAAAATTTCGACTCTAGTCCTAGAGTAACTTATTAATCGAATTATTGGACGTTTATAGTAATTTTTTGTGGATTTTCACTGTGACTACTGAAAACTTTTTCGTATTTGGTAACAGAATTTTATAAAAAACAAGTAAAAACGGCGTTAAGTTCGGCCGGGCTGAACTTTATATACCCTCCATTATGGATTGTATTCCACAGAGGTTGTCGGTTTACAGGAAAATATAAATTTTTTAATATAGGCAAACCAAAACAAATATTGAAAAATAATTTTATAAATAAATATAATATTTTAGTTATTTCAAACCATTATTTATTTAAAATCAAAAAATAAATAGTCTTATATTTATATTTTCAAAAAGCTTAAATACCATAAATATTGGTAGATAGTGGGTGCTACAGTTGGTTGTATTTCCATTCAATTTTAATTCCAAAAGTACAAATTTTTAAAATCCATTATCAGACGTACATAGTGCAAAATAATCTAACTTCATGATTCAATCAATTTTTGTCGTAATAGAAAAGATACCAATTTGGAAAAAAAACTTTTTATTTTGCGTGTCTATGAAGGCAGAGGAATGTATACACCGAATTCCATAATTCCAGCTGCGTCGATTTGGTTGGTACAATTGTTACCCTCTTGACGTTTCTACGCAACTAGAATTTCATCATTCTAGCTGTAGTCGTTAAGATGGTAATATTTTTATCTCTCTGTACCATTGTCTCCCTTGAAAGTACGAATTTCGAAAAATCCGTTTATTTTCCGAGTCTACGCGGTCAGAGGAATGTATACTCCGAATTTCATGACTCTAGCTGCGGTCATTTGGTTGGTACTATTTTTATCCCCTTTTTTTAACCCCAAAAAGTACGAATTTCGAAAAACCTGTTTATTTTACTTGTCTATGCAATCAGAGGAATGTATACACCGAATTTCATTATTCCAGGTGTAGCCGTTTGGTTAGTACCAAATACGCTAAAAAATTAGGGGTTATTATGGGTATTTTTAGTCCTTGTGAGGGAAAAAAATTTTCCCTTTGGGCCGATTTCGCCCCGTTTCAATCCCAACCGATCTACGACTATAAGACGCATTTATGGAAATTTTAGACGTTCTAGATCCTTTCGTTTAGAAACTAGCGTGCTTTCAACAGACGGACGGACGGACGGACATGGCTAGATCGTCTTAGAATTTTATGACGATCATGAATATATATACTTTATAGGGTTTCAGGTCGATATTTCAAGGTGTTACAAACGGAATGACAAAGTTAGTATACCCCCATCCTGGAGGTGGAGGGTATAATAAATAGCTGCATTCAATACCTTTCGAATGATGTCAAATCCACACCAAGCAGTTGTGGGTGGATGCATTGGCTTCTCAAAAGTCACATGTAAGTTTTCTGAACCCCATAGGCAGCAATTTTTCTATTGACATAGCCACCGCAATGCAAATGAGCTTTATCAGAAAACACGAACAGTTTCCACGTAGATTTCTTAGAGTTTGCGGAGATCTACAGCAGCTTAAATTGTTATTTGCTGCATAAGGGAAAGATATCTCAGAAGTTGAGCAGTCCGTTCCGCTCTTAAAGATAAATGCAGCAAAAACAAAAGGTCTAATTACGGAATCTATTTTTCATAAAAACACCCAGGAGTATAAATTTTGGTCTACTGTTAAACTCGTTCTGCTTTGACCTAAAGTAAATGTCATATAACCAATAAGAACGAGTAAAATATTCGTAGCAAATTTCAACCAAATCCGATAGAATGAGTTTTTAAACTAAAGTAAATAAATTATATTTTGTAATTATGTACAAAATGTTGAAGAAAATAATGCATAAGAATTCTTCTTTTCTTTCTTCACGAGTGAGGAAAACATGTTCCAAAATTGGGGATTTTTCTAAAATGGTTGCTATTTTATGTATTTACTGCGGAGATGTCGAACCAGAAGTTAATTTATTGGGTTAAAAATATACTAAAAAAATTGTATAATCGTTGCTTTGTGATGTGAGAATTTTTGTAAATATTTTTTTCATATTGAAAATTTGATTCAAAAGTGGCACTAAACGCATCTAAACTATACATTCTTCACGCAAGTTAAAAGAAATTTGCACCACAGGAAGAGAAAAATACAAACAAATTCAAAAAAACTAGTTCTCAATTAACGCATCCCTTAAATAAGGCCCAAACTTATTTTACTATTTACAATGTATTTGTGTAAACGTAAGGCAATGACAACATACCTCTTTTCGTCTCCTACCTTTTCTCATTTGCAAAACAATACATTAAAATTTTCAGACTGCCACAATTGAAAATGCACATCCCATGGAACGTACACGTACTAAATATTGCATATCGCGTATACGCCCCATAAATCATCTCTAAAAGTTTTTGTTTTAACCTTTCAACACATCCATAGACAGTTAGATCGAAAAAAGAAACGTATTTTCCAATTATTTTCCGCCGTGTTTCAGGTGAAATTCCATTTAAATTAACAGTTTGCATATCACAATGGAAATGTGGTCATTCGCAGTTAGACAGACAAATAAACTAAAACCGGCTATTAAAATGCTTTTAAATGGCATCAAAGAAAAAGCGCCTTTCGCCGTTTAGCCATTTTTAATAAAATAAATAACAAAACAATATTGAAAAAATAGAAAAAAAAACAATCAGCAAAAAATATAAAAAAAACAACGCTTTTAAACACATCTCAATGGCACGCTGACCACTAAAAAGCTAAACTAAGTTAGTGTTTTATGGTTTTAATATAGAGATTTATACAGCAAAAAAGAAAATAGAGCAAATTTGATATCATGTATGTTACGTTTGGGGCGAATGCAAATTGAAAAAGGTCAACCAAATGTATATGATACGCCTGGTCTATTTGTTGCTGTTCATTTCTGCTGCTTTAAAAAGGTATAAATAAACAGAAACCACTAAAATGTTAAAAGCTGTTTGGTTTTTGCTCTTTGTGATTTTACGTTGTTGTTGTTTTTCTTTCGCTGAATATAGCAATAAATCCATGTTCGGCTTTGTGAAATTGTTCGGAAATGTATACGTAGATTTTGGGATCATTGAAAAAAATGCAACATTCGTTTTTGGAATGTAAAATTAGGCCTTTTGGAAGTTATTTTTGAAATGAGTGGAAAAAATTGAATATAATATGTTTTCTATATACTACTAAAGTTTGATTTAATTTAGTGTATTGGTGTGAGGATGATATAGTTATAAATGGGTTATATAAATATGTTTTGGTATGAAGTTAATGGCTGATGCGAAGAAATCCTATCTAGTCGTACGAATAGTGGCCCTCCGTCAGGTAAATGATGTATTTCGTATACAGAGGCTAAGAAGTTTGTTCTAGTCGCATTTAATGGGTTATTACAACACCTCACGGAGTCCAACGTAGTAAGTATGTGTGTGTATGTGCCAATACAGAATGATTGGGAAGTTGCTCCACTTTCAATGTAGCCCCAAAATCTTGACTTACGGGTATAACCCAGGGTTTGCGTACCTTTGCGCTCTTATAACGCTGTAACTTAGTTTATTTTGGGTCTTAAAAATAAGAAACATATACAGTTGTCTTGCAAATACAATTTAATTTTTCCCCCATTTTTCATATTTGGATATATATTTTTTTAACAATATATTGAAAGTAAACCATACCACTTGGGAATTAGTTAAAAACGTTTAGTAGGGAGAAAAATGCTATTAAAACATCTGACTTTGAGGTCTACTTAAAATACCAAAAATTCGCCAAAACATTTAAATTATGAACAAATTTCTAAAATTTGCCAAATTCCCAAAATGAGGAAATGTGTTCCAAATTTGGAGCTTTTTATATCCTACATCTCTTCGTGGAATAGGGTAAGTAAGTGATATAAAGGGAAGGGTGAGCTATAGGAAAGTTTTTCAAAAAAAAAACACATAAAATTCAGAAAAATTCATGAAATCTTTATTTGAATCGATAGTACGGTCCATATAATTTAATGTTTGAAGATTATTTCATGCAAATGTTGACCTTGACTGCACCTCAAATGGTCCATCCGCTTAGTCCAATTTTGGCATACTCTTTCCAACATTTCGGCCGGTATCTCACGAATAAATGCTTCAATGTTGTCTTCCTTGACTTGTCTGTATAGACATGAGCTTTAACATAGCCCCACAAAAGATAGTCTAAAGGCCTTAAATCGCACGATCTAGGCGGCCAATTGACCGGTCCCGAACGTGAAATAAAATGTTCACCGAACTCGCCTCTCAATAAGTCCATTGTTGCGCGTGCTGTGTGGCATGTGGCACCGTCTTGTTGAAACCACATGTCATGCAAGTCAAGCTCTTGCATTTTGGGAAAAAAAAGTTGGATATCATCTCACAGTTACTTTACGTTTCGCATCATTTTTGAAGAAGTACGGTCCAATGTTGCCACCAGCCCATAAACCGCACCAAACTGTTTAAATTATACTGGTTAAATTATAGACCAAACTGAATATGTTTGACTGTGAAACAAAACACGAAACGTGCGTCAACTGTTTAAACCAGTGTTGCCAAAAAGATAATTGCTAAAAAATCACCCTTTATATCCACTTTTTAATGTAGCATTCTTCCAAATGACCCCATTTTTGCTATTACCCCTCTAGAAGCCATATTTGAAATCGGAAGTTTAAATCAACTTTTCACATCATTACTGATGAAGTTGACCATGGGTCACTGTTTTGATATTTCAGTTAGGATCACAGCAAAAGTGGAGCATTACCCAAAGATATTGCCACCGATCATTGTCAATTTCTGATTTATTTACCTAGCACTCAAGGTTCAACTTATTACATCCAATCGTAATGAAAATGTCATTTTTACCTAGGCGCAGCTACAATGAGGTAGGATTAGACCGATTTTGTTCGTATATATGCCCATCACATGTAAAGGGTGGTAAGATTGTAAAGGATGATGACTGTTTGGTGCGGTTTATGGGCTGTCGGCATCATCGGGCCGTATGTTTTCCAAAATGAGGCCGGTCAGGCAGTTACTGTGAATGGTCTTCGCTATCTGGTGATTATAACGAACTTTTTATGGCCCGAATTGGAAGATATGGATGTGGACGATATGTGGTTTCAACTGGACGGTGCCACTTGCCACACAGCTAACGAAACAATGGCTCTTTCGCGCGACAAATTCAATGGCTGTGTTATCTCACGTGGTGCCGATGTCAATTGGCCGCCAAGATCATGTGATTTGACACCGTTGGACTGCTTTCTTTGGGGTTATTTGAAAGAAATGTGTACGTCGATAAGCCATCAACAATTCAAGAGCTAAAGGATGAGATAATTCGGCACATTAACGGCATAGAACCTCAATTATGCCTCAGCGTAATCGAAAATTTGGAGGTGTGCCTCGAGGTTGCGGCGGCCATTTGGCCGATATTTTGCTCCATTCATAATTGAAGCATACCAATATTATCATAATAAAAAGAAAAAGAAAAATTATTGTCATATTTCCTAAATAATTTGTGTTTTATTCAAAATCAACATAGGCCCTTAAAATTTAACCACCCTTTATTTCACTAAGGAACACACTAAGAAAAAGTGAAGCATTACGCAAGGATATTGTCACCGCTCTTTATCAATTTCTGATTAATTTGCGTAGC
Organism: Polietes domitor; assembly: GCA_947397865.1. Lineage (NCBI taxonomy): Eukaryota > Metazoa > Arthropoda > Insecta > Diptera > Muscidae > Polietes > Polietes domitor. The sequence continues at coordinate 48,997,269 of OX377620.1, forward strand.
ACTATAGATTCAACTTATTACATCCAATCTTACTGAAAATAATCATTATATTTTTAACTTTTTTCATTTTTGGTCCATTCCGATCCCATGATGATCCTCACATTCTCGCAGGTTTTATAGAAAACTTTGCAAAAAATCCATATGACGTTGTATAAGGATATTCAAGGATAAAAGTATTATGAATATTTTTGTTTCAACGTGGACAATTTAATATGTTGTTTTAAAGCTGAACGTTCCAATGACACCTTAGCTTTTACAATCTGATGATGCACACGTACAATAACACTGTGTGTAATTTTTTAAGTCATAAAGGACACCACGTGATAAAGGACAAAAAAAAAGATCCGTGTCTCCCAGTTTTGTCCAAAGTAAGGAACTTTTTTATGGGCCACAAAGATTTGGGGCCTCAGTGTTCGTTTTGCAAAAAAATTATCATTTTCTCAGGCTCATATCTTACAAACCGTTTGGATTTTTGATTTACTCTCTAGGGCAAAGTGGGAGCTACCACTGTCACTAATAATAATAATAATAATAATAATAATAATAAAACTAATAATAAAAAATAAAAAGACATTTGTTTGCCTTTTGTTGTCCGTATATGGTTATACTTAAGAAATATTACACTATTACAATATAATGCAATTACGTATACTTAATTAAAATATAATGTAATAATAGTAAGTATACGTCCACATATTTACTCCCACGTGTAAACTCTCATTCAAATATCAAAATCTTACCCCAATTTAATCATATGAAAAAACATACCAAAACACCTAACACCGGGGTACGTACACGTTATTATGATATAATATAATTATTAGTAATAGTATCTCAATGTTGAAGTAACGAAAAAAACAAATTAAATTAAAAAATGTTCGGGAAAATTTTCACTTTTACGGCTACCTAAGCGCTAACTAAATGGTGTTAAGGGAAGTAGGAAGTACATATGTTCCAGAAAGTTGTTTACTGAGATCTTAGGTACCTGAACATGGAAAAAGGTTAAAAAATCGTTTTCTCTTTTAAGTTTTTTTTTTGCGATTTTGACCTTGAAGATGAAGTTTTTTGATTTTATATGTTCTTTATGCCAAGAGCTCCCACTTTGCCCCAGAGAGTAAATCAAACTTCCAAACGATTTGCAAGATATGAGCCTGAGAAAATGATCACTTTTTTGCAAAAATTACATGTAAAACGAAAAGGGGTTATATGTACACATGGTGAAGACTGAATATGGTTGGGGTAATGCTGTGACTACGACTAGAAGATTTGTTTGCCAATATCGACAATTCACCGACATACTGGAAACTGACCCTAAAAAGTAATAGAAAATGTTACTATGTCCAAGTGGCTACACAACAAATATGATATTAATTCACCACTCAGATGTAATAAGGCGTGAAGCCATAAAATATTCCGAAAAACGACAGTATCATTCACGAAAAACAAAACTTATAAATTAATTACAATAACGATTTAATTGAAATAATGGTTATCCAATCCGAAGCAAATTTGAATGTACATACATCAGTAGAATCGTTTATGCAAATTTAAGTGTAAATATCGCAAGAAAATTGTCATTTCAAAGACCAAATTGATGGCATGGAATTGAAACTGGACTAAAATAACTCTTACCGCAAATATTTAAAACATTAATTTTTCATTATTTTCCGTAAACTCCCTTTTTTATAAATTCAAAATTCTCAAACCAAATTTTCCTAAAAATTAATCAGATGGGAAGTTATCTGTGTTGTTTTTATTATTTCTGTTATATTTGGGTCATAATGTTATGTTGATATATATATATATATATTAAATACAATCAAATAAATCTGCTGCTTAAAATGTTCAGAGTACATGGAAAATACATCTAAAATGATCTTAGAGTGTTTTGGGATGATGTATCATTTTAAAACATCAATAACACAATTGAAAATAATTTATTGTTTGTAAAACAAGGATACAAGGATTTTAATATACACTCGTCAACAGGATTTTCAATTTTTAGTGGAAATTGCAATAACTCTGACTCTGCAAAGAAAATTTTAAGATTTTTTGCCTAAGACACGTCTAAAATCTTTTTTAAAGAAGAATATTTTCTGAAATTTTCGCGATATTCGGACCGAAGTGAACATTTTTTGGCTGGTTTGGCATGGAATGACTCATATATTGTGTGTTAACTATCTCCAATTTTTTCGAAGTTGCATCCATAATCATATTTAGTTACTATATAAGCATGTACCAAATTTCAAATTTCTACGATAATTCCTTCTTGTTTTGGCCACTCGTTGTATGAAACCGTGACATTGTGTGTCGGGTCGTTTTTTTGTGTCGATTTATGTTGGAAACATCTAAGTGCTAGAAACCCCTTGGAAAGTGTACTTGCCTATGATCGTCAAAGAGGTACTTATCTTATACAATTTATCCGCTCAAAATATGCATTAAAAATGTGATTATTACATCATGTTTTTTTATATATGAACCCATAACAAATAGTGGCCCCTTAATTTAAGAGTGTTTATTTTTTTGCTATATGTTTGTCCAAAAGTCTATCCATAAGACTCATTTTTGATACGACTACCGGCTCAGTTGCTCTCCACATGTGGTTATGGTATTTTATATATAAATCAATTCATCTTTCTTTTAACAAATGTCAATTAAGAAATGTCATAAACAAGCCGTATCCTTTACAACCCAATATCCTATATAGAAAAAACATATTTGTTTTTAGTTTTCAATTTCATGTTCTTCTTATTCCTATCACAGCTACAAATTTTAGATATCATTTCTGTAGATTTGGTATTTGATTTTTCCGTAGTTTTAATTGAAACGTAGAAATCCTTTAAAGTTTTATATTTTTGTTTCTATGTCACACAGGTATGTGCGACGACAAACTTGTTGGCAAAAACTGGGATTCATTTTTTTGCTACATTTTTTTATACGGATTTTCAATGTTATCTGTATGGAAATACGGATAGAATACGATTACATTTGTTTCTCCGTATTTCTATAGATTATTTTGCTGTTTTTGCAATACTGGCTGGTAGTTGTTTGATTTGCTTTTGTAGTGGAATTTTACCGAAAAATACACATATGCACAGATATTTCCTTGGAAATTTATGGTTACACGTAGAAGCCACAATACATCCAATTAAATTTTTAATTTATTACAAACCTTGGAGAAACATAAACCCAGAGGAAGATTGGCACAACTTTTGGTGATCAATTTTTTTTTTATTTTTTTTCTCTTTCCCTTTCAATTTCCCTTTCATCGCATGCACTAATCAAAAAAAAGTCCGATATTTTTGCATGAGGATACTCAAAAAGCTTAGGAAGTATTTCATAAAGCATGACGCATTTCGTCACCTGAAATTCTGCATGATGAAACCCACATTTTCATCAGTTTTTCATGAGAAGTAAAATACGTTAAATTAAAAGATTCGTATTGTGTTAATAAATTCTACATTTTTGGTTGCAGTGGTCGACAGTTTTTTGAGATTGTGTAGTTCAGTCATATGCTATTTATTGAATATGAATATTCCCAAAAATTGCCAATTAACTTTATTTTATTAATTTTAAATTATTTTTGCTTTCAGTGAGAACCCAGAGAGGAACCCACAACCGCATGCTGATACTTAACTTTAGAAAAAAGTTGATTCTTTAAATCCTTTATCAGTCAGCACTCGAACCATTATCGCGCTACAGTAGAAATGCTTGGAGTTATTCGAATTTTAGTGAAAAAACTACGTTGATTTAAAAAAAAACAAGAAAAAACTACGTTAAGTTCGGTCGGGCCGTTTGTATACCCTCCACCATGGTTGTTTTTTTAATATAACCAAACCAAAACAAACACAAATATTGAAAAAAAAATTTCATAAATAAATATAATATTTTTGATATTTCAAGTGACACATACACATAGTGACACACGTTTATACGTCAAAAAATATTCTTATATATATTTTTCAAAGAAGCTTAAATACCATAAATATTGGCAGATAGTGGGTGTTACAGTTGGTTGCATTTTCCATTATATTTTAATTCCAAAAGTAAAAATTTTGAAAATCCATTATATCGAGTACGTACTGCAAAATAATCTAATCTAATCTACTAATTTGGAAAAATATTTTAATATTTCTTGATTCCATCTACAGCCTAAATTGATATCCATTTTGATAGGAAAATTAGTAATATTGAAGATCCACTATGTTTCAGAATGGAATGTACACACCTAATTTCATGATTTTAGCTACGGCCGTTTTATTGGTACCAGTTTCACTACGTTTTCCATTTTGACCCTAAAAGTACGATTTCTTACTTCTTTCATCCGCATCGCGTAGGTAGACAGTGCAAATACTACTTCTAGCTACAGCCGTTTGATTGTAGTCAATTTTAATTCCATTTAGATCCTGCTGGAAAATTTCGAAAGATATCTTTATTTTTTGCGTCACCGCAGTCAGAGAAGTGTACACGCCGAATTTCATTATTTTAGCTGTGCCGTTTGGTTGGTACCATTTTTATCCCCATTCGCTCCATTTTCCGGCTTAAAGTACCAATTTCGTAAAAATCGTATTCATTTCGCATCTTCCCAGTCAGATGAATGTACACAGCGAATTCCATGATTTCAACTTTAGCGGTTTTGTGGGTACCATGTTTATACCTATTTTCCAATTGTATTCTTTAAAAGTACGAATTTAAAAAAAATCTCTAGTATACGTAACTACGCAGGTATTGTCGTATTATTAATATCATTGGTACCATTTTTATCCCTTTTTGTCCCATTTCGCCCGCTAAAACGTGTATATCATATTGGTGATTTTACAAGAGGAATGTAAATTAAATTAAAAAGTGTTTAGCTAAAATAAACAAGTAAGAACGGCGTTAAGTTCGGCCGGGCCGAACTTTATATACCCTCCGCCATGGATTGCATTCCACAGAGGCTTTCGAGTTTCGTAGAAGTGCAGTAATATTACAGGAAAATATTTTTTTAATATAGGCAAACCAAAACAAATACAAATATTGACAAAATAGTAAAATTATTTTTTTTAAATATAATATTTGTATTACTTTAAAGCACGTTTATAAGGCAAGGCTACCAATACGTTTACATATCGAAATACTAGTTCAAGTCAATTCAAAAAGCTTAAATACCACAAATATTGGTAGATAGTGGGTGCTACAGTTGGTTGTATTTCCATTATATTTTAATTACAAAAGTACAAATTTTGAAAATCCATTATCTCACGTACATAGTGCAAAATAACCTAACTTCATGATTTAACCATTTTTTGCCGTAAATTAAAAAGTACGAATTTGGAAAAATCTTTTTATTCCGGGTGTCTACGCAGTCAGAGGAATGTATACATCAAATTCCATGATTCTAGCTGCAGTCATTTGGCTGGTACCGTTTTTATCCCATTTTTTTCCCAATTTAACCCCCTTATGAGTACGACTTTCTAAAATCTCTTTATTTTACGTGTCTACGCAATTGAAGGAATGTACACACCTAATTTCACCATTCTAGCTGTAGCCGTTTAGTTGGTACCCATTATACTCCCTCTGTACCCATTATATCTCTTGAAAGTACGAATTAGAAAAAAATTCGTACAGAGGAATGTATACTCTGAATTTCACGACTCTAGCTGTTGTCATTTGGTTGGTACTATTTTTATCCCCTTTTTTCATTTTAACCCCAAAAAGTACGAATTTCCAAAAATCCGTTTATTTTACGTGTCTACGCAATCAGACTAATGTATACTCCGAATTTCATTATTCTAGATGCAGCCGTTAGGTTGGTACCATTTTTATCCCTATTCTATTCCCATTTAACCCCTTAAAAGTACAAATTTGGAAAAAATACTTTTACTTTATGTATCTACTCAATTAGATGAATGTACACACCAAATTTCGTGTTTCTAGCTGTTATCGTTTAATATGTACCATTTTTATCCCTTTTTTGTCCCATTTCGTCCCCTACGAATAAGAATCACTTTATGGTGCACGTTTTTGCTATAAGGGGAATGTTCATTCCAAATATCAAGTAAATACAAGCAGACATATACAAAAAGCAAGCTGAAATACTGTAAATATTAGGGTATTTTCAGTCCTTGTGAGGGAAACATGTTTCCCTCTGGGCCGATTTCGCCCACTTTCAATACCAAACGGTCTGCAACCATAAAACACATTTAGGAAAAGTTTGAACCTCCTAGCTCATTTCGATCGTAAGATAGCGTGCTTTCAACAGACAGACCTTTTAGACCTTCCGAGGGGAACTTGTTTTCCCTTTAGATTTCACGCAGTTTCAATACCAACCGATCTTCGACTATAAGACGCATTTACGGAAAATTTGGACGTGCTAGATCCTTTCGTTTAGATGCTAGCTTGCTTTCAACAGACGGACGGACTAGATAGTCTTAGTCTTTTATGACGATCAAGAATATATAAACTTTATAGGGAATCAGGTCTATATTTCAAGGTGTTACAAACGGAATGACAAAGTTCGTATACCCCCATCCAGGTGGTGGTGGAGGGTGCAAAAAAAGATGGAAGCACTATTATTTTCTTACAATGCCTTGTCGGAAATTTAGTTTTATCCCAAACAGCAGCATTTTTTCTCTATAAAATACTATTCTATATGACGATACTCTTCGTAAACATAATTCGTGTGGAATCAAATCATATAAAGAGTGATTTTTTTGAGGTTAGGATTTTCATGCATTAGTATTTGACAGATCACGTGGGATTTCAGACATGTTGTCAAAGAGAAAGATGCTCAGTATGCTTTGACATTTCATCATGAATAGACTTACTAACGAGCAACGCTTGCAAATCATTGAATTTTATTACCAAAATCAGTGTTCGGTTCGAAATGTGTTCATGTGTTCGAAATGTTCAGCGATGAGGCTCATTTCTGGTTGAATGGCTACGTAAATAAACAAAATTGCCGCATTTGGAGTGAAGAGCAACCAGAAGCCGTTCAAGAACTGCCCATGCATCCCGAAAAATGCACTGTTTGGTGTGGTTTGTACGCTGGTGGAATCATTGGACCGTATTTTTTCAAAGATGCTGTTGGACGCAACGTTACGGTGAATGGCGATCGCTATCGTTCGATGCTAACAAACTTTTTGTTGCCAAAAATGGAAGAACTGAACTTGGTTGACATGTGGTTTCAACAAGATGGCGCTACATGCCACACAGCTCGCGATTCTATGGCCATTTTGAGGGAAAACTTCGGAGAACAATTCATCTCAAGAAATGGACCGGTAAGTTGGCCACCAAGATCATGCGATTTGACGCCTTTAGACTAGTTTTTGTGGGGCTACGTCAAGTCTAAAGTCTACAGAAATAAGCCAGCAACTATTCCAGCTTTGGAAGACAACACTTCCGAAGAAATTCGGGCTATTCCGGCCGAAATGCTCGAAAAAGTTGCCCAAAATTGGACTTTCCGAATGGACCACCTAAGACGCAGCCGCGGTCAACATTTAAATGAAATTATCTTCAAAAAGTAAATGTCATGGACCAATCTAACGTTTCAAATAAAGAACCGATGAGATTTTGCAAATTTTATGCGTTTTTTAAAAAAAAAAAGTTATCAAGCTCTTAAAAAATCACCCTTTACTATGTTGTCATGTTTGTAATCATTGTATTGTACTCTTCTCTTTGTTGTGAAGAAAAATACAAACATCAGCTTAACATATGACAAGTAATAAAGCAAGTAAGCAACAAGCTAAATGACTACAACAATAAAAAATACTAAAAGTATGCATGTAACAGTGGGTATCAGTGGTATAAATTATTTAAAAAATGCAAAAAATAACTTTTTATAATAGATTTTGCTTTTTATAATTAAATAAAAATTAAAATTATAAAAAATCGCCGAATATTATAACGTTTTTATCTTTCTTGGCCATTAAAAATAGGGAATTTTCTCTTTTAAATTTAAAGCAATTTAAGATTAGCTGTTGGACTTCCGAAAATTCATGAGAAATTCTACGAGTGAAGTATCATCTGTCACTGTCTGGTAAAAATTGTAGACTCCTGGAATCATCGGATCAATCCTCTTCGAAGAAACAGCTAGCTACTGAATGTAGTTCGATATTCCCAAGTGATAATTCATCAGGAAGCTATGAAGAAGAACATTGATGTCACAACAACATTTCGAGAAAAGGACGAATCCCACAATGTTTATATATATAAAATGTATCCACTGAATCTCATAAAGACCCACAATTTCATTCTTCTCAAAGTAAATCTCTGTCCCGATTTGTACCCACTGTTGTCACAACTGTACGCACATGCAAAGCATAACTTTTGTCTTGCTGAGTATTGGCAGTGGACCTTCCAGTCAGGTCTGTCATAACAAAATAAAAAAACATACAAAATATAATAAATAAACACACACGCATTCATGTACACACATACATACATGTAAACCACATCAGTCTGCCGTTGGGTGCACACCAAAACCAGTCATCCTAAGCAACATTGATTACCTTCTTTCCAAGCGTTGCCTTAAGCTACCCCACGAGAAAGGAAAAATAAATGGGGACGACGACGACGACGAACAACAACGGATGATTGATCTGAAGTAATAAAGATGCCGTCGAGGAGACATATTTTTAATATTTGCAAACACTCGCATAGACAGACAATGCTGAAAGCAACGACAGTATGTAAAAAATGCGAGTAAAAGGTTATCAGGTAAGTGCGATATAAAGGGTGTCCTAAGAAGAACGCAATTTTTAAATCTGGCAACATTCGAAGTGTCATTGTTTGACATTTGAACAATTGTTATTGTTTGTTAGTAGAAGGTACGAAGATAGTAAAAATGGAGCGCTACACGAATGAACAACGCATTCTCATTGTGAAATTGTTTTACCAAAATGGTGAAAGTTTTGCGGCTACAGTTCGCAAATTGCGATCAATTTGGGGTCACAATAATGCTCCAAAAGAGTCAACTGTAAAGAGATTAATGGATAAATTTGCCGAAACTGGGTCTGTTAGTGATGTAAAGACAACAACGCGCCATCGACCAGGTCGATCGACCGAAAATGTCGCAGCTGTACGTGATGATGTCGCTCAAACTCCATCCACCTCAATTCGACACCGAGCTCAGCAAATTGGTGTCTCCAAATCCACTTTGCAGCGAATTTTGGCGAAAGATTTGCATCTTCATGCATACAAAGTTCAATTGACTCAGGAACTGAAGCCAACTGACCATGGACAGCGAAGGGAGTTCGTTAATTGGGTATTGGAGAGACAACATGAAAATGCTGATTTTGCCGATAAAATCATCTTCAGTGACGAGGCCCATTTTCATCTTGATTGCTTCGTCAATAGGCAGAATTGTCGCATTTGGGGTGCGGAAAATCCTCGAGTGATTCACGAGAAGCAAATGCATCCTCAACGTGTCACTGTGTGGTGTGGTTTTTGGGCTGGAGGAATCATTGGACCTTTTTTTTATGAAAATGCGGCAGGTCAAGCGCAAACAGTCAATGGTGTTCGGTATCGTGAAATGATAACCAGTTTTTTCTTGCCTAGAATTGAAGAAATGAATGTGGAGGGCATGTGGTTCCAACAAGACGGCGCCACATGTCATACAGCCAGAGAAACAATTCAATTGCTGCATCAGTCATTTCCCGGTCGTGTTATTTCGCGTTTTGGAGATCAGAATTGGCCGCCTAGATCGTGCGATTTAACACCATTAGATTTTTTTCTTTGGGGTTTTTTGAAGTCGATGGTTTACGCGAATAAGCCGACAAAATTAGACGCTGCATTAATGAAATACCGCAGCATTCATGCAAAACGGTCATTGAAAATTTCATTAAAAGATCGCGTGCATGCCAGCAAAGCCGCGGCGGCCATCTGCACGATATATTGTTCCATACATAACCTCATTCTGTCTACTTTACGATATAATAAAGTTTAACGATTTTTTCTTAAATATCTGTGTTTTATTTAAAATTAAAAATTGCGCTCTTCTTGGGACACCCTTTATTTATGGATTAAAATAAAATGTGATGTATTTTAAATTAGCGTGAATGTGCGGTGTGTGAGCTCACCTTTGATAGATGGTAACCTAACGGAAGGATTGCTACCACCCTCCAGCCAGTAAGGCTTTGTGGGAGGTTATTGGTAGTCTGATCGAATAATAGTCTAGAACTAGATTGGCGGTAAATCGAAACAGATAGTTATTATGTCTACAAGCAAAACTTTTGTTCGAAAATTTATTGTAGCTGTATATATTGATTGTAGGTGTGGGTATACTAAAGTTCACAGTCTACATTGATAATTCGGCAACGAATGATGGATTGGAAAACATCTAGTAATGCTTGCATACTACATCGAACCGATCGATTAGAACCCCATAATCGACAATGTTAGCCACAGTTACCGCTAAAAGAAATAAGTTATCAAACATAAATGCAAAGTATGGATTCTTTATATGATAATAAATAATATCCGATGAAATAGATTTTTTTATAGAAATTCTATTCTTCTATTCTATGCCAATCAATCAAATCAATTCAACGATTTATAATATCGTACAAGAAAATGAAAAAAAGTGATGGGTCATGGAAGTGTCTACATAATTCTGAAACCTTGCACGAAACAAACTATAACTGGTTACTCGGTCTTTCATAGTCTGATCGAGTTAAGGTTTAAAAGGGCTTGATACAAAGGCTTACAAGGCTTGATTCAAATCAGTTTATTATTTTCCAGGAAAATCTAGAAACTCGATATTTTTGCAATTTTAGAAAGTGGAACGTAAAAGTCAAAAAAGTCCCTTCAAATTTAAATCCTTCTTGAAACTTCAAGACAAATTTTCAAAAATATATTTTATCCTTAAAATGTTTATGCATACTTAAAAATGCCCAACATAAAATTAATTGTCCATGACCAACAAATATGCATTTTTATTAAAATTGAGATCCAAAACAAAAATTAATCAGTTTTTTAAATTATTTTAATGTGAAGTCCCTTAGCTCTTATTACTTTTCTACATACTACTTTCATAGTATATGTTTTTAGTTAAACAATAACATGATGTGGGGAACTTGATCAAGATCCGATGTAAAATCTGCATTTTAAAATAGTAATAGCGTAAATCGGAAGTACATTTGTATGGGGGCTATATCGAAACATGGACCCATATAGTTAAGTTTTATAGTAGGTCCTCATAAAATTCCACAATATAGTTCAGACAATAAGAATTCTCTTAGACATTAAATTACAGCACTTTTATCACTTGGATCCACTGTAAAAAGAAACTCAGATTAGCTGGACTATAAATTTATTCTGCAAAAATGGTCTACTCAACATGCCCTTTCAGAATTGTAGCTATTCTGTACCATTCAAAAAGTCTTACTTTGTTGTGCAGTGTTATTTATATTAAATATTTTTAATTCCGACAGCAATCACATTCATAAAAGTTGTGTATTAAGAACATGGAACACCATCATGAAACTTATGGAGCGTTTTTCTGCCACTATTAATTGTTAATAAAATTTATTTAACAAAAAATATTTTTTTATAAAATAAATAAAAAATATATATTTCGAATATTTGACAATTCTCTGTAAAACTGCAAGAAATTTGCTTGAAATCAGAGAAAAATGAAATTCATACCAAAAAATGTTTTTTTTTAAATTACCATATTACAGAAATTTATTTTCGATCCACCCTAGTATCTACAATTTCCTATTTTTCTTAAATCGGGTACTGCAGCCTTATTCACAATACAGACAAGTACAAATTTGAAAATTTCGTCAAAATGGGAGAGGAGATACAAATTTGGTGATCACTTCAATTTCCTTGTGGAACGAGGATGTTCAAATTGTCAAAATATCGTTTATCTTTGAATAGTCATACATAGAGCAATTTGGATTTTTTGCAAAATTTGTAGTATTTTTAACCAGTAAGGAAAGGCTAAAGTCGGGCGGGGCCGACTATATGATACACTCCACTTTCTATCAGAATACAATTCAATTCGGAAAAAAAGTGAAAACGGGAAGAATTTTTGTATGTTTCCTAATCAAGGATAATCTGTTGTAATATGTGGTATCTAGAGTGAAAAGAGTCAAATCGGGAGTGAAATTCGTATGGGGGCTATATCTAAATCTGAACCGATTTTCTTCAAATTAAATAGCGTTCGTCCTTATCCCAAAAACTTTGTTGTGCAAAGTTTCATTTGGTTCTGGCTACAATTGCGACCTGTACTTTGATTACAAGAATAGATGGACAGACGGACGGACGGACGGATATTGTTAAATCGATTCAAAAAGTGATTCTAAGTCGATCGGTATAATTAACAATGGGTCTACCTCGCTTCCTTTTGGGTGTTACAAACAAATGCACAAAGACATAATACTCTCGTGGAGTGTATAATAAAACTGTTTTACTTCCGCATCTTATATCCGATTTACGTTTGAAAGTGCTTTCTGGAAATGTACTCATCTCTAATTCTGCTTTTTGGAATTTCCTAAACACTAAAGAACCGCAACTTTTTTAAATATTTGTTCCTCAAGGGACCATCATGCTAAAAAGATGATCCCATTTAAAACTTTTGACAGGTTTTACCGAAAATTGTGGACTATTTTCTGACAAATTTTGCAAACAAAAATCGAAAATAGAATATTCAAGGATAAAGGATATTATGACATTTTGATCAAACTTGTTCAACCAGGACATGAACAATGTACTATATCGTTTTGAAACAGTCGAATGAGTTTTCCGATGATACCTTAGGTTTTATAATGAGATGAAATTAGTGCACCTAACACTGAAAATTGATAACTATGATGAATCATAAAATGCAAACTACATTGAATAATGTCAACATTTTGAAGGTCAAAAAATTCGAATCAACGAGGACAAAAAATGTGCCAAATGTTATATAAATCAAAATGGGTGGGGTTCAAAATGACCGTTCTTTATGTCGATCATTTTGGAATCACCCTCTAATAAGTTGAATTTTGAGTTCTATGTAAACAAATCGGAAGGTACAAATAAACGGGGCTATATCTTTGCATTATGCTCCACTTTTTCTGTAACTGAAATATAACGTGATGTAGAAAATACGTCTAAAATTTCACCGGAGTCCTGTTCGAATGAGGCCTAGGGACAATATGAAAACATAGATCCATATGGTCCACATTAACAGTGGGTGAAATAATCCATGTTCTGAAAGGTTTAATTTCTATCGAAAAAAAGTATTTTTATTCACACCATACTCGTATGTGTGTTTCACTATACACATTTCAAAAATACCATGCAGAATAACAAAATCATTAAGAATAACCCAAAACTACTTAACAAAAATAAACACTTCCAATTTGATACCCCTTTTGAAATTCAAAGTATGTGACCGTCTTTTCACCGGCGACAGGTTGTAAATGTGGAGGAATTTAAAATACATTTACTTAGCAATGGCCGGAAGGGGTGAGTGGGTGAGGCGAAGAATGTTCTCAATATTTACCTACACAAACCTGGTTGCGAACATAATTACAGTGTTTGGATGAGTGAGTGAGTGTGATAATGTCGGTGGGAGCATATTTAAGTCTGGGATTTTGTCGCCATTATTAAAAATTCGGGAGGGAGTGCGAGCATGTGAGTGCGTCTATGTTGGCCCCGGCTGGTGACACGTTTTATTTTGATTATTAAAATGGGTTGTTTGCTCCCTTAATGGCTGTGGCAAATGTTTGATTACATCAATGTTCGGCGTTTTTTTTTGTTTTGTCGTTTTTTGCTTATTTTCGGCAATCAATCATTGTTAGTGAAATTTTGTTGGCTTGTTTGTTTTTGTTTTGTTTTCCTGGAACGACGACGACAACGACACCATCTTTTGATGAACAAAATATTGATTATGACATATGAGAAAAGATTTCACATTTATATATGTATGTATGTATGTATGTGTATATATATATTCACTAAAATATATTGTTTGGGGAATCAATCATCATATCAGCATCATGTGTGTATGTACATTGTACCCACACATACATGAACATAAACAAAACCGCCATTAATGACACGAGCGGAATTTATTCCACTTATTTATATGCAAATATCAGCGGAGATGACAAAAGACTGGCTTTGGCAATGATTCAAAAGACGAAAGACAAAAACAACTGCTGGTAATGGATTGTAGACGTCAACATCTTCTTGTCTTCAAATCAGTTCATTACTTGGGATGAAGGGGACTTAGCAAACAAGGATAGATTATATTTCATTATGTGTGCGCAGCACCTGCTCCCCGAAAAAATTAAAGAAGCAAGTAGGAAAGGCTAATGGCGGGCGTGGCTGATTTTATGATTTTTACTAACAGTACCCGCTGGTTCACACGCGAAAAAGCCAGGTATTTGTTATTAGTTTTATCCGTCTCTTTCTTAGGATAGTATTTATTTGATTTTCTTTTCTAAAATTGTAAATTGGAAACACTCATATACAGTCAAAGGAATATGCTTGTCGATGTGCCCTGTTTTAGCTGAACTCCCTTCGTATATATATTTGTTATCATTTTCTACCCAGTTTTTAACAAAAAATTAAAACCGCAGAGCCTTTTATTCGAAAAAAAATCCATTTTGATGGCGCTTCGTGATTCTAGCTGTAATCCTAAATATGGTACCATTTTTATCCCTTTTTGTCCCGCTAACCTCTTATAAGTACAAATTTCGAAAGATCCAATTTTACTGCGCTTCTACATGGGCAGAATAACTTACATACCAAATTTCACGACTATAGCTGCAATACCATTTTTATCCCTTTTTGTTCCGCTCACTTATTATAAGTACACATTTCGAAAAATCCAATTTTACTGTGCTTAACTTACATATCAAATTTCAAGATTCTAGCTGCAATACTTTAGTTTGTACCATTTTTATTCCTTTTTGTCCCGCGCAACCCTTAAAAGTACAGACTTTGAAAAATACAATTTTAAAGTGCTTCTACATGGTCAGAGGAATTTACATACCAAATTTCACGACTATAGCTGCAATTCTTTAGTTGGCACCATTTTTATCCCTTTTTGCCTCGCTCACTTCATATAAGTACAAATTTTGAAAACTCCATTTACTGTGCTTCTACATGGTCAGAAGAAATTACATATCAAATTTCACGTTTCTAGCTGCAATACTTTAGTCGGTACCATTTTTATCCCTTTTTGTCTCTTTCCTCCCTTAAAAGTACAAATTTCGAAAAATCCCTATTTGTAGCTCTTCTACATGGTCAGTGCAAATAACACACCGAATTTTATGTTTCTAGCTACTGCCGTTTAGTCGGGACGAAGGTTCTATGTTTATCCCTTTTTGTCCCATTTTACCCCCTAAAAGTACGAATTTCGTAAAACCCTTTCTTAGTCGACGTCTACGTCATATTTGGGAACTACCCTGAAAATTTCATGACCCTGGCTTCAGCCGTTTTGTCTGTGGGCTGGTCAATGATAAGTCAGTCAGTAACGCAACTCTTTTATCTATATAGATTGGGGATATATATACACGTTTCTGGAAAAGTAGACAGATGACATATCTAGGACAAAAGGTAAATTTGAAAGTAATGCCTCAGATGACGATTTCTTTTGGAAATCTAAAGCTCTAAAATACATATGAAGGACCTTTTAGATTTAATCCGTTTTGGTGCAATGACTCGAACAAAAAATATTTTTTGGACATGGAAATAATTCTCCGAAAATTAGTTTCGTTTCCTTCAGAGTATTTAAAATAAATAAAATAAATAAAATAATTTCAAAACTAAATTTCGCCACCTAAAATTCTAAAACTATTCATAAATCTGAAGAGTTTCGTTTGCTACTTTAAAATGTTTAAATTTTAGTTATGTCCGTTTATATATCACAGAGCGCGAAAGACATAGCCGTGCGTGCATCTGTATGTATGCCGTGTTGAATCTTTAGAAGCCAAGCCAACATTCTGGTTACATCGTAAATTATACAATCATGCGACACACATTCATAGCCGCGTGCACTTATGCCGTTGCGGTTAATATCGGTGTTGAAGGTGGTCCATACCACGCCAGTTGTTCATAGACCAGTGCCACTGCACGGGTGTTATGAACAGTCGGTGTAGCAATCATTGCCATGGTTTATGCAAGTGATGCACACAAAGTGCTTGTGGCACATCTGCATAACTATCAGTTACAAAGTATGTGTCGTGAGTGTTCCTGCAAGGAGGAGGGGATGCCACCAAAGTTCCTTGAAGTGATTTTTGAGGAAAATTTAAATAAAAATTAAAACAAAAATAAAAAACTACATGAGTGAAATTCATGTCTAATGAAAATACATAGCTCTTCGATGTACAATATTTTGAAATTTGCTGCGTTTAAAAATTTTAATTTTTGATTTGAACCATTTTGCATCTATATTTTATAGCGTGCAAATTTATTTACAAATGGCATGGTGAAAAAATGGAAGGCCAAAAATGCGAAAATCCAAATATTAAATTTGCATGAAACTATTTGCTTATCATTTAGGAAAGATTTTATATTTTACCGTATTTTAAAAATATTTTTAATATATCTGAGTCACATTTTGTAGAATTAAGCCTATCATCATTTCCGATTTCAGGGTATTGGGGATTGGATTTCTTTTATTCGTCAAATTTTTTGTTTAAACAACTTATAATAGAAATATGTCAGAAATATGTTTCGAAATTAGGATCCAAATTTTTGGACGGAATTTCCCCACACTTTAAACATTTCCTTAATACAATGAAATAATGAGCGGTTTGTGTTGTCTATTTCTTCAAGTTATTGTTTGTTTCGAGCTCAGGATATATGGGAAGAACTCGAAAACTTTGAAGGACTAATACCAAACTCCATATATTATTATTAAATCTCAATTACGTATTAAAATAGGAAAAGTTCTACAGTTATACACCACATTTGTATTTTATTTATCGTTACTTTCGATTTCAGGATATTTGGGAGGGTTCAAATGCTTGGAAGGATTTCCACCAAAATAATTTTTTCATGTTTATACCCTAACACAATTCGTGGACTAGGGTATTATAAGTTAGTTTCGCGCCAAATGTTTGTAACACCAAGAAATAATCGAGCTAGACCCACATTTAAGTATACCGATCGACTTAGAATCACCAGCTGAGTCGATTTAACGATGTCTGTCTGTCTGCTGTCCATCTAAGCTTGTGCGCACTCTACAGGTCGCAATTGTTGTCCGATTGTCATGAAACTTGGCAGAAGTTTTTTTTTCTGGCCAATGACCATCGGTATTGAAATCGCTTCAGATTTAGATATATCCCCCATACAAATATAGCTCCCGATTTCACTTTTTCCGCCTTAGAAACCACATATTGTACCCGATTTTCTTTAAAATAGGTACAACATTTTATAAACGAACCAGAAACACCTATGGCGAAAGTGGGTAAGATCGGTTCAGATTTAGATATAGCCCCCATACAAATGTCGCTCCCGATTTGACTTTTTCCTCTCTAAAATCCACATACTGTATCTGTTTTTCTTTAAAATTGGCACAACATCTTATAATCCAACTAAAAAACCTATGCTGAAAGTGGGTAAGATCGGTTCAGATTTAGATATTGCCCCAATACAAATGGTGCTCCCGAATGTTTAACCGATTTTAGCCAAACTTTACATATTATATTTCACCAGTAAACATACATGGTGAAAGCGGGTCACATCGTTCCAGGTTTTAATATACCCCCATTCAAATGTCATTTCCGATTTAAAAAATTTTTTCAAACACATACAGGATTCAAAAATACTTCTCTATTTCACTTTTTTACCGAATTGAATTGTAGTGAGATAGAAAGTCCGTCCATCTTTAGCCTTTCCTTACTTATTTGGGAGATGCCCATATGTCCATACTTTGATATAACCCAAATGGGGCCCCATTCTGATCTATTACAGCCCTAGAAACTACATCTTACATCGGATCTTCATCAAAATTTGCAGATCATAATATTTTTCAACTAGGAATACCTACCGTGAATGAGAAATATATAGGCCCATGTTTTGGACCAGGCCCAAAATGTTGTTATAGGCCCCCTTTTGAAATGTCGGTCCGATTCTTCCTATTACTACTGTATAATTTGTATTTGTATGTCTGATAATTGTATCAATTACCATATTTTTAACCATATTCGTTAAATATGACTACAGACGAATTTATAGTAACTGTATAATTTATATGAACTACATAAAATTGCTCCCATAAATACCTGGGTTTAGTAATCAAAGCGAGGTACATACGCAGGGAGTGGTGTAGGGTATTATATATTCGGTCCCGTCCGACTTTAGCCTTTCCTTACTTTTTTTATATTTGAAAAATTGTATAACCTGCAGCGCACAGTGGAATATTGTCGTACAAGCTGTAGCTAAAATTAGAAGGAATATAACTAGGATCTTGTAATTTCATACACATTCCTCTTATTATCAAATTAGATTAAAAAAGTTTTTGTTAAAATCCACCCACAATCATGTAATATAAAATGAAAACGCCATGAATTTCTCATTTTAATATATAAGTTAAAACTAATTGTTTACAAGTGATTGCATTTGAGTCCACAATACACAAAATGTTGAGCTGTTTAAGATTTTTGAAATTTCTGATAAAATATATATTCTATCTTTTATTTGGTGACAACCAGCTTTTAAAACTTATTAATTAACTTGAGCTTAATATCTCACATGAACATTTGCATGCGCTCTAGAGAACAACTAAGAGAGAATTGGTTTATTTCTGTCTTAGAAGGTTTTGCCATTACTGTAATTAAATTAAATAAATAAGTAAATCGATCGAATTTAAAATGAATAAATAAGTCAATAGATTAACAATATTGCAATATATTTCCTATTTTTACAATTACGACCCATTTCACGTTGCCATTTAACATTTCGAGTTATGTCCCCTTATGTACTTGAATCATATCGTCAATTTATTTTCGGTTCTGCACTCCGAAAAAAGTGAACCCTATAATGAATTAACCCTCGAAGAACCAAATCGGTAAAACAAGTACAAAATATTTGCATATCTTTTGTATGGTAATTATGACCCAGAAAATTAAAATAAAAATCATCCAGAATCCATTATCTCTTTTCCTTTTGCCGCCAGGCGAGGAAAGTTAAATAAGTGCCTCAGGGTTTTATACTTATAAAACACACATTTTTAACTTTTCTCATATTCTATAAAAGCATAGTAATATAATGCCATACCTTTCAAGGAACAAAATATCCACTATTCTTGAATCACTATAAATCGGTTTAATATGTCTTTGAAAATATAACTTCGCGACAACGAAGTTTTTATGTTCACTTTTTTACCTCAGTAACTAAATTTTGTTGTAGAACTTAAACAAAAACTTGTAGATCATTGAAATATTCGAGAGAATTGTTATTAGGTGTGTGCCAGAGAGCACCGAATCAACTTTTAATCAAATCTTTCGACTTTGGTGATCAGTGCCTTGAGGCACTCTTAGGGTTAAAATGAATTAAAATTTAGGAAAATTGAACTTCATATATCGCTAAAGCAACATTTCCAAATATCAAGTTCAAACTTTTCCTTGAAAGTAGTACATTATGTGGACTTGATTCAAGTTCACTTCAATTAAATATTTACACAAACTGAGGAAAATTGATGTAAGTTTTTCGTTAAACCAAGTTAATTTTGCTGTGATATTCCTAACACTAAGTAAATTTTTACTCAAATCAAGTAAATATTTACTTAAACTGAGGAGAATTTTGCTGATTTCATCATCAAGGCAAGTAAATTTTTTACTTAAACTGAGGAAAATTTTACTTGATACGAGGAAAAAAGTGAACTTAAAATAAGTTAAATTTAATTAAAAATGATTCAAACAAATGATTTTCCAAACTAATTCAAAAAATAACAACATGAAATATTTCTCAAAAGTTTCATGATACCTCTGCCCTAAAGAGTTCAGCAATTATTCCATGATTGCTGCGAAAGCAAGATAGGCGCCTTTGCAGTGCTTGTTTAGAATAATTCTTGAAGTATTTATGAAATATGTTTCGGTATATGAACAAGACTTGCTTCTTACATTAATATTCAAGAAATTTTGAATAGATTTTTTATTAGTTCATTAATACTTAAATGTATGAAGAACTCAGCATAAATATCAGTAAATGGATTATCTTAATTTAAAAAAAAAAACACATTTTTTAGTAAAAATTTCCTAAATGGAATTTTTTCATACAAAATATTTCTCCAATTTAATTGTTGAACTAAATTGGAGTACGGATTTTACTCAGATTTTGGAATGCTATTTTTCGGAGGGTGTTACATTTGTTGTGTCTTTACCCTCACTTCCAATTGATAACCATTTATCCGCAATGTTTATATATTGATTATTATTTTTATTTTAGACCAATTATATCCTTTTCCATCAAAAACTATAATATAGAAATGGAAAAATTCCACCCCTCTCAAAAATTAGTTTTTTAATAAAAACCTGTCTGGACTCCAATACCCAAACCTTATCTTGGCGTGCTGAGGGCATGTGTCGCGGTTAGCATTGTTTGCTATTAATTTTTAAAAACCATTCTTTTCGCTTTTCCCTATTTCACTGCACATTCCAATTTTCATGACTTAAATCTGTCACGTAACAGTTTTTTTATACATACAGATATTGTCATAATAGCCCGACTTAACCAAATGATTCGGTCAAATACATCCATATTCATATTTCATTTATATTTTTTTCCGAATGCTAAAATTGTAATGTTCTATTTGAGCTGAATTAGTTAATTTCTGCAAGTCCCTTCGTATTATGGCATGTGCGTGAGGAAACGCAACGTCTTCACCAAACGAAATTGGGCTACACCATAACCGCCAGCAACATCGTCCACACCACGGATGCCAGCAACAACAGGGCCATTACCAATTGCCGTTTTTAGCCACCATCAATGCCACAGCGGCCACATACTTTGCACTTCGCCCTCGTTCATAACAGACATACATAGCTACACATACACAAACACATAGACATCTAGTTTTTTATCTTTAATGGTGATACGATGATAGTCGGTCACTGGGTATGCGAGTATGTACATATACATATGTATGTATGTATGCAAGCTGCCGCAGTTAATATAAATTGTACCCTTAAGTGTTGGCAAAAGTCAACTTAATAATGTACCTCACTGTACATTTGTGTATTTTTGCAACACAGTGTGTATGTGTGTGTTGGTGTGTGTCACCTGCACACATGGTGAACAAACATAGATTTCCGGTGCAATTGCACGTGTGTGCATGTTGTTGGTTATGTGAGTTTGCAATATTATGGTTTATTATAATTATGAGGCCAGTTACCTCCTAAAGGCATTTCTGGTTAATAATATGCAACTCATGGTTGCGTTGAGTGTGGGTCGCTTAGTCGCAGCAATGGTAGCAAAGGCCAGACTTACCCAATAGGAGGCCTCTAAACACATTCTGTAGGCCTGTGTCACAAATTCAAGCCACATTGACTATTAAAACATGGTGTCGGGGTAGACCTCTTATCGAGGCGAATTTTGAAAAAGGCATAGTTATATGGTTTTTAAATGTCTTACAAAGCAAATTTTTAAGACTTTTTAAACAAGGCCCTCAACTAGGCCCACTACTGCCCTGTACAGTGTGTGTGTGAGTGTTGCAAACGGTTGCCTTTGTTTGGGGCATGTATGTGTTCGGTCACCATATCAGTTCAAATGATATTCTTCGTAGATTACAGCTCATTATAATAATAAATTCTAAGCGCGCTGTGCCAACTATGCCGGGTGAAAATCCATTTTGTTATTGGTCATATCCCCCAACGATTTAGCGGCCTTTTGTTATCTTCGCATATATTAACAGCCATTTTATGCATGACCTTTGGTCCATTATGCTTGAGCATGTATACTTCTGGTAGTCATCGCCATGACTTAATAAATATTATACATATTCAGAGCGTGTGTGTGTGAGAGAGAGCGGGGTGTAGAAATGAATTGTCATACCATACCTAAGAATATTACAATCCAGATAATATTGACATGAATATTCTTGATTTCGGATTAAGTAGAAATTCCTTAGGGCTTTTCAGTTATTGCAAATATCGACACCCACAAAATATCAGTAGAAATCGTGCTACAAGGCACAGCGCTCCAAATCGAGTTTTAATTAATTATGTAACTCTTGAAGATAACGAGAAGTCTTGACGAAATTTTGAAAGCTTAAATCAAAGGTGTTTTCAATATTATTTGCAAAATTAGGGATCACTAGCGGGTATTTTATCCAAAGTTGGTCAACTCGGAAATATAAAATTTTGAAATGATTTACACTAAAATTACGTTGCGAAAAAATGTCATATTCTGGACGCTGCTTGATAACGGTATAGAATTACCAAGGGCCAAAACCAAAACTTTTAATAAATAATATCTATACCCTACACCACAGGGTATAATATCTTTGTGCATTTGTTTGTAACATCCAGAAGGAAACGAGATAGACCCATCGTTTATTACACCGATCGACTTAGAATCACTTTTTGAGTCGATTTAGTAATGTCCGTCTGTCTGTCCATCTATTGTTGTAATCACGATACTGGTCGCAATTGTAGCCAGAACCAAACGAAACTTTGCACAACGAAATTTTTCGGGACAAGGACGAACACTATTTAATTTCAAGAAAGATATATGTAAATTTAGATATAGCCCCCATACGAATTTCACTTCCGATTTGACCCTTTCCACTATAGATACCACATATTTCAAAAGATTTTCTTCAAAATTGGCAAAACATCTTATAGTTCAACTAGAAACACCTGTGGTAAAAATGTGTTAGATCGGTTCAGATTAATATATATCGCTCCCATACAAATTTCGCTCCCAATTTGAATTTTTCCGCTCTAGAATCCACATATTTTAACAGATTTTCTTTAAAATTGGCAAAACACCTTATATTTTAACTGGAAACACCTATTGTAAAAATGTGTTAGATCGGTTCAGATTTATATATAGCTCCCATACAAATTTCGCTCCCAATTTGAATTTTTCCGTTCTAGAATCCACATATTTCAACAGATTTTCTTCAAAATTGGCAAAACACCTTATATTTCAACTGGAAACACCTGTTGTAAAAATGTGTTAGATCGGTTCAGATTTATATATAGCTCCCATACAAATTTCGCTCCCAATTTGAATTTTTCCGCTCCAGAATTCACATATTTTAACGGATTTTCTTCAAAATTGGCAAAACATCTTATATTTAAACTAGGAACACCTATGGTGAAAATGGATCACATCGGTACAGATTTACATATAGCCCTCATACAAATTTCGTTCCCCTAGAAACCGCGTATTTTCAGAGAATTTCTTAAAATTGAGCATATGAAGTATATGCTCAATTCTTCAACTAGAAGAACTTATTGTGAAAGTCAGTCACTTCATTCCATGTTTGGATATAGCCCCGGTACAAATATTATTCTCGATTTGACAAATTGGACCAGGTCATATTAGCCTGTGATTAGGAAACATACAACAAATTTTCCCGTTTTCAATTTTTTACTGCATTGAATTGTTTTCCGATAGAAAGTGGAGTGTATCATATAGTCGGCGCCGCCCGACTTTAGCCTTTCCTTACTTGTTTTTTTTTGATATTTTATATCTACTACATGTTTCTTTTGTTCGGTGACTAATAATCAAATTTGACGTAGTATATTTTTCCATTAAACCCACCATCGTAAAAATCAGTTTTGTGAGGTAGTCTAGCACCAATTCGGAAAAAGTAACACATAAATGATTTTAGAGTCTGACTTATTTCTGCCATTTAATTTGAGATTTGGTGTATTTACAGACTTCTAGTAGAATTTTATGGCAAATGTTTTTTGTACAATATGTTGACCCGTTAATAACCCTTTAAGGGGTGCAAAAAAACAAAAAATGTGTTCTTAGTAGTATTGCTGAAAACCTGCTGTACTTAATATGTAAGGATCACAAGGATTCCTATGTCGCACAGTGTGCGAAAATTTCATATTTACTTACTTTTGGATTATATAAAATAGAGTTCGAATAAGAGAAACAATCAATAATCAGATGATAAATGCAAATCCAAGAGAGTTAATAGTACCAGCAAGAAGACCGTTCTTTTGTCAGGAAAAATTTAAATGTTTTCAATGAAATTTTTTTTCTCTGAATCTCAAAAGTTGCAATTTTCGGAATATTCCAAAATGAAAAATTTTTATTTATGAAGTGCTGTGTAAAAATAAGAACAAGTAAAAAAAGGCGTTAAGATCGGCCGGGCCGAACTATATATACACTCCACCATGGCTGTCGATTTTCGTAGAAGTGCATTAATATTACAGGAAAATATACATTTTTTCATATAGCCATATATTTTCATATATCTAAAGCAAAACAAATACAACTATTGAAAAAACAATTTTGTAAATAATTATAATATTTTTATTATTTCAAACCACACTTATAAGGCAAGTTTACCAATACGTTTACATATCGAAATAATACTTCAAGTCAATTCAAAAAATAAATAATCTTATATTTATATTTTCATAAAGCTTAAATACCATAAATATTGGTATAAAGCATTTCAATTCTATTTAAATTCCAAAAGTACAAATATTGAAAATCCATTATCTCACAGTGCAAAGTAACCTAACTTCATGATTCAACCAATTTTTGCCGTAAAAAGTAAGAATTTGGAAAAATGTATACACCGAATTCCATGATTCTAGCTACGGACATTTGGTTGGTACCATTTTTATCCCCTCTTTCCTATTTTACCCACTTAAGAGTACGACTTTCTAAAATCTCTTTATTTTACGTGTCTACGCAATTAGAGGGACGTATACCCCGCAATTCGTCATTCTGGCTGTAGTCGTTCATTTGGTACTATTTTTATCCCTCTGTACCCATTGTATCACTTGAAAGTACAAATTTGGAAAATAAAACTTTCATTTTCGTCTCTACGCAGTCTAAGGTATGTCCGAATTTCATGACTCTGGCTATTGCTATTTGGCTGGTACCATTTTTATCCCCTATTTTACATGTCTACGCAATCAGAGGAATGTATACCCCGAATTTCATGACTCTAGGTGCAGCCGTTTGGTTGGTACCATTTTTATCCCTTTTTGCTCCATTTCACCCCCTACGAATAAAAAGTACTTTATGGTGCGCCTTTTTGTTATAGAGACAATGCGCATACCCAATATCAAGTAAGTACAAGCAGACATATTGAGAAAATATGCCTAAATGCTCTAAAATATTAGTGGTTATTATGGGTATTTTTAGTCCTTGTGAGGGAAATTTTTTTCCTTTGGTCCTATTTCGCCCAGTTACAATCCCAACCGATCTACGGCTATAAGACGCATTTATGGACAATTTGGACGTCCTAGCTCCATTCGTTTAGATGCTAGCGTGCTTTCAACAGACGGACGGACATGGCTAGATCGTCTTAGAATTTTATAAAAAGTGCGAAAATATGAGGTATTTTGTGATATTTGTGTTAGATATATTAAACATTGTGTTATTTCCTAGGCCATAACTATAAGTTCCGCGAAATCCCAGGTTGTGGCAGGCACCAAAATTTTCGGAAGTTCCCCAACTTACTATATCCAAAAATTCAGCTTTCGTAGATTTTACTAAAAGAGTAAGCTGATCGTTATTCCCTACACCACTTCGTGGAATAGTTTAAGTTAGTTTCGCGCCAAATGATTGTAACATGTGATGATCCCATGTAAAATGTGTATTCTATGTAGGCTATATCTTTTTTTGTTCACTGAACCAAAACTCAGGGGATGTCCCCTATGAATGCAGCGCATTGCTTTGGCGAAAGGAAGATACGGTATTGGAAGGAGTAAAGAGGGAGTTGACTTTTGTTTTAAACTTCTGAAATCATAATTAGCTGGGAAGATATCTGCCGGAAGTCGATTCCACATACGGATAGTGCGGGCGAAGAACGAATTCATTCTATAATGTGTGGTGCGGTCGGTTGTCCAATTGATAAAAAATGGGTGAGAATTCCTGGAAAGTCGCGTATCTCTACCGAACGTTCTCACGGGCGGTATAAAATCACGAATATCCGAAGAACAAACACCATGAAAGTAACGATAGAACAAGGACACACAACCCACATTACGACGATGTTCAAGGGAAACAATAGAATTGGATATTCAACCGTCACCTATCAACACCATCGCCCTCCTCTGGACACGGTCAAGAAGATCAAGAAGCAGTGATGAAGCTGGAGCACCCGACCATATATGGGAGTTGTATTCCATCTTTGGTCTGATGTAAGTTGTGTAGATATTGAGCAGATCAGATGGTGTGAAATATTTCTTACATCGTTTTAAAAACCCTAAACATTTAAATGCTTCTTTCGACACTTCAAATATATGTTTTGTCCAACGAACATCACGTTGTATTTTCATGTCAAGAACATCGAGAGTATCTGATTGCTCAATATCTACACCGTTCATTAAAATCGACGACAGGATCAGCGAATCGCTTGTGAGACAACAAGGAGCACTGGGTCTTACGTGCATTAAAATCTACTCTATTCAGCCGACCCCATTCAGAAATGGCCAGCAAATCATGGCTAAGTGACTCATCCATTAATCGCCTTTTATCCTCAATTTCTTGACGACTTGGTCTATGATCGAATGAGTATGAATGACAGAGGTTGCTGTCATCCGCAAATGAGTATATTGGATTCGAAGTCCGATCCCAGATGTCGTCGATGAAAATAAGAAAAAGGGAGGGTGAAAGGACAGAGCCCTGTGGTACTCCTGCAGTTAACCTATGCTCGTCGGATGAGAACCCATCTACAACAACACGTATAGTGCGATCTCTGAAGGAGCTCGATATAAATCGTCGAGAAGTCATTACCAACACCAAAAGCGACAAGCTTTGATATGAGTGCGCCGTGCCAGACTCTATCAAAGGCCTTGGAGATATCTAGAGGAACAACCTTACTTTCACCAAACTGATAAATGGATTGATTCCATTTATCGGATAACAGTGTCATCAGGTCTCCCGTAGATCGATTCCTAAGGAATCCATACTGTCGATCATGAAGTAAGTCATTAGTTTCCAAATACATCACAAGATGGTGATTTACCATACTCTTCATAACCTTTGAGAGCGCAGAGCAAATCGCAATCGGGCGCTAATTAACAGGGTTATTAGCTTCACCTTTTTTAGGGATGGGCTGGATGTTCGCAATCTTCCAACGCGCTGGGAAAACCCCTGCACGGTAAGCAAGGTTGAAAAGATTGCGAAGTGGACGGGCAAGCGTCGAAGAGCACTACGTACATAGGACAAGTGCTGAAATGCCATCCGGGCCCGGAGATTTATTTACGTCGAGAATTGCGAGAACCCTTTTAACTGCACGTGTTCGAAAAAATATCTGAGGCATGGAAAAAAATAACACAATGCAATCGGATAACATTTGCGACCTTTAGAGTGCGAACAAGCTTAGATGGCCAGCAGAAGGACAGACAGACATCGTTCTAGCACGATTATTTCTTGGCGGAAAACTAACTTATAATACCCTAGTCCATGAAGTGGTGTAGGGAATAAAAATATGGTGATGTTACCCCTTAAGTGTACCAAAATACACCAGAAAATGTTATTCAACCGCCTTCGTCCAAACGCACGTTGCTTATTTCCAGCTGTTGCAACTTCTAAGAAACACATTTTCATGAATTTTCCAAACAAACAGACAAAGTTTTTTCCGCTCACCTTTCCTCAGCATACACATTATTCAATTGCTATGATAGAATTGCTTATTATTATGATTATTACGTATTTCATCTTAAATCATAAAAATGCAATTTCACAGAACTCCCTCCTCGCTTGAACTTATTTCACATTCTATTGTGCTCTAAAGTGAGACGACGGCAACGACGACATTCCTACTCCTTCAAAGTGATGTAAGCAGAAAGTGGATGACATCTTAAGTCGAGCACCGACAATAGGATGCCTCATAAATAAATGAACACTTGAGCACTGCAGTTAGACATGAGACAAAATGGAAACGGAAGTGTTAAATTGTGAAATAAGACAAAACTCACACACAGACACATACACACTCGTGCACACACAAAAAAAATCACATGAATATGAAATGAATGCGATAAAATGGAGGAAAAAAAGCAAAAAACACAATAAAATACATCAGAACAACAAAGTGGAGGCAACATCTTCAACTAGCAAACTGGTGCATATATGCGCCAAAGTATAACAGTTGAACATCGAGCAGCATCTCTGCCAGCTCCCTTCCATCCCTGTGATTTATTTCAAGATTTTCAAAACACAAAAAAAGTATCAAGCGCTGCAGTCATCAACTGCATCTTCAGCATCATCAGAATTATCGTTGTCATCCCATCGCCATCGTCATCAACATCATCGTCACCCCGACCGACAGCTTCAGCATCATGCCTGCTTATCACGATGATGCTATCTTTGGTTCAACGTGTTCCTATGACTATCTGACACAATGTGACATGTTATTATTTTACACAGAAACAGAAGCTGAACAACAGACGAAGAAGAACATCAGAGAACTGATACAAGTAGCAGCAACAAAGTCTATTTTGTCATGCATAAATAAAATGTCATTCAAATTTCACTTGAACAGCAGATAGACAGACAGAGTGTTGAAGGATTCCAGGAAGCTGAGCTGAGCTCATGATATGACCATGCCGAACATTTAATACCATACAGATGGTTTTTGAATCGTAAAGGTTAATTGATACAAAGTGTGCTAACAAAATCAAAAATCACATATTTTAAGGATTGAATCAATTGATTGATCACGAA
This sequence comes from Polietes domitor, assembly GCA_947397865.1. Lineage (NCBI taxonomy): Eukaryota > Metazoa > Arthropoda > Insecta > Diptera > Muscidae > Polietes > Polietes domitor. The sequence goes on from OX377620.1 coordinate 49,026,069, forward strand.
ATATAAATTTTCTTGTTATACTGGTCTACTACTATATCACGGTAATATCGCAATGTATTTAATTCCCGTTGTAGGATTATGGGAGCTGGAGATTCACAGAAAAAAATACTTGATCGTCTCTCCTTCTGTGTTGTTGCTGCTAAGGTAGCGGTAGAATGGATTCTGCAATATTAAGGTCAGAATCACAAGAGTTGAAACTTTGCCCCTTCTACTCAAAATGATCACATGAGTGCCCCTTGTCGCTTTTAAAATACCCTATTTAGGTTCCGACAGACAGGAATGATGGTTAGATTAGACTCATTGAGCCTTAAACAGCATGATTTTTATTATTTCGAGAACACAAAATTACAATGTTTTATCTCATAAGTGAGCTTAAAAGTAATCTTAAATCGAATTTAAACTTAAAATAATAACAATTAAATTAATTAAAAGTTTTTACGTACGATTTTAAAAAGTTATGGCAGTTTTTCATCTCCTCATTCCGGTGCCCCGTCTCAGGACTAGAAAATTCGAAAGATACCAATTTAAAATATTTTCAATACGTATGTAGAGCTGGGTCGCCGTCCATACAAATGGAAAATCAAGTTGCAGTCACCCCACGAAAATAAAGTTTGAATTGTTTAATGATGATTTGCAAAATATTTCGCTCCTACACCTTTTCCTTGAAAATAAGACATGCTTTGAACTTGATTCCATTTCAACTTTCCTCAAAGCAAGTAAAATTTCTTCAAATCAAGTAAATCTTTACTTAAACTGAGGAAATTTTTTAAGAAACTTTACTCAAATCAAGTAAATTTATACTCAAACCTCAAAGGAAAATATTCCTATTTTTTTCCTCAATCCAAGTAAGTTGTTACTCAAACTAAGTAAATTTGTAGTCATGTCAAGTAAATTTATACTCAATCTAAGGAAAATTTTCGGAAATTTTTCCTTAAATCAAGTAAATTTTGTACTCAGCCTGACTAAAATTTTCTTTCAACCAAGTAAATTTGTATTCAGCCTGACTACGACTATTCTGATAATTGAAATAAATTATTTCGCTTCAGAGTATGCAACACTCATACGAAACGAAACAACATGGTATAGTTCTCAAACGTTTCATCCTACTTATTCCATAAAGAGTTGAAATATTTCACCATGACTGCTGGGGAGGCTAGGTAGGCGCCTTCTCAGTGATTGTTTAGAGTAATATTTGAAGTACTTATGAAGGAAGTCTCGGCTAACGAACGAGAATTGATTACTATTCATGTATTTTTCTAAACACACTGAAGTATTTTTTTAGTCCATTTATACTTGATTGTATGAGGAATATGGCATACATTAATTACATTTATTTACTTTATTTGGAGTGATAAACACATTTTTAAGTAAAAACTTCATAATTAGAAATTTTCCATACAAAAAAATTCTGAATTATTTTCTTTTTTAAACGCTAGTAAATTTTCTTCCGCACAAGTATGAATATACTTAATTGTAAGAAGTTTTTACTAGACCCAATAAAATGTTTTTAAGTAATTTTACTACCCTATTTTGAGTATATGTACTATTTTGAAAAAAGGAAAGTGTACTCATATCTATTTAATTTTCCTTCTCGCAAGGAAATTTTACCTAAACTGGAGTAAAATTGTTAAATTAAATTGGAGTGTGGATTTTACTCAGATTTAAGGATGCTATTTTTCTGAGTGTAGATCAAGCCATCTGTGAGCTAAACGATCCTGAAAATAACCCTAAAAATCATTTTTTTCCGGTGTAATTTTTTTGTGTTATATTTTTCTCATTTTTTTTCTGAAATAATAGACCCTTGAAAGCACTTAAAATATAAATTTTGATTTTTAACTTAGAGAAACTTATTGGTCGCAGTAACTACCGAAAACTTTTTCGTATTTGGTGGTAGTACTTTATAAAATATAAATAGTTGCAGTCAATACCTTTCGAATGATGCGTAAATGATAAACATCGGAATAAAATTGACGTCCCAGCGTTTATTTTTGTAAAAAGTGTTTGAACATTTTGGCTGTGAAAACCATCGCCCGCATTAAATTATTTCCCAAAAATGGAGTCAGTGACGTTATTTTTCATCCCTTATTCATTATTTAGGCATCATTCGAAAGGTATTGATTCCTCCTATTTATTTTTCATTACACCTTTTACAAAATGTTTCCAAGAAATATGAGTTTTTAGCTGTCACCTTGAAAACCCTGAAAAAAAAATCAATATAAATGCCCAATAATTCTACCAATCAGAGTTATTCAAAGACAACAATCAAAATTTTTATTTAAAAACGTCGTTATTTCCTGAATTATAATGAAACTTGACATGAAAGACATTGGAACAGATTAAATTGTTGAATAAAATTAAACGCATTCAACTGCATTGCCCCGGTTCTTATTTGGATAAAGCTTCCATATATATGCTACTTCAGATTTTTTGCATACAGTAGCCTACAAAAATGAGATCGCTTTATAAAAATGATAATGACGCATTTAAATAAGTTCTGGGTTTCAGTGAAAATCAAATCAGGACAGATTTTTGTATGGAGGCTATATCTAAATCTGAACGATTTAGTTCAATTAAATAGAGTTCGTTGCCAGTAAAACTTAATTGTGGCAATTTTTGTAAGAAGCGGACAATAATTGCGACCTGTACTTTGATTACAAGAACATATGGACGGAACATATTGATTACAAGCCGGACAAAAACACCTACACACAATTTATTAAAAGGTCAACTATCCAAAATACATAATTTTTTGGTTCTGTAAAAAATCAAAACTAGACAAGGACCCAAGGATTATTTTGAGATATTAACAATAAAAAGAGGGAAATCGGATATATTTCAGAAATCGGCCCAAAAGTTGACTACTTTTCGTATTTTAAAGAAAATTAAAATTTTTATTTTTATGTTTTTTAACATATTTTTACGTATTAGTTTTTTATTAGAAATCGTGATTTCTTAGCTCTATTATGACGCCAAAACTATGTTAGTGCCAAATATAGTTTGTATGTAATAAATATTTTAAAAAATATGCTTTTTGAACAAATGAAATATATACATATATGGACGGGTTAAAGGATTCCCCGCTTTTGAAGGGTAATGTTTGCCTGCACGAAATTGTAACCTTGAACGATACATATAAATAGATAGATATTGGATACATATAGTGCAAAAAGTCAGATTTTTTAGTACCAAAACCTATTTACTCATTTTCGTCCTATTAAATTCCTATAGGTACACAGATAAAAAGGTGAGTAAATTTCCTTTATGATAATGCTAAATTTTATAACAATCGTAGTTAATTTGCCGGAAATATGTAAAAAAATAATACCTGATTTAGCAGACATATAGTGAAAAAAGTCCCAATTTTAACTTCCAAAACGCAATTTACTCATCTTCTTCTCATTATCTTCTGAAAAGTAGGTACACAGATAAAAATGTGAGTAAATTTCCTTTATACTCATGCTAAATTTTATAACAATCGGAGTTCATTGGTTTTTTACAGAACTAAAAAATGTCTACTAGAACAAAAGTTATTGAATATTGGCCGATGGATTTTGATTCTGAAATTACTGTGCGACGTTGGGAGAACTCAGAGTCAACATTGAACGCGAAATAGGGGACATTACAGCCGAAATATGTGGCGGATTCATCGAAAATAGGGACCAACTAATCGACCGCTGCCGACGGGCCCATGGGGGCCATATGAACGAAGACGAGTTCCATTCATAAATCTTTTGATTGTATTTCAAGTCGATTATAAAGTTTTGGAAATCTATCAAATGACTTGCTTTTTATTAAAAAAAAAAGTTGTCAAGTCCTTATTGGAAAACCTATGTTTTTCACTGTATCTGTTGTACTTTAATCCCTACGTCAAATAAATAAATTTTCATTAAAAGTCTGAGATGAGAACTGAACCTGCTTTAAAAGTCGAATGTATTCTGGATTATTCCTAATTGGAGTCCGATGAAAGGTTCTCTTGAACTCTACAAAAATGATAGTGATCAAAGCAGATCATATCTTCACAAACTTGTTTGTCCTCGGACAGATAATTCAATATGAGCAGATCCTAATGCGCAGACCTACCTGAGGGCGGTTAAGTTTTAGAAATGACAGAAAAACCACACTGTATATAAATATTTCTAAGATACACTCTGTATATAAATACAAGTAAGGAAAGGCTGAAGTCGGGCGGGGCCGACTATATAATACACTATACCACTCCCTGCGTATATACCACGCTTTGATTACTAAACCCAGGTATTTCATGTGAGCAATTTTATGTAGTTCAAATAAATACAGTTAATGTGTTGTCATTTATTTTGGTTTAAGACCAAAGGTTGTGCTGAAGTCTTCAACAGAACCCAAAATTAGCAAAAAGGCAAAGTTAATATAAATTCATCTTTAGTCAAATTTAATGAATATGGTAAATAATAAAGTAATTAGCATGATCTGGAAAAATTGATCAAGATCCAATGATAAATAGAGATTATACAGCGGTAATAGGATGAATCGGATGGACATTTGAAGGGGGCCTATACCAACACTTGAGGCCTGTGAAATATAATAAGTAAACTTTGGCCAAAATCGGTTAAATATTCGGGAGCAACATTTGTATTGGGACTATATCTAAATATGAAACGATCTTACCCACATTCTGCATAGGTGTTTCTAGTTAGATTATAAGATGTTGTGTCAAACTTAAAGAAAATCGGTTTTTAGTTGCATCATAACTAATTTTAAAGAAAATCGAGTACAATATTTGGATTCTAGAGCGGAAAAAGTCCAATCGGGAGCGATATTTGTATGGGGGCTATATCTAAATCTGAACCGATCTTACCCACTTTCGACATAGGTGTTTTTAGTTGGATTATAAGATGTTGTGCTACTTTTTTAAGGAAATCGGGTACAATATGTGGATTCTAGAGCGGCAAAAGTGAAATCGGGAGCGACATTTGTATGGGCGCTATATCTAAATCTGTACCGATCTTACATACTTTCACCATAGGTGTTTTTAGTTGGATTATAAGCTGTTATGCAAAATTTGAAGAAAATCGGGTACTATATGTGCTTTATAGGTCGGAAAAAGTCAAATCGGGACCGACATTTGTATAAAACTGAACCGATTTCCTACAAATTAAATACCGATCGTACTTGGCCAAAAAAAGTAACTTCTGCTAAATTTCATGATAATTGGACATCAATTGCGAGCTGTAGAGTGCGTATACTTAAAGGTGGGTCTAGTTCGATTAATTATTGGTGTTACAAACATTTGGCGGAAAACTAACTTATAATACCCTAGTCCATGAAGTAGTGTAGGGTATAATTAGACTGTCCTTGCATTTGCTATCAAATTCTGTTTTTCCATATCAGTTTATAAATTTCTGCAACAATGTGATGCGTATTGAAAACGTCAGCACCAGCACCTATAATGCCCTTGTAGCATGCCTTTCAAAGAGTTATGTGTTTAAGAAAGAAAAAATACTGATGAGTAATTCTCGTTGAATTGATAAGTGTTTTTTATGTTCTCTTTTTTCTATCTGATTGAGCAGACTATTGTCGGATGTTGATTTTTTGCTTTGATAAACGACTAAAGAAAAAGTCAGAGACGACACAGCACACAGAGAACACATACACCGATGCAATTATTTAAATTCAAATAGTGTGCAGTCGTTTATACGTTGTTGTGCTGCTGCATTGAAATCGGTGCGATATAAAACTATAAACATTTATTGTGTTCGTTCCAAGTCCTGTTTGTTCGTTTTTTGTTGTGCACGGCTCACAAATACACAAACAATTTGCGGTATGTAAATGGGCGCATATACGTTTGTACTTCTATGTGTGTGTGTGTATGTTGTCATCATGGCGATGGTGTAAGTGCAAGCTTTAGGGCAATTGTATGTAAAGTGTGCATTTCCTGTTACTGTTATACAACTTCGTATACTATTTCCTTCCTTCCTTTCGGGCGAAAACAAAACACACAGCGACATGTTGTCGTTGTTGTCGAACGTGTATAACTGTATCTGCATGAGTGTGTGTGTGTGTGAGAGAGAGTTTGCTGCAGACATACTCGGGTGTATTTTATGCATTTGAAACACACACACACACTCACATGTATACAGAGACTGACACTTATACTCTCCCAAGCAAGTAATGGCAATTCTGTTTTATTCTATTTTTTTGTTTGTGAAAAAGGAAATAAAAGCCAACGCAGTTTATGCATTCGTTTGTGTTATCTTTTTCAGTGTATATGTGAGCGAGTGTGTGTTTGTAATGGTTTTTAATACGGCAGTTAACACACACACTCCCATCCGCATCGAGAGAGGGTTGATATCCTAACAAGTTCCGCACTTGTTCTATGAAGGGTGAAGTGTTAAAAATCGCTCTCGGAAAGTGTTAGATATCCACATACACACACACACATATGAGCAGTAGTTGCACAACTGCAAAATAAGTGTCGTTTCCCGACAAGGGATACGCAGATTTCATTTGAAACTATTGCAGTTGCTGTGATAACATTCGTAATTGAAAGTATGGAATTTAAAATGAAAGGGTACCTTTCAATGGTGGGTTTGCCCCACATTCTTTGGTGAGACACTGGCCTGCAGGTTTTTAAGACTGCCAAAAAACAAACCTGTGACTAGAAAAAGGGGGTGAAAATACAATTATCTATACAAAAATTAAATAAAGAACATGGATATAAGAGGGGAAAGTCAATCAGTTCATCCGGTGATCCAATTCAAAATGTTGAACTGGATTTTCCAGCAGAACTTTAATGTAATCTATATATGAGTCATACCTTGTCAAGATGTACGGTTTTTGACCACGATAGCTGCGATAGTTTTTAATGTTTGTGTATGTATTCTTCTCACAAAAATATTGTATACTTATTTTTGGAAAAAATTTTGAAAATTATTTTTTACGAGTTATGACCAATTTAACTTTTTCAAAAAGGTGTGCTCATTCAACTCATGAAATACCTAACCGCTTTTAATGTGCTATGCCTCATTTTTAAGGTAATTTCAATTACTTTTAAAATATTGAAGTGGTGTTAGATTTTTTAAAGTTTTTGCAATTATAATTTTTTATTTTGATTTTCGGAATGATTACATTAATCCATTTTTTTTAATTTTAAAGTAGTGTTTTTAAAGTCCCTTTTTAAGCAACTGTGTGAGTTTGAAAGTGATGAAATGATGGCTTCTATTTTTTACGATTTTTTTTTAAATCAACCAGAATTACAGTGAAAAATCGTCAAAATTATAATTTTTGCATTAGTTCATAAACACAAGGTATAACAACAATGAAAAATCCGAGAAAAACTAGGTTATTGAAAAATATATATTTTTATTTTTTTTCTGACACTACAAAAAATTGGAAAAAATTAAATTTGCCCACACACAGAAAAAAGTGAACCATACAATGAGTTAAAATGAATTAAAGATTAGAAAAATTTAACTTCGAATTGCGCTAAAGCAATATTTCCTCATAACAAGTTCAAACTTTTCCATGAAAATAGTACATGCTTTGAACTTGATTCTTGTTCAATTTTCCTCAAACCAAGTTAATATTTACTCAAACTGAGGAAAATTCCAGTAAGTTTTTCCTAAAACCAATCTAAATCTAAGTAAATTTGTACTCAAACCAAGAACATTTTTACTAAATCTTAAAAATTTCCTAAAAGTAAGTAAATTTTTACTCAAACAAGTAAATATTTTTTTAAACTGAGGAAAATTTTGCTGATTTTTCCTTAAAACAAGTATTTTTTACTTAAACTAGGGAAAAAATGTAATTGATACAAAGAAGTGAGCTTAAAACAAGTAAAAACGGCGTTAAGTTCGGCCGAGCCCAAATTTATGTATGTATTGTATGTATTATCCACTATGTATTGAATTCCAATGAGGCTGTCGATTCTCATAGAAGTGCAGTAATATTACAGGAAAATTCATTTTTTTAATATAGCCAAACCACAAAAAAAATATTGAAAAAAAAATTATAAATGAATATAATATTTTTAATATTTCAAGCCACGCTTATCAGGCAAGGCAACCAATACGTTTGCATATCGAAATAATAGTCAATTCAAAAAAAATATCATGATTCAACCAATTTTTTCCGTGAAAGTAAAAAGTACGAATTTGGAAAAATCTTTTTATTTTGCATGTCTATGCAGTCAGCGGAATGTATACACCGAATTCCATGATTCTAGCCATTTGGTTGGTTCCATTTTTATCCCCATTTTCATATTTTACCCCCTTAAGAGTACGGCTTTCTAAAATCTCTTTATTTTACGTGTCTGTGCTATTAGAGGGATGTACACGTCGAATTTCATCATTCTAGCTGTAGTCGTTAAATTGGTACTATTTTTATCCCTCTGTGCCCATTCTAATCCTTGAAAGTACGAATGTGGAAAAAACTTTTATTTTTCGTGTCTATGCAGTCAGAGGAATGTATATTCCTAATTTCATGACTCTAGCTGCGGTCATTTTGTAGGTACTATTTTTATCCATTTTTTCCATTTTAACCCCAAAAGTACGACTTTCGAAAAATCCGTTTATTTTATGTATCTACGCAATCAGAGGAATGTATACACCGAATTTCATTATTCTAGGTGCAACCGTTTGGTTTGTACCATTTTTATCTCTCTATTCCCATTTTATCCCTTAAAAGTACGAATTTGGAAAAAATACTATGAAATTATGTATCTACTCAATTAGAGGAATGTAAACATCTAATTTCGTGTTTCTAGCTGTTGTCGTTCAATAGGTACCATTTTTATCCCTCTTTGCCCCATTTCACCCTTTACGAATAAGAATCACTTTATGGCAAATATAAGCAGACATTGTGAAAAAACATCTTTAAAAACTTCAAATATTAGGGGTACTTTCAGTTCTTGTGAGGGAAAATTTTTTTCCTCTGGGCCGATTTCGCCTACTTTCAATCCCAACCGATCTGCAACCATAAGACCCCCATCCTTAGGTGGAGGGTATAATTCATTTAATTTAACTAAAAAATCAAACAAATGGTTTTGCTTCAGAGCATGCAAAAAAAGTGACAACATTAAATATTTCTCAAAAGTTTCATGATAGCTCTGCCATAAAGAGCTGAGCTATTACTCCATGATTACTGCGAAGGCAAGATGTAGTGGTTGTTTAGAAAAATACTTGAATTATTTAAGAAATAAGTCTCTGCAAACGAACGAGAATTGCATCTTCGATTAATATTCAAGAATTTTCTAATCAATTTCAAGTGATTTTTTATAAGTTCATTAATACTTAAATGTATGAAGAACTCGGCACAAATTTCAGTAAACATATTAACTTAATATTAGCAAAAAGCACATTTTTAAGTTAAAATTTCCTAAATGGATTTTCATACAAAAAAATTCTGAGTTTTTTTCTTACTTAAAAACTTAGAAATATTCCACATAAGTATGCATTTACTCATTGTAAGAATTTTTTATTAGATCCAAAGAAATGTTTTAAGTAAGTTTAATAAATGAACTATTTACTATGACTTTGAAAGAAGGAAACTTTACTCGTACTTAGTTAATTTTCCAACTTTTAAGGACATTTTTACTGAACTGGAGTAAAATTTTTGAACTGAATTGTAGTATGGATTTTACTCAGATTTACGAATGCTATTTTTCTGAGTGCATAACCTATTTTTTCTTGGGTTTTTCATTTTTTTATACCTTGTGTTTATGAACTAATAAAAAAATTCTAATTTTGATGATTTTTCAATCTAATTCTGGTTGGTAAAAAAATCGCACTTGCAAACTCACACAGTCGCTTAAAAAGAGACCTAAGAACACTACTTTAAAATTAAAAAAGCAATGGATTATGTAATCATTCCGAAAATTAAAATTGTAAAAATTTTAAAAAATCTATCCCGATTTTAAGACACCACTTCAATATTGAAAAAGTAATTGAAATTAACTTCAAAACAAGATATAACACATTAAAATCGGTCATGTATTTCCGGAGTTACAGGCGATGGAATGAACACACCTTTTTGATAAAGTAGTATTTTTTCACTGTTAAATTGGTCATAACACGTTAATAATAATTTTCAATTTCTTTTCCAAAAATACGTATACAATATTTTTATAACAAGAATACATACACAAACATTCAAAACAAAAAAAAAAAACTATCGAGGTCAAAAACCGTACCGCTTGACATGGAATGACTCATATTCTTATATTAGGATAATGGAAAGGACTCTATCTTAGCCCCAAATATGTCTTTAAACACAGCTGGTATTTTGAGTTACTTTCACGGTGTTCTTCACTTATTCAATATAACAAATATTGGTTCCCAATTTTGATGCAGAAATCAAAATAAGTCCTTTTTCGGCCGAGAAACATAAAGAATGCCTATTCCAATTACTAAGGTTAAATAATATAATGAAGATGTACTACCATTCACATACATTCCCACAAATGAATCTAATTTATACCAGCACACATATTTCGACATACATTTTAATACCGTGTATCCTTTAACCATAATCGTTTGTTTGCATCTTAATTAATGTAACCGACGCCCGCCCGAGCGCCCTCACTATTGAATCGGTTATGTGTGATTTCGTGCTGTAAGTGTTGTTCAGAATATAAAGGCATTCCATTTTAAATGTTTGGTGGTTTTCTTTAGGAAATGTGAATGTATATCTCGAGAGTGTTGCGGTGAAATACTTAAGAGCGTTATAAATGGTAGATTTGCACATTTAAATCTGCGAAAATTAACTAAGCATAGAAGTGTTTGGCAGCGAAGACGAAGAAGAAGAAAGGAGTTCATTAATTTGGTTTCTTGAAATGTTAATTCTAATGCAGGCAATTTAATAATTGCAAATCGTGTTAACAAATAAGAATAAAATTTTATTTTCCTTTCAATGGATCTCTTCATCTCTTGTCCCATATGAAAATATTTCAAAACAACAGTGCTTAATAAAATAGAAAAAAATTATTATCACTTTTAGTTCAACAATCATCGAAGGTCTGGCGAAAACGATATTAATAACTTGTTTATAGATAATCTACCTAACCCGACCGCTTCGCAAGGCAAAAAATACAAACAAAAAATCAAAATTGAGTTTCATGTTATTTGTTGTTTTATTTTCGTGATCAGCACTATATATATGTAACATTTTTCACCAAGGTTTTTATTCCTGATCAGTACTATATATTTTACCACGCACAGTTCGCCCACAATCCAAGTCTTTTAAAATATATATTTGTATGGAATTGCACAGACAAAATTGTTTTTATATAAATTATATACACTTATAGAAGTAAACAAAATTTAAAATACACTCAGAAAAATAGCATTTCTAAATCTGAGTAAAATCCATACTACAATTTAGTTCAACAGTTTTATTCCAGTTCAGTAAAAATTTCCTTAAAAGTTGGAAAATTAACGAATTGTGAGTAAAGATTCCTTCTTTCAAAGCCATAGTAAATAGTTCATTTATTAGAATTAGGGTAGTAAATTTAGTTAAAAACATTTCTTTGGATCTAATAAAAAAATCATACAATTGAGTAAATTCATACTTATGTGGAAAAATATTTCCAAGCTTTTAAATAAGAAAAAAACTCAGAAATTTTTTGTATGGCAAAAATTCCATTTAGGAAATTTTAACTTAAAAATTGCATTTTTCCTAAAATTGAGTTAATATGTTTACTGAAATTGATTTGATTTGATTTATTTATTTCAACTTGTAATTCAAAGCCATCGGGCCAATTTAAAACAAATTCATATTTAAATTGAAAATTAGTGCCGAGTTTTCAATACATTTAAGTATTAATGAACTTATAAAAAATCAATTGAAATTGATTAGAAAATTCTTGAATATTAATCTAAGAAGCAATTCTCGTTCGTTTGCAGAGACTTCTTTCTTAAATAATTCAAGTATTTTTCTAAACAACCACTGCAAAGGCGCCTATCTTGCCTTCGCAGCTATCACGGAGTAATAGCTCAGCTCTTTCTGGCAGAGCTATCATTAAACTTTTGAGAAATATTTCATGTTGTAATTTTTTTATCAGTTTTGCATACTCTGAACCAGAACCATTTGTTTCATTGTTTTAGTTAAATTTAACTTATTTTAAGTTCACCTTTTTCCTTGTATCAAGTAGAATTTTCCTTAATTTAAAGAAAAAATTTAATTGTTTTGAGGAAAAATCAGCTAAATTTTCCTCAGTTTAAGTAAATCTTTACTTGATTTGAGTACAAATTCACTTACTCTTAGGAAATTTTCAGCAAAAATTTTACTTAGATTTGGTAAAAATGTACTTGGTTTCAGGAAAAACTAACTGGAATTTCCCTCAGTTTGAGTAAATATTAACTTGGTTTGAGGAAAATTGAAGTAGAATCAAGTTCAAAGCATGTACTATTTTCAAGGAAAAGTTTGAACTTGATATGAGGAAATATTGCTTCAGCGCTATACGAAGTTCAATATTCCTAAATTTTATTTAATTTTAACTCATTATTGGGTTCACTTTTTTTCTGAGTGTAGAATAATTTCTAATACCACTACTTTTTTATGTACTTACACAAAATTTCAGGACTATCGATAACACATTAGTAAAAAATCTTGATCACATTATTCAATTTCGTACGGGTGGTGCCACACCTACCTTCCAAATCCGCCCATTTCGAACACAACTGATTATAATCACACAAAATTTAATCACGGTATGGATTTTGCAAGTGAACGTATCTGATAACACCGTACGACAATTTAAAAAAAGTCGTTATACTTGAACCGGAAAATAGTCTAAAAGTATACGCAAAATGGACTTAAATTCATTTTTTTAGTAAAAACTAATGTTTTGTCTTAGAAAATATCTAGTGAAGTCACTTAAACTCTAAACTTCCAAACTGCTGAAAAATTTCTCCGTAGTTCATGTATGTAATATAATTTTACTGATAATATTTCAATGTCGGTGCTACCCCTATGTATTAATTAAAAAGTTACTTGAATATGGAGTTTAGTAAATATGAACGCCTTAAAATGACACTCAGAACAAACTAAACAATTTTCTACGCCATTTTGAGTTATATGTGCACTATGTGATGGGCGTGGCTAGTTTTTTTTTTTTATTTGTACAAATTCCATATAAATAACTTTCCAGGCCTCAGCGCCATAGTGGCATTATTGAGGCAAGCCGGCAATATATTATTCCAATTTACGTTGTTTTGTCGTTTCAAGTATGCACCGTGGAACTCTTAAATTATTTCGATTTCTAGTGTTAAAGTTTGTTTGGTTCTGGAAAAAATTATATGGTGTGATAGCCAATCTTATTAATGCACTTAAACACGAACGTTACAACTTGGTACTCATACAATCCATATATTGGCAGTATAGTCTTCCCTATACAATGAAATCGTTGGATAGGTCACAGCTCGTCTTGAGAGCTGTTTTGCATGCATTGGAGGGATCTGAAAGAGCTACTGTTCTTATTGTTGGCGTAGGCAATAGCTAAGAATTTCAAATGCGATTGTACTAACGATTGAAATATCATGAGCTTCGATTTTTCATTTAACTTGTATTTCAATTTATATAATACACCGATTGCTGGGGCTATTCTCTTCTTGATATCAGCAATATGTATATCCCAGTTCAAATTGTTTTGCAGTGTCACTCCCAAATATTTCACAGAGTGATCCTCACTAATTGATTTACCATCGACGTACACCGAGAAATTATCATTATTACATGCTGGGTGGGGTCTAAACCGAACTACTTTAGTCTTATTTGGATTAAGCAATAACCGCAATCAACCTTGCGAATTCGAAAATCAATGAAACATCTCCTTCCATGCGAGTTCGTAAAGCCAGATAGTTCTTGTATGGGTAGAACAAACACACGTCGTCTGCAAACATAAATAGTTTACCCGACAAATCTAGGTTCTTCATGTCATTCACATAGATCGAAAACAATAACGGGCCCAAACTACTTCCCTGTGGGACTCCATATTCTACTGCGCCAATATTACTTCGTGCATCGTTAAGGTGAACATATTGTTTTCTATTCAATAAATAATTTTTGAATAGTAGAAGTTCTTTTCCATGAATGCTGTAATATTCCAATCCAAGAATCCATCATCTAGTCCCTTACAAATATACTGCAAAACATTTAATGCAGCATCTTCTGTACCACAACCTCTTCTGAATCCAAATTGACTATCAAACAATAGGCTGTTTTCCTCCAAATAAAATAATAGTTTATCAAAAAGTATTTTTTCAAAAAAATTGTCAACTTGACAGGAAAGCTATTGGTCGGTATTGATTTAAGGAAACAGCATTAACTTTCTTCGGGATTGGAACAACTTTATGAAGCTTTAAGGTGTCTGGGTATATTGAACTACTGTTCATTTTGTTAAAAATTTCCACCAAAAGTGGAACCACTTCCTCAGCTCATTCCTTAATAAATTTTTGGTGATATATTTTCGTATCCTGGACTTTTCTTACCTTCCATTTCTCTTATAACTTTACACACATCATTTATACTAACATTATCTATTTTAAAACGGTGATTTGATTGTGAAAGGGTTCTCAGCAAATTAAAATTGTCTCCAGGCTGAATTTCAATCAGGGACCTCAAATCAGACACGGAGGAAAGAAAATAATCATTAAAACAGTTTACTTTGATCTCATCACTGCATATTCTGGAACCTTGTGAATCATACGGGTTAACATTATTCCTACCAAGGGTACTATTAATAAATCCCAAACACTTTTGCTGATCATTTCCCATTTTTTCTAAATTGTCAAAATAATAGTTTTCTCTGCATACTTTAATCGCAGTTTTTATGACTTTACTTACTCGTTTCAACACATCATTTACAATACGTTCATCTTTTACTCTTCGTCTTCTCTTCGATAATATATCCTTCCATAAGATCAGTGCCTGAAGATTTTTGTTAATTTTGATGCCAAATTTCATTCGCGTACAAACACTCCTTATATTTTTTTGGCACCCAAGTATGTAAAGCCTTTGCAGTTTGCGCACCTACCTACCTTCATTTCGATTTTATAAAATTTTGTAAATGCAAAGGAAAATATCAACTCATATCAATGTTTGCTAAAAAAATCCAATGTAAAGAACATCTAACAAAACAATTTTTGCACCTATTATCTTTAAACTATTTGTGAAACTAAAAACAGTGTGCACATATTTAAATAAATGGAGTAAGAAAGTTCTATAGAATCACTCATATGTGTATGTGTGTTTTCTTTTTAAAGACATTTCCATCACTTTAGTATTTCAAGAACATACATTCAAACTAAAACTACTCGGATATTACTTTTCTCTAAGAAATATGTTTGCATACTCCAAGGAGTCACAAACAATAACATACTTTAAGGATTATACTACACAAGCATTCAACAAGGAAAAATCTATATGAATTTTGCTAAAGCAAATGTTTGTACATTCGATGTAAAATAAAACTAACATTTAGTTATTTATTTATTTACTTAGTTAGTGCAAAACCCTGCACAACTTTAATAATACCAAATTGTGGTCATCTAAGACATATTTGTACAGAGGTAACATGCAAAATTATTATTGTTTGCGTAGCACTTGCAAATATTTTATGAGTTTTTCACAAATGAAAACTACTACTGTCTATTTAGGGTTTATATGATGTTGGCAAAATTGTAATTGGAATGATATAATACAAGTTTATGTTAGACAGTAGCTGCTGGGAAGTGAAAAGTGTGTGCGATATGAATAAAGTCTTCGTAGAAAAGTATGAATGTTGTTCATAAATTAGTTGCCTCAATAGGACATAAATTATTTCAAATAGAAGTTGAATTAAAATGATGTTAGATTTTGAAGAATACTTTAATAAAATCGATTTATTTTGTGATATCGATTTTTTAACCACACTTGTCGAAATGTAGGTCATATGTTACCTATAACCATTACCCTTTAAGGTCATCCCCCATAGGCGGTCATGCCAGACTCTTCACCCTTTATTTCTTTACTTTAGTCTCTAAATAATTCACCAATTAATTCGGTATACTTAACAAACTCATTCTAAGGAATATGAGTGTGCCACACACTCACGCAAGCACACACATACAAACTTTTCCTTCATTCAAACTTTTAAGCCCCAGTCCGACTTATCTTAACTGCGTGGATGGAATGCTGGAGATGCAGCAGAAAAATTAAAATTTAATTTGAAATAGTCAGCTCTTAGATAGTGCCATACCAGCAGTTTCATTAGCATCAAAAGATTTGTAAAAGTCTGAGAAAAGTTGTGGCACTACATCTTTCTGCTGTACTTTCACAACTCGGGCTAAGTAGTAGATACTAGAGCAAAATAATTGCTTGAAAGTCTTCACAGAGCAAATGCATTGGAGATATTCATTGGAAAAGTAAAGTGGCCAGGGCAAAAGGCGGAGGATACTACAGTGAACAAACACACACATGTTGTATGTCTGTTTCTATTTCAAAAAGGGATTGCAACTCATTGAAGTGAGAAATGCGAATTCGAAATGGACTCAAAATTCGTAGAAAAGGATAATTCGTAACACATGTCATAGTTCATACTGTTTCCAATCAAAATCAGGTGCAAAAGTCTAATCAAAAGAGAAAATAAAATTAAAAAAAATATATATTCGAATCATCAAACTTAAGCTAAATCTTGGAGTTAATATATGGTGGGCCACTTTAAATTTGAACTACCGATTACTTTGACTTTGAAAGGTAGAATAACATTAATTTTTATACCCTACTTTGTTATTCCGTTCGTAACACCTTGAAATAACGACCTGAGACCCTATAAAGTATATATATTCTTGATCGTTATAAAATACTAAGACGACTAAGACTAAGACGAGACATACAGTGTATTATCAGCGGAAAAAAACTCCAAAATTTCATGCGACCAAATCTCCACTTTACTGATTGAATTTTGCAAATGACATTGCTTTTAAGCGTATTCTAAAAGATGCAAAAAAATAGTTTGAAATTTCGTCATAATAGAGTTTTTTTTATTGGGATGTATCTCGGAAACCATGTATCGTATTGAAAATAGGAGCTCTTGAGGTGTAATGGTTATTTAAGTTTTTGCATTCCTTTTCAGACAGTGGTTTACCTGAAGGTTGTGTTTATTTAGTATTGTTATTTTTCTACAGTATAACACTATATTCGTGAGGCCGACCGTTGCCTCGGCATTTACAAATATTGCTAAACTATTATCTTATTTATTCATTCTAAAAAGAATATTCTGCTTATAGCTGCCAACAACGTTTTATTTACTGAAATGGTAAAACCTTCGAAACCAAAAATGAAGCAATACTTTCTTCTTTGTTCCCTGTTAATGTATTTTGGAAAATTTATTATGAAGCATACTTTAAGGAAGTAAGGTTTGTATGTAAATATTGGGCCAATATTATTTAAAAAAAATGTATTTTCATCTTACTTGTCTATATAAGGAATATGTGCGAAATTTCAAGAACCTAGCTCTATTCCTTTTAATTTTTGCCGCAGCTTGTGTGAAAATATTCCACTGTGCCACGACTATCTGTTGAAAGCACGTCTTATAGTCGTAGATCAGTTGACATTGCAACTGGGCGATATCTGCCCAAAGGGAAAAATTTTTCCCTCACAAATGGGACAAAAAGGGATAAAAATTGTACCAATTAATCAATCGACAACAGCAAAATACACGAAATTCGGTGTGTACATTCCCGTAATTGAGTGGATACATAATGAGAAATTATTTTTTCCAAATTCGTACTGTTAGGAGGTAAAATGGGAATAGAGGGATAAAAATGGTACCAACCAAACGGCTGCAGCTAGAGTCATGAAATACTAGAATAATGAAACCCATTCCCCTGATTGAGTAGACACTAGGGTTTGGGGTCCTGGAATTCCCGGGAAAATTTTTTCAATTTCCTGCAGCTAAAAGTTGACTGCACAGTTTTAGCTGCAACAATAAAGGTCTCATTTTGCCTTTTTGCTAATTTTGGGTTCTGCTGAAGACTTCAGCACAACCTTTGGTCTTAAACCAAAATAAATGACAACACATACAACATAACAGACCAACAATACATACAAACAACATTAATATTAATTTTTTAAGTTTTTATTGTTTTTACAGTTTAGAATATTCCACCCTGTTTCTATAAAATATTTTTGTCTCCAGACGAATGAATATTCTAAATTAAATGTGCCATAACATTCTCCGTCATACGAGTTATTTGTTTCCTTAATCGTTTTCAATTTTGAATCTAGTGTAGGTGTCAGTCACCTCTACCTGTGATATAAATGTCCAATTCTGACGATTAGTCTACAACTTTTCAAGTTTATAATGAGAAAATATAATTTATAATCGGAATATGTAAGTTCACGATGAGAAATGTAAATTCATAACAGGAAATGTAAATTCATAATAGGAGCATGATAATTCATAATCAGCACTGTAAATTCGTAATGTGATATGTAAATTCATATTGAGAAATATAAAATCATAATAAGAACATACAAATTGATAATGAGAAAATATAAATTCTTATTCAGGAATATATTCATAAATATAAATTCATCATCAGGAACTGTAAAATTTATAATCGAAGCTATGTATGTACGTTTTTCTATGGATATTTTCGTAGAAACTCATATTTGATCAATGTTCTCATTATAAATTTACATTTTCTCAATATGATTTTATATTTTCTCATTATGAATTCATATTTTCTGAATATGAAAACGTGTTTTCTGATTATGAATTTGGATTTTCTGATAACAAACTTGTATATTTCATTATGAAATGGTTTGTTCCTATTATGAATTAATTGTTCTCAATATAAATTAACAATTCTCATAATGAATTTATATTTCTCATTATGAATTAACATGTTCCTATTATAAATTTACAAATTGAATTTATTAAATTAAATGTATATGTTCCGAATATAATCTTGAAAAGGTGTAGAGTAAAATATTTGTAAAATGAAAAATAATTTGTAAAATATTTTGACAATAACATTCGTTTTTAATTTGTAATATGACAGCATTGAAAAAAACGCACCAGTTATTAAATGTTGATATTTTAAACCATATTGAACACACCTATAAATAAATTACTTTTTCCCGAGAATTCCCGGGATTCCCTTTAATGAAATTTTTCATACCCTTTTTCCCGGGAAATGAAAAAAGTCCGGGAAACCCCAAACCCTAGTAGACACACAAAAAATGGGATTTTTCAAAATTCGTATTTTTAAGGGGTAAAATGGAAAAAGGGATAAAAATAGTACCAACCAAATGGCTGCAGCTAGAATCATGAAATTCGAAGTATACATTCCTTTGACTGTGCAGACACAAAAAAATAAAATGTTTTTTCCAAATTAGTACTTTCAAGGGATACAATGAGAACAGAGAGATAAAAATGGTACCAAATAAAAGGCTACAGCCAGAATGATGAAATTTGGCGTGTATATCCCACTAATTGTGTAGACACGCAAAATAAAAATATTTTCAAAAGTCGTACTTTTAGGAGGGTAAAATGGGAAAAAGGGGATAAAAATGGTACAAACCAAATGGCCGTAGCTAGAATCATGAAAATCGAAGTATAATTGCGTATATACGCAAAAGGGGGTAATATGGGAAAAAGGGGATAAAAATGGTACCAATTAAAAAGATTTTTCCAAATTTGTATTTTTTAACTTTTTTTTTTATTTTTTTAACTCATGACTAATTTCACTAAGTATTATTTCGATATATATAGTCGTATGGGTCAGTGGAATAAATACTGTGGTCATCCCCCAAAAATGAACATTAGATTGTTTAGTGATGATCTGTAAAATATTTCGTCGCTGGGTCAAGTCGTCCGTGAGGTAAACGCTCCTATGTTGTTTATGTTGCTTTTTTGTCCATTTTTTTCTAAATTAAAAGACCAGTGAAAGCAATTTAAATATAAATTTGTATTCTTAACTTAGACATTAATCATTTACCGTATTATTGGATATTTAGATTGTTTTTTTTTTGTGGCTTTTCAAAGCACATATAAAAACTCATATTTCTTGGAAATATTAAATAAATAAATAGTTATCAAAAAAAAAAGGAAACAATGTCTTTCAAAAACTAACTTTACTGATTCTTTTTTTGTGAATTAATTTAATATATGAGATGGATTTTCAGAGCCAAAATTTGTAAACGCTTTTTACAAAAATGAACGCTGTGGTGTTAATTTCCTACCGATTTTCATCATATAGGCATCATTCGAAAGGTATTGAATTATTTATAAAATACTTTATTTTTTATAAAATACTAACATCAAATACGAAAAACTTTTCAGTTGTCACTATGAAAAAGCACTAAAATTACTATAAAGGTCCAATAATTCGACCCATAACTTACTCTAAGACAAGAATCAAAATCTATATATAAAGTGCATTCAAGGGTCTATTAACCCAGAAAAAAATTGGACAAAAATGCAACATAAAAAATATAGGTGAAAACCCAGTATTTTAAGAGTGTTTTCAGGAGCAATTAGCTCAGAGACGGCTTGATTTATGAACGAAATATTTTGCAAAGCATCATTAAACAATCCAAACTTTATTTTCATGGGGTGGCTGGAAGCTGTTTTTCTATTTGTATGGACATCGACCAAGCCTAATATATAGTATAAACATATTGGTAGCCTTGCATTATAAGTGTGGTCTAAAATAACTTTGTATTTTTCCATGCTTTATATAAGGTTACTTTCTATATATGATTGTGTGCCACAAAATTTGAAATCAATTTTTGAAAGCTTTTTTCTACACCAACTTTGCTCAAATTTTGCACACTTAATCATTTTCGATGACAATACAAGGAAATGGAAAAATTTGACCAATTGGACAAAGGGGCGTGGCACCTCCCATACGAAGTTAAAACCTATTATTGAATATTGTCAGTTCTATGTCACCTAGAATGCTGAAATTTTGTGTAAGTGCATATACCATCAATGTGCATAGTTGTGCCAAAAAGGGGCGGTATTGGAAAAGTGGGCGTGGCACCTCCCATACGAAGTTAAAACCTATTATCGAATATTGTCAGTTCTATGACACCTAGAGTGCTGTAATTTTGTGTAAGTGCATCTAGCATCAATGTGCATAGTTGTGCCAAAAATGGGCGGTATTGGAAAAGTGGGCGTGGAACCTCCCATACGAAGTTAAAACCTATTATTGAATATTGTCAGTTCTATGACACCTAGAGTGCTGAAATTTTGTGTAAGTGCATCTAGCATCAATTTGCATAGTTGTGCCAAAAAGGGGCGGTATTGGAAAAGTGGGCGTGGCACCTCCCATACGAAGTTAAAACCTATTATTGAATATTGTCAGTTCTATGATACCTAGAGTGCTGAAATTTTGTGTAAGTGCATCTAGCATCAATTCGCATAGTTGTGCCAAAAATGGGCGGTATTGGAAAAGTGGGCGTGGCACCTCCCATACGAAGTTAAAACCTATTATTGAATATTGTCAGTTATATGACACCTAGAGTGCTGAAATTTTGTGTAAGTGCATCTAGCATCAATTCGCATAGTTGTGCCAAAAAGGGGCGGTATTGGAAAAGTGGGCGTGGCACATCCCATACGAAGTTAAAACCTATTATTGAATATTGTCAGTTCTATGACACCTAGAGTGCTGTAATTTTGTGTAAGTGCATCTAGCATCAATGTGCATAGTTGTGCCAAAAATGGGCGGTATTGGAAAAGTGGGCGTGGCACCTCACATACGAAGTTAAAACATATTATCGAATAGTGTCAGTTCTATGACACGTATAGTGCTCAAATTTTGTGTAAGTGCATCTAGCATCAATGTGCGTAGTTGCGCCTAAAATGGGCGGTAATGCAAAAGTGGACGTGGCACCTCCCATATGAAGTTAAAACCAAAATTACACCTACTGTAATTTTGTGTAAGTGCATCTAGCATTAATGTGCGTAGTTGTGACAAAAATGGGCGGTAATGGAAATGTGGGCGTGGCACCTCCCATACGAAGTTAAAACCCATTTTCGAATATATGCCGTTCTATGGCAGATAAAAAACTGAAATTTTGCAGTAATTTTTCCTTCTACAAAAGATAACTAAAAAAGAATTTCTAGGCCCAATAGAATTCTGCTTGCATAAAGCATGGATTTGAAAAAAAAAAATTTTTTTGATTTACTAGTTTTATTATTTTTCATTATTTTTGTTTGCTTTGGTTTGGCTAGATTAAAAAATCGAAAATCGACAGCCTCTCTGAAATGGAATCCATGGTATATAAAGCTCGGCCGTTTTTATTTGTTTTCATTCGAATTTAAACTAAGTTTTGTAAAACACTAAAACGTGATGTTAAGACCCCGTAGAATACATTTAGAAAAAATCACAAAAATTGAACCCCTGTCCTAACAGATTGAGTAACCATGTTTCTCAATAGATTTTACAACTTTAATATCAATTGCAAACCCATCCACAGTAAACTGTCCTTGTGTCAGAAATGAACAAATTGAAATCCACCCACCCCTCATAACAAATTCACTTATATTCCCACAATCCTCAAGCAAGCCATTTAAGTTTTCATATTTAATCATTTTATCCTTAGCCGCTGTAAAGCCTTAGCCACCACAGTTAAGTTTTGTTTTCTCTTCTATTCCATTCAATTTCATCCGTGGGCCATTGTTTCTTATGGTTTTGTTTAAAAATTTCATAGGCTTACAGCCATTGTGCAAACGTCTTTGTATGTTGTCTTTTTGGCATTTTTATGAATTATTAATTTTGTCATTGAGTACGGGTAGTTTCTAGTTTAAGTTGTTCATTTTTTTGTTTGCCCCATTCCGACAAAAAGAAAGAAGTAAATAAAATTAAGGAAAACGTTCACGTATTTTTTGATCATTATGAGAGTAAAATATATATTTTCGCTGTGCCTAGTAACAATGTTGCATTGTTGTTGCTGTCTTTTGGAATAGGTGGGGGAATACACACATCCATTTTTTAGGATTGTGAACTTTTTGTTGCAGAGCTTTTAGTAAATTAAAAACTTTAAGTGACTTTTAAATAATAGATAAGCAAAAAATTAAGGCTTACCTCTAGACATGTCAGTAATTGATAAATCGTTGTATGCTTTTGGGGGCAATGTATTATTATAATTATTAACGAATATTCTACTCTATCAATCCAGGATTGATCGAATGAGACGACACATTGCAGACACAATTTGTACTACGTATTCGTAAAATTAGTAAACGAATTATAATAGAAAACACAGATATTTAATTATTAATTACACTCTCCTCCTCCTCCTTGGAATAGGGCATAATATGTAAGGTGTCACACCAAGTGTTCGTAACAGCAAGAAAAAATTGATCTAAACACATCTAAAGAAAGTATGATATTACTTAGGACCTTAAAACATTTTCCACGTCAAGGCAAATGTCATCTAAGAACCATAGTCTTTTTTGTAATATACGAACCTAACTCTGCTTTGACGCTGTGAATCCACATTTCGGCGAAATTGTGTTCCAAAATTTAGGAATTTAACTAAATACAGAATCACATAGAAACAGTAGTTTAGGAGCAGCCTCCAAAAATTTGGGAAAAAATAATTTTCTTTCGAAAAAAAAACAATTTTTGCTGTGACGAAAAAAAAATCTTATAACATAGAAGATGGTCGGAAAAAAGTATTTTGTTTAATATTTTAATAGTTGACATTCAAACGCTTTGACATTATTTAAAAAATTATTAATTTATTCATAGACTCTTTACATATTAACATTATTTTTGCGTTAGAATGTTAGCATTAAAAAATAAAATAAAATTTTTGTTCTGACTTTTTTTATAATTTTTTCGTCAAGCTGAAATAGATTTTTCGAAAAAGAAAATATTTTTTTCCAAAATTTTTGAAGACTGCTCCAAAACACTGCTTCTATTTAAAAGATTAATTCGCAATATTTTTAACCATCATGTGTGTTTTTCATTTAACATATAACAGGGACCTAAAAAATTTTAATTTAAGTAAAAAGTTATCTTAAACATTTTTTAATATCGTTTGCGAAGAACCAAAATACATCAGAAATTGGTATACATGACACTTTGACAAATTTTTTGCATAATGTTATTAAAATCTAACGTTATTTTTAAACAAATTCACATGTAGCATGGTTACCTTTCAAACTAAAGTGCGGAAAACATTCCCAAATTTGGAAAATGACAATCAAACGGAAACAAAATTGTGTGCTGGGTGAATATACGTAGATTTCTTAAGTTATAAATAAACAACTTATTTATCGTTTGAAAGGCCTTACTTTTCGGTTGAGAAACTAAACATCGATTAATAATCAATGAAGTTATATGCTTAGAAGTGTACAAAGGTATACAAAATCGGTTTTTTACCCATTAGCAAGATTTTGGGGCATGGCTGTGAAATTGTAAACATTTAGGTTTGATATTCAAACCCCTGAGTTAGAAATCTTCATCTTGTCTCGGCTTTATTGTTTGTTTTCGTTTTCAATATGAAAATACCGTAGAACATTTTGAGTTTGCCGTCGAAATTTTGAGTGGGTTCCTAAGCGATTAATAACCTCCCTCAAAGTATTGTTTATATAATACTAGAGGATGAGGCTTCCTCGTTTCTTTTCATCATTATCACTATTTATTATTATTTCAACATATTCGTATGTATGGGTCTGTATCGCCTGGTGGCCTTCAAGATTTGTGTCCACATAGAAACTAACACTAGTGTCCCAAGAGAAAAGTTTCTTCTTAATATATGCTTTAAAAGAGTAAACGTGTTTCTGCTCAGTAGTATGTGTTGTATACACTAGGGTGAGCCGTTTTTAGTCTCAAGAAAAAATGTGTGTGTGCCTACACAATTCAAAGAATGAATGCGTATTTTGAAGATATTTGCAACAAACAGCGAAAAGTTGGCGATTTCACACTATACAGTTTTCAATGTTCGTATCTGGGTACGTTTTTCTTGATATTTCCAATTGGTTAAATATATAACCAAATTCGGACTTTCTTTAAATAAATAAATAAGCATTGGTAAAATTATAAAAAACGTCAACGTATTTCTGAACTTTTGAATTGGGAATGCAAAAAAAGGGATAACTGTGGATGGAGTCAAACGACTGAAGATTATATCATTAAATTCGGTGTTTACAGACCTCTGAAAAGGAAATTTTCTAAATTTTTATTTTTAACGGGAAAAAGAGGTGAACGCGGATACAAATGGTACTAAAAGGCTGAAGTTGGGACAATTAAATTTGTTGTTTGCTTAAATTTGATTGTGTAGACTCGAAAAATATAGAAGTATTTTGATATTTTTATTTAAGGTTATAATAGAGGAAAAGAGATACAATTGGTGGCCACCAAATGATGAATTTTTGAAATTTTAAGGACAAAATGGAGAAAAATATTTCAACCAAGCAAATGGCTGTAGCTGTAATCAATTGGCAATCTGTGGAATGTGATCAATTTTTTGCAAACCAAAAAATACCGCCAATAACCACTAATATGTAGTGAATTTTATAACATTCAATGCAAATTGCTGTCAAAACGTCGTTTCACAGTCCGTATATTGCGTTTCACAGTCCGTATATTGCATGGGTTTTGAGATATTATGGATCCATTTTGTTATATATCCATTTTCAAAAGAATAATAATAATGTGTTATGTTACCGTCTGAAGCTTTGTTGTGAATATACGATAAAATTACATAAATTTTTTATTTCCAAATATGTGAAAAAATATTTGACTCAGTTATCATATATAATAATAAAAAGTAAGGAAAGGCTAAAGTCGGGCGGGGCCGACTATATGATAAACTCCACTTTCTATCCGAATACAATTCAACTCGGTAAAAAAGTGAAAACGGGAAGAATTTTTGTATGTTTCCTAATCATAGGCTAATATTACCTGGTCCAATTTGTCAAATCGGAAATATTTATATCGGTGCTATATCCAAACATGGAATATAGTGACTAAATTTCACATTAAGTTCATCCAGTTCAAATATAACGAGTTAAGCTAATATTGTGAAAATTCGTGCTTTCTGGTGCGGAAAAAGACTATCCGAAATTTGTATGGGAAATTTTTGGGGCGATATTTGTATGGGAGCTATATGTAAATCTGAACCGATGACCCATTTTCACCATCGGTGTTTCCAGTTGAAATATGAGATATTTTGAAAGATGTGAAGTAGATCTGTTATAATATGTGGTTTATAGAGTAGAAAAAGTGAAATCGGGAGTGAAATTTGTGTGGGAGCTATATATAAATCTGAACCGATCTGACCCATTTGCGCCATGGCTGTTTATAGAACAAATATAAGATATTTCGCCTAATTTGATGAGGATCTGTTAAAATATGCGGTTTCTAGAGCAGAAAAAGTAAAATCGGGAGCGAAATTTTAATGGGAGCTATCTATATACAAATCTGAACCGATCTGACTATTTTCACCACAGGTGTTCCTAGTTTAAATATAAGATTTTTGCCTAATCTGAAGACAATCTGATACAATATGTGGTTTCTAGAGCGGAAAAAGTCAAATCGGGAGCGAAATTTGTATGGGAGCTATATAAATCTGAACCAATCTCACACAATTTGTACCACAGATGTTTCTAGTTCAAATATAAGATGTTTTGTCAATTTTAAAGAAAATCTGTAGTAATATGTGGTATCTAGATTGAAAAGAGTCAAATCGGAAGTGAAATTCGTATGGGGGCTATATCTAAATCTGAACCGATTTTCTTCAAATTAAACAGCGTTCATCATTGTACCGAAAAACTTTGTTGTGCAAAGTTTCATTTGGTTCTGTCTACAATTGCAACCTGTATCGTGATAACAACAATAGATGGACAGACGGACATACGGACAGACAGTCAGACGGACAGACAGGCATTGCTAAATCGACTCAGAAAGTGATTCTAAGCCGATCGGTATAATTAACAATGGTTCAAAATTTTCAATCGGTTCTACTGAAATCAAAAGAAAATCCATTAAAAATGTGGGGTAAAAATTTCAAATTAAGGAAATTAAAATTCTCATATTTTCAGACTTAGGTGATAAATGCGCGGTTTAAGTGCTTACTAATTGTAGCATACTGCATATATAGTGGATATACGTGATGATAACATCGTCCTACGTATGACGTATGAAAGAAAAAATATCCCAAAAGGTGGCGTAAACAACAAAATGTGCAAAAGTTATTGGCGATAGAAATAGCTATAACTCGGAAAATTTCATCCATGACTTTTGATGTTTTTACACTAACACAGTGCAACACGAAAAAAAAATAACCATATACGGACACCGCTACATGATAAAAGACCAAAAAAAAAAGACCCGTGTTTTTTTTCCCCCAAAGTCATGCACTTTTTTTTATGGGCCCCCAGAGATTTGAGGCCTCGGTGTAATTTTTGGAAAAAAGTGATCATATTCTCAGGCTCATATCTTGCAAACCGTTCGGAATTTTGATTTACTCTCTGAGGCAAAGTTCTAGCTCTTGTCATAAAGAACAAAAATTGTGAACATATAAAATCAAAAAAACTTCATCTTCAAAAATGTTGCACAGTGAAAGGAAAAAAATCTAATTTTTGGAAAATTTTTCACTTTTGCGGCTACCTAAGCGCTACCTAAACGGTGTTAAGAATAATTCCTAGGAAGTTCATATGTTCTAGAAAGTTGTTTATTGAGATCTTAGGTACATTTTTGTAGTTGATTGTTTCCCTGAATTTTCAACGGTTTGCTACCTATGGACCTGAACAGGGGAAAAAAGGTTAAAAAAAACGAATTTTTTTAAGTTTTTTGCGATTTTGATTTTGAAGATGAAGTTTTTTGATTTTATATGTTCACAATTTTTGTTCTTTATGACAAGAGCTAGAACTTTGCCTCAGAGAGTAAATCAAAATTCCGAACGGTTTGCAAGATATGAGCCTGAGAATATGATCACTTTTTTCCAAAAATTACACCGAGGCCTCAAATCTCTGGGGGCCCATAAAAAAAAGTGCATGACTTTGGGGGGGGGAAAAACACGGGTCTTTTTTTTTTGGTCTTTTATCATGTAGCGGTGTCCGTATATGGTTATTTTGAAATGACTTCAAAAATGTTGCACAGTGTAATCGATGTGTAATTGAAAGCACTACCCCTGCCAAAAATATTGGTCCACTTTTTCCATCATTATGGACATCTCATTTTACGAAAGTAGAAACGTGCGAACTTATTTCAAATTGAAATATGTTAAAGAATTAACACAACAAAATTTCTACTATTTTGAACATTTGTAGAGACCACACCCACTATCATTCCTATACCTTGATGTAAAGTACTATTATTTTATATATTCAATTTAAGAAAATTTGCAAAACGATATTTCAGGTGAAACTTTTTTGATTGCATAAAAAATCCTCAATAGGTTTTAAAGGATTTTCCATTGTCGATTTTACATTTGTAAAAAGTGTTTAAAAATTTCACCCTAATGTACACTTTCACTTCCTTTAAAAATGGGCCACACTCAACATTACCATTTACACAATGCGAAGAAGTCTTGATAAACTCTTTATTTTCATTTGCTCGATGTACAACAACAGCTAAATTAGTTTTGCGTCTCCAAACCTATGGACGAAAATGAAAACAACTTTTGCGGCAAAATAAAAACCAACCCAAAAAGAACATTAAGTTGGCTTGTGTGATGCGATTCGCTATTTCATTTAACCTTCCCTCCCCACTGTGTCTCCGCGAAGTCTGGCGAAAAAGCCAATTTATTTTGAACAAATCGTTTCCATTTCGTTGGCTGCAGTAGCGAGCAAATAGCGAAATCGCAAATGAACGAGAATTTCGACACCGCACTTGTTTTCTTTCTAATTTGGTATTAATTGAAAAAATGATAATGGTGTCGTTAACGTCGAAATGGAATATTCGTATAAACATTTGCGACATTAGTCGAAGGAAAGAAAATAAACACCGACAACATCTTTAGTTCAAAGGAAAAGCGTTTTCCTTGCTTTAAGTTTGCTTGCGCAAATAAGTAGTTTTTCTACGGTTGTTCTGGGTTTGTCAATGGTTATGGTGGACGAGTAGGGGGGAGTAAGAAGATAGTCTTCTGTCATGTTATTTGTTTGTCAACGTTTTGAAAAGCTAAATGGAAAAAGGAAATAACATTATTTCGGTATTTGTATTGGGCAAAGGTTTTTATGGCACTCGTCGTATACGCTCCTTCACGCCGCTGTACTTTCGTTATTTCGGATCTCCCCCCCATGGTTACCTTCTGTTTGTTGGGTACGTTGAAATGTTTGGGTATTGAACAGATGGTTTCACTTAAACGACATTTTTATTTTTGACAATTGTCGAAAATTTGCAATGTATAAAAATAAAGTGGTTAATATTATTTTACCCTCGAACAACACACAAACAACTACTCGTAAAGAGTGTGACAGAGAGTTGAAAAGGGAAATGCGGTAATTGCCACTTCGGTTAACAGACGTCAAGTGAGGAAATGCGAATAAAATAAATATCCCTAACACGGGTCATACCCACTCCATAAAAATGTGTACATTTAGCTTTATTTTATTTAATTTTATTATTTTACTCCTTCAGGTATAGTTTGTTTAGGATGGCGGTAAAATTTGTATGAAACTTTACACAGGTTTATGTGAAGTTTAATCGAGCTAAAATTGTAACTTTGATACCCACAAACCTCATCAGAGATTAGGTGTTATATTTCAAATTACATCACCTTTATGAAAATTGATAATGGAAATGAGGTCATTGCATGAGGTCCGTCATCAGTACAGCACACCACGAACGAATGCTGGGATTCGATTATTATTCCCGACAGGTACTGCAGCCGATTAGACAAATTCGTATACTGCAGTTTCTCACTACTCTGGAGTACTCGATGAGAGCGAATATTCTCGAATTCTTCAGTTAGAATAGTATTGGAGAACTTAAGGAATACTCGGTGTACATTCAAAATTCTCGATGTACTCAGTGTAACCGCCAATTTTCTTTGTAAATGAGTCATTCATGTCAAAAAATAATTTTTAAGATAAAATGTTCTGCCTCAAGACCATTTTGCCTCTATATTTTATATAGGGTCCGCCATCTAACGTTTTTTTTTTCAACTATTCAACCGTTGGACTATTATTCGTGGGGTGGCCTCAGCAGCCATTTGAATGAAACTATTTTCCATTATTAACCGGAAGGATTGTACTTTCAAATAAAAAAAGAAATTTGAGAAAATATTCAGTAGTTTTTTTATAGCATTTTCAAAAAAGAAAAGTTATTTGTTGAAATATGTAGTTTCTAGAGCGGAAAAAGTAAATCATAGGAGACATTGGTATGGGAGCTAAATAAGGGTCGTCATCTAAGGTTTTTTTCAACCGTTGAACTATTATTTGTGGGGTCCCCGAGGCAGCCATTTTCCATTATTAACCGGAAGGATTTTACTTTCAAATAAAAAAAGAAATTTGAGAAAATATTCAGAAGTTTTTTTTATAGCTTTTTCAAAAAAAGTTATTTGGCGGACCCTATATAATAAGTTTGCATTTTATGAAATATATGGTAAAATGGTATTGAGGCAGGACAATATTCCAGTTCAAGTTATATAAAATTTAATTAGAGGAACGTTTCTTTATTGTATTAAACCTCTTTTAAGTTTTCAACAGTTAATTTTTATTTTTGTATAAAACTGCAGGTGGTGAAATGATGGGTTGAATGTATTTTTCCATTTTTTCCAAAATCAACCAAAATTTCAGTGAAAAATCACCAAAATAATACATTTCTTCGTAGGTTTGTAAACGCAAGGTATAAAAACAAAATAAATAAATTCTGTTAATAGAATAATAAAGAAATAATCATCCCGTAAATGTATGTGTTTGACTGTTATATCGGAAAGAACATATGTATATTGAAATGTGGAACGAAATAGGTGAAATAAAATATGTATAGTTTGGCCAAAATCAAACATTTGGGAGCAACATTTGTACTTGGGCTATATCTAAATCTGAACCGATCTTACCCACTTTCACCCTAGGTTTTTGCACTTGGATTATATGCTGTTCTGCCAAATTTAAAGAAAATCAAGTACAACATGTGGTCTCTAAAGCGGCAAAAGTCAAATCGAGAGTGACATTTGTATGGGGGCTATATCTAAATCGGAACCGATCTTACCCAATTTCTGCACAGTTTCTTTTAGTTCGATTATAAGATATTGTGCCACATGTAAAGAAAAGCGAGTACAATATGTGGTTTCTAAAGCAGCAAAAGTCAAATAGGGAGCGCCATTAGTATTATTAAATCTGAACCGATCTTAAAAAATTTCTGCATATGTATTTCTAGTTGGATTATAAGATGTTGTGCCAAATTTAAAGAAAATCGGGTACAACATGTGGTTTCCAGAGCGGAAAATGTCAAATCGGGAGCGACATTTGTATGGGGGCTATATCTAAATCTGAACCGATCTTACCCACTTTCAGCGTAGGTGTTTCTAGTTCCATTATAAAATGTTGTGCCAATTTTAAAGAAAATCGGGTACAATATGTGGTTTCTAAAGCGGTAAAAGTCAAATCGGAAGCGACATTTGTATGGGGGCTATATCTAAATCTGAACCGATCTTATCCAATTTTTGCATAGGTGTTTCCAGTTGGATTGTAAGATGTTGTGCCAAATTTAAAGAAAATTGGGTACAATATGTGGTTTCCAGAGCGGAAAATGTCAAATCGGGAGCGACATTTGTATGGGGGCTATATCTAAATCTGAACCAATCTTACCTAATTTCACCATATGTTGTTTTACTTGGATTATAAGCTGTTGTGCCAAATTTAAAGAAAATCGAGTACAATATGTGGTTTCTAAAGCGGCAAAAGTCAAATCGGAAGCGACATTTGTATGGGGGCTATATCTAAATCTGAACCGATCTTATCCAATTTTTGCATAGGTGTTTCCAGTTGGATTGTAAGATGTTGTGCCAAATTTAAAGAAAATTGGGTACAATATGTGGTTTCCAGAGCGGAAAATGTCAAATCGGGAGCGACATTTATATGGGGGCTATATCTAAATCTGAACCGATTTGCCTCAAATTAAACAGCGTTCGTCCTTCATCCAGAAAACTTACTTGTGTCAATTTTTGTTAAGCTCGGACTATAATTGCGACCTGTAATTTGATTACAACAATAGATGGACAGGCAGACAGAAGGACAGACGGACGTTGCTAAATCGACTCAGAAAGTGATTCTAAGTCGATCGGTATTATTAATCTCGTGGAGTGTATAAAAATAGCAATTTCACCACCGGAAAATTGGTCATAACTCGTGAAAAAAATTTAGTATCTTTCCAAAAATACGTATAAAATATTTTTTGAGAAGTTATTGAGGTCAAAAATCGTACCGCTTGACATGTTCGAAATGACTCAAAATCTAAGCCGATTCTTGCATCACATATTCTCATCGCTCCTAAAAGGAGCATAGTGCCAGCTCGGGGGTCGAAATATCCTTTAAACCGCTGTTTAAGGAGAGTTTTTTACCCTTTTGCACAAAAGGGACCCCTATATTGAGGATCTAGGAGGATAAAATATTACATAAAAATGTTAAGTAATATTGTTGAAGTCATCGTAAACATCATCATAAGTGTCATAAGGTTTCCTATGACGATTCATCAGAAGAATGTGCAATAACCCTCATACGTAAACTTTGAAAATACATATAAAGAGTGATTTTTTTGAGGTTAGGATTGACAGATCACGTGGGATTTCAGACATGGTGTCAAAGAGAAAGATGCTCAGTATGCTTTGACATTTCATCATGAATAGACTTACTAACGAGCAACGCTTGCAAATCATTGAATTTTATTACCAAAATCAGTGTTCGGTTCGAAATGTGTTTCGCGCTTTACGTCCGATTTATGGTCTACATAATCGACCAAGTGAGCAAACAATTAATGCGATTGTGACCAAGTTTCGCACTCAGTTTACTTTATTGGACATTAAACCAACCACACGAATGCGTACAGTGCGTACAGAAGAGAATATTGCGTCTGTTTCTGAGAGTGTTGCTGAAGACCGTGAAATGTCGATTCGTCGCCGTTCGCAGCAATTGGATTTGTGTTATTCGACCACATGGAAGATTTTACGCAAAGATCTTGGTGTAAAACCGTATAAAATACAGCTCGTGCAAGAACTGAAGCCAAACGATCTGCCACAACGTCGAATTTTCAGTGAATGGGCCCTAGAAAAGTTGGCAGAAAATCCGCTTTTTTATCGACAAATTTTGTTCAGCGATGAGGCTCATTTCTGGTTGAATGGCTACGTAAATAAACAAAATTGCCACATTTGGAGTGAAGAGCAACCAGAAGCCGTTCAAGAACTGCCCATGCATCCCGAAAAATGCACTGTTTGGTGTGGTTTGTACGCTGGTGGAATCATTGGACCGTATTTTTTCAAAGATGCTGTTGGACGCAACGTTACGGTGAATGGCGATCGCTATCGTTCGATGCTAACAAACTTTTTGTTGCCAAAAATGGAAGAACTGAACTTGGTTGACATGTGGTTTCAACAAGATGGCGCTACATGCCACACAGCTCGCGATTCTATGGCCATTTTGAGGGAAAACTTCGGAGAACAATTCATCTCAAGAAATGGACCGGTAAGTTGGCCACCAAGATCATGCGATTTGACGCCTTTAGACTATTTTTTGTGGGGCTACGTCAAGTCTAAAGTCTACAGAAATAAGCCAGCAACTATTCCAGCTTTGGAAGACAACATTTCCGAAGAAATTCGGGCTATTCCGGCCGAAATGCTCGAAAAAGTTGCCCAAAATTGGACTTTCCGAATGGACCACCTAAGACGCAGCCGCGGTCAACATTTAAATGAAATTATCTTCAAAAAGTAAATGTCATGGACCAATCTAACGTTTCAAATAAAGAACCGATGAGATTTTGCAAATTTTATGCGTTTTTTTAAAAAAAAAGTTATCAAGCTCTTAAAAAATCACCCATGTATATCTTTTCTTACCCCTTCTATCATAATCCATTGTCAGATCTTTGTTATTTTTATACCCTCCACCTCCAGGATGGGGGTATACTAACTTTGTCATTCCGTTTGTAACACCTTGAAATATCGACCTGAGACCCTACAAAGTATATATATTCTTCATCGTCATAAAATTCTAAGACGATCTAGCCATGCCCGTCCGTCTGTCTGTCTGTTGAAAGCACGCTATCATCTAAACGAAATGAGCTAGAACGTTCAAATTTTCCATAAATGCGTCTTATAGTCGTACATCGGTTGGGATTGAAATGGGGCGAAATCGGCCTAAAGGGAAAAATTTTTCCCTCACAAGGACTAAAAATACCCATAATAATCCCAAATCTATTAGCGTATTTAAGCATGTTTTTTGAATATGTCTGTTTATATTTGCTTGATATTTGGTATGCGCATTCCCCTTATAACAAAAACGTGCACCATAAAGTGTTTCTTATTTGTAGGGGGTGAAATGGGGCAAAAAGGGATAAAAATGGTATAACAGCTAGAAACACGAAATTCGGTGTGTACATTCCTCTAACTGAGTAGAGACATAATATAAAAGCATTTTTTCAAATTCGTACTTTTAAGGGGTAAAACGGGAATAGATGGATAAAAATGGTACCAACCAAACGGCGACACCTGGAATAATGAAATTCGCTGTATACATTCCTCTGATTACGTAGACAATTAAAGTAATACGATTTTTCGAAATTCGTACATTTGGGGATAAAAAGAAAAAATGGGATAAAAATAGTACAATGACCGCATCTAGAGTCAGAAAATTCGGAATTCCTCTGACTGCGTAGACACGAAAAATAAACGGATTTTTTGAAATTCGTACTTTCAAGGGATACAATGGTACAGGGGGATAAAAATAGTACCAACTAAACGACTACAGCTAGAATGATGAAATTCTAATTGCGGAAAAATATCAAGGGGGTAAAAATGGTACCAACCAAATGGACGCAGCTGGAATCGTGGAAGTCGGTGTATACATTCCTCTGACTGCATAGACACGCAAAATAAAAAGTTTTTTTTTCCAAATTCGTACTTTTTCTTTTACAGCAAAAATTGGTTGAATCATGAAGTTAGGTTATTTTGCACTTTGTACATGTACGTCTGATAATGGATGTTTAAAATTTGTACTACAACCAACTGTAGCACCCACTATCTTCCAATATTTATGGTAGTAAAGCTTTTTGAAAATATAAATATGAGAATATTTATTTTTTTTTTTGTTTTGAAATAAATAATGGTTTGATATAATTAAAATATTATATTTATTAATATAATTATTTTTTCAATATTTGTATTTGTTTTGGTTTGGCTATATTACAAAATTTATGTTTTCCTGTAATATTACTGCACTTCTACGAAAACCGACAACCTCTGTGGAATGCAATCCATGGTGGAGGGTATATAGAGTTCGGCCCGGCCGAACTTAACGCCGTTTTTACTTGTTTTGTGTTCCACAGTGTAATATTTAAATATTTAATGTAATACATATTTAAAAAAAAGTATTATTTAAAATAAATATGACTTTGCAAATCATAAGTTCTTTCCGTCAAAGGACAAGATAAATATTTAGAAAGGCTGAAGGGTTCCCCGTTTTAGCAGGGTAACTTTTGTCCGCCCGAAATTGCCCCGTTGGAATATAGGTTTCATCAAGTGCAAAAGTCAGACTACATCTATTGATTGATGATTTAAAAATAATCAACTCAGAACCAGTAGCCTTTAGAAATCATCAATAGCAAACAAGCTAGATTTCATTTTGAAGTGTTGTTAACAGTTAATATTTTCGTGGTCATGTCTGTTGTATTTCACATTTTAAAATATGAACTCGCATTACAATGAAAACCGCATTTTCAAATATTTTACATATTCTCTTCTGCATTACTGACATACATATTTGCAATACTTTCGCATAGACGAGAACGAGTAGAAGATCATAATGACGGACATTAATTTGCATTTTATGGCATTAAATTCGTTCATTATGTGTCGGGGAAAAACAAAACCGAACTGCACGAACAACAACAATAGCCAATACCTGCATTAACTATAATTGAACAACTGCAGTAAAATAAATTCGACAAATTGCTTTTTAATTAAATCACATGTACACAGATTTAGATGCTGCACGCCCAGATACACACATATGAATGTATGTATGTACGTAGTCTATTGTAGGATTTGGAATGTTATGCGATAGAATAGAATGATTAGAAAATAATGATGGATTTTTCAAATCGATATTGTGTGCGTGTGTGTGAGTGCAGGGAAAATAAACTAATTTCGTATTAATTTTGTGTCGTCGATGTGGTATAGGCTTAAATTATGTTCAAATAATTGGCTTACAATTTTCGTGTATATTGCGCGCACATAGACTAACACTAATAATAATAAATTAGAAAGTGTACAATTGTAATTAATATACAATTTAAAGTGTCAACTATTATATATTCCCTGCCAACATTTATTTATTGTTGTCAATGGGCTTAAAGTATGATTTTATTTAAATCGCTTTTGTTTAGTTTTACAATCGATATTTGCCCAAATATGTGATTAGATATGTAAGTTATTAGCCTTTTTGTAGAAGGGAGAGAATTTCAAAAATTATTTTTTTGTAGTTCGTATAAATAATTTTATTTAAATAATACCAAAAATAGTAAAATAAATTATTTGTTTACTTTTCTAATGAAGAAACTAATCTATGAATAAATGTGGAATTTATTTTCAATATTTTTATACCCTCACTCAGGTGTATATTTGCAGCCAACCCACAACCAGCACTAACGTTTTGCAATTATCTGCAATACCTCACACAAATTGCAGTCGTAAACCAGCAGTTTATCTAAATCTTATTTAAATTTAAACAAAAATTCAACGTAACCACATTTGAGATAGCCTTACGAGGGAAAATCACGTTCATCGATAAATAACTTAAGAGAATGAGTCTTATCGCAACTCATGATCACCAGCATCATCATCATCACCACCACAGCGTCAGCGTCATTGTCGACATCCCATAGGCCAAATGGAGAAGGCACTGAACCATGCTGCCAAAAATTACTGCAAATGTTTAGTCAAGCAAGGAGTTGGCCTCAAAAGCTGAGCTGAGAAAAACAGAAATCGATGTCGAAGTACACCAATTACGAGTAATTCCAATGTATTGGCATCTCTCGTGCAGGACATCAATTGGAGTTGAAAATGAGATAGGAGGGGGAGAAAAGGTAGAGATGGCATTACTTGTTCCATCAACTTGGAATGGTGTAAAGTACTGATATATGCGGGGGTTAGTGTGATAATTATGGGACAAGAAACGTGTAAGACGATGCAGTATTTAAAATACTAAGAAATAAATCAGCAAATTGGAACACGAAAATTGGTCGAACACCAAAATTTGTCATGTAGTACTCTAAATACTAAATAGACGAATGCCTCTAAATAGTTAAAAAATTTGAAAGCATATTCGAGCAGAAAGCAACCAAAAAAACTGAAAAGAGCCATAAATGCTTGTCTACAATCTACTGCAGGCTAATGTCATATCAAAATATTGCAAGCCTTTATTAGAATGCCTCAATCAACAGAGTCAAATCAAAGTGATAGCGAAGCTTTATCTTTGTCCGATTGTAGCCCTGCAATCCCGTGTCTATTTTTTAATTACTATATCAAAACAATTCAGTCATTAATTGTTTGAATCCTCAATAAGTCAGAAACCAAATTATATTACTTGAGATCTTGAAAACACGGTAGGAAAAAATGGCAAATGTTATGTAGTTCAAAAAATCAAACAATTATTTCTATTCCGGATTGTTTACAAAATCGCTTCCTTGTACGTTGTGAGAAAGGCGTTAAAGTCTGAATTTAAAAGTGTTAAAATTATTTTTTTTGCTAAAAATTTAGAAGCATATAAGTAGTAGACCGACTCATAGTAAACAAGTTATGATATGTATGTTCTCTGATTATGCCTAACAATTATTGGCTCTAGCATTATTAGAAACCACATACTGTATCAGATTGTCTTCCAATTTGGCAAAACATCTTATATTTAAACTAGGAACACCTATGTTGAAAATTGGTCAGATCGGTTCAGATTTGTATATAAAGGGTGTTTTTTATTGAGGTATAGAACTTCGAATTGAAATAAAACATAAGAAAATCGTTTTAATGTCCATCAATTTGGCTTTATTGGAAGGATAATTTTATGCCATTAATGTTTAAATATGATTTCGGGCATGTGGCCGCTGCGGCTGGCTCGAATATAGCCAATTCTACAGGTCCATTTTTCAACCACTTTAAGTTGATGGACAAAGCTCCAATTGCTGTGCACGGTGGCGAATCGATTCATTCGGGTCCTCTTCAACACTTTGCTCTACAGCGGCAATTGTTTCTTCGGTGCGCACTGTTCGACGTCTCTGCGGATGCGTATTATCACATAGAGTAAACGTAGTGCGAAAACGATCCATGGTTAACCGAATTAATTGCTCTGATGGACGATTATGTCGACCATAAAATGGACGGAGCTTGCGGTGAACTTCGCGAACTGAACCATTACTTTCGAAATAAATTTGCACGATTTGCAAGCGTTGTTCTTTTGTCAACCTGTTCATGATGAAATGGCAAACCAAAATAAATATTAATCACTTGACAGCTGACAAAATGGCCGCCAGTTAAAAAAGTGATGCCAACTTAAAGTTCTATACCCCAATAAAAAACACCCTTTAGCTCCCATTCAAATTTCGCTTTCGATTTGTCTTCTTCTGGTCTAGAAACCACATATTTTTACAGATCTTCTTCAAATTAGTGAATGGTAAATCGATTCCGATTCTAATCGATAATCGATTCTGAGGGCTCAAAAACGATTCTTTTGGAATCGATTACAAGTGTCCAACTTTATACTGGAATCGATTATCGATGCATGGGAATCGAAATTTAATTTAATGAAAAACACCCAAAAAGTATGTACTAACTTTGTACGTACTTTTGATGGTAACAAGTTGTGAAATTTAAAAGCTGCAATTTTATTAATTTAACAAAAGGAAATGACATGTGGAATTGATATAAAAATTAACAGTGGTATAAAGGTTAGGAAATATCGGATAAAGTAGTAGACGATAATGATGATGAAGACGAATGACCTCAAAATAAATGACAAATGTCAAAACATAGTCTATGCGAAAAAAATGAGAAACTAACTTAAAAATTCAAAAACGAAGAAAAGCAATAGTTTGAAATTTGATAAAGTGTCCGCAGATTTCGAAATGTTAAATTTATTTTTAATTCCTAAAAGTAAAGGTGTACATTATATTATATATTTTGCGATGGTATCATTCAATAGATCGGAAAAAATCTATAAGAAAAAACGTTTTCCAAAAACTATATATATTATAGATTATTCAGAATATTCGATTAAGGAAGAGCACCTTAGTATAAAGGCGTAAAGTTCGGCCATGGCGATTCTTATATACTCTCTACCATGGATTGGAGATATTTTTATGCAAATTTAAATAAATTTAAAGTCCACTCTCGCTTGTAGGGAGAGGCTATCAAAACATTTGGTACCCTAACTTTGTTATTGTGGGCATTTTCTGTACTAGTTAGTTAAAATTATACCTCTCGAGTTTTATGGTTAAACATTTCTACCGATTCCGATTAAGAATCGATTCTCAGATCCGATTCTTCGATTCTAAGAATTGGATTCAAAAATAGTTGATCGGGAATCGAGAATCGATTCTTGTCCTCGATTACCATTCACTACTTCAAATTTGGCAAAATATCTTATACTTTCACAAGAAACACCCATGGTGAATATAGGTCAGATCGATTCAGATTTATAAAGGGTGTTTTTTATTGAGGTATAGAACTTCGAATTGAAATAAAACACAAGAAAATCGTTTTAATGTCCATCAATTTGGCTTTATTGCAAGGATAATTTTATGCCATTAATGTTTAAATATGATTTCGGGCATGTGGCCGCCGCGGCTGGCTCGAATATAGCCAGCATATGGGGCCGTATGTTGGCAATAACGCCACGAATGTTGGCGTCCAAGTCCCCTAACGTTTCTGGTTTGTTGGCGTAGACGAGCGACTTCACATATCCCCAAAGAAAATAATCCAATGGTGTCAAATCACACGATCTTGGTGGCCAATTGACAGGTCCATTCCGCGAAATTATGCGGTTAACCGAATTAATTGCTCTGATGGACGATTATGTCGACCATAAAATGGACGGAGCTTGCGGTGAACTTCGCGAACTGAACCATTACTTTCGAAATAAATTTACAAATCGCAAGCGTTGTTCTTTTGTCAACCTGTTCATGATGAAATGGCAAACCAAACTAAATATTAATCACTTGACAGCTGACCAAATGGCCGCCAGTTAAAAAAGTGATGCCAACTTAAAGTTCTATACCCCAATAAAAAACACCCTTTATATAGCTCCCTCACAAATTTCACTCCTGATTTCACTTTTTCGACTCAATAAACCACATATTTTAACAGATCTTCTTCAGATCTTGCAAAAAATTTTATATTTCAACTGGAAAAACTCATGGTGAAAATGGGCCAGATAGGTTCAGATTTACATATAGCTCCCATTCAAATTACGCTCCCGATTTGACTTTTTCTACTCTAGAAACCACATATTTTAACATATATTCATCAAATTTGGCAAAATATCTTTTGTTTCCATTAGAAACACCCATGGCAAAAATGGGTCAGATGGGTTCAGATTTATATATAGATCACATACAATTTTCGCTCCCAAATTTTTCCGCTCTAAAATCCACATATTTTAACAGATTTTCTTCAAAATAGGCAAAACATCTTATATTTCAACTGGAAACACCTGTTGTGAAAATGTGTTCGGATAGAAAGTGGAGTGTATCATATAGTCGGCCGCGCCCGACTTTAGCCTTTTCTTACTTGTTTTTGTATTGAGTACCAGCAAAAAACTATGTTTTTCGCTATTTTTCACAACTGTTCCAAAATCTTTGATTCTGCGTGGAAGTAGAATTCGCAACGTTTGCACATAAATACTTTAACACATAACCGTTAAATTAATTAATCAATGCTCCCAAAATTACAGTACAAATATGAAAGGTCCCTTCAACAGAATTAAAATAAATTTTGGTTTGGACTTTATGGAACAGTATGTCCCAATGCATACAAAAAATACGTTTTTAGATACCTGGTATAATTATTTTGGTTACATAGTGTGATTTGACAATTATATACGCCAAAATTGATAAAATTCTCGAAATAGGTTTTGATGCATATACGCATCCCCGAAACAATATTGACAGCATTGGTGGAAATTATTAAAAAAATTGTAAATTAAATTAATTTAATTAATTAATTAAAATAAAGGCAATATGAAAATAAAATGTCATTGTAATATTTCAATTAACAAGAATTTTATTGATTATTGTTCCCACCGAAAATTTAACAAGTAAGTAAGCTTCAGTCGGCTAAACCGACCTCACTCTCAGAGAGGTTATAAATTTAACGTAGGGCAAGATCATTTGTGTGGAAGGTGCTAGGAGGTTTGTGTCACATGGTCTCGGTTTACACATTTATAAAACAATGGTAAAAAAATGATCAAATATCAAATCATAGTGGATTTCGTGCACCCGTATAGAAGTTATAAAAGATTTAATATTACCTAGGATAGATACATTTGTGTGGGGGTACAAGAAAGGGCGTGGCTAAGGCGTAAATATTTTAGGATTTTAAATATCAAACTGCAAATGATTTTGACTACCCGTATGGATGTTATGTCTGTTTTATTGTAACCAATGTTTATGCCACTTTGTGTGGGTTGTACCAGAAGGGGTGTGGCAATAACGTCGATATTCCATGCGAATGTAACCACTAAAAACATATTGCTAAATATCAAATTTTACGTAGTTTTGCATGATTTGTGTGCGAGGTACTGGAATTGGCGTGGCAAAACCCATCATAGTTAGCACACTTAAAGTGATTATAAAAATATTATTAAATACCAAAATATAGCTGATTCCGATTATCCGTGTGGAAGTTATATGGGTTTTAATTTAACAAGGGGCGTGACAATATCGCCCATCTTCGAACTTAAACTAAATTTGGGAAAATATAAAGATGTGCAATATTTCGATAGTTATCGTGTACACCAGCCAGCCAGACGGACGGACATGGCTCAAATATTTTAAAAAGTCGTGAAATGGATTTGGTCCAAACATACTTAGGGTCTTTAGTCACTCCATCAATGCATTACACTTTTTTTTTGTCCCAAATGATATATACCCTTCTACTCTGTAGTGTGAGGGTATAACAATTACAAATACAACTATTTTGCGTCATCAAGTATGTCGAAGATGCAAACCATATATCTTTTTTAAGTAGCAGTTCAAATGTAATTTTCCACTCGAATCTTTTATGGGACTATTCAAATTTACAGACTTCTCATACTTCCCTCTAAGTAGAGATGAACAGATTTCCGGGTTTCGGCTGCATCTACTTTTCAAACATAACACAGACACATACGGCATACTGCTGTGGTGGACCACAGAAAAAGGCCGATTTGAAATTTGCCCCCCAGTTTTTTCCAACTCATTTCGAATACAAATAACAGCCTTAAGTCTGACGACGTCATTGGAAATGTGTTGGTAAAATGGTCTGTGTGTTGGCTGTGCTCAACAAAAAAAAAGGAGATGGAAAAAGAAAAAAAACAACAAGACCAAGTGCATTTGTGGGGTTTTATCGATATTATGGAGTGAAAAACCAGCAAAGAAAATTGCAATTTCATTGAGCTTGAACTTAATCCCAAAAAGATGTAACATTAGTAGGTATACGGGGACGGAGGGAGACAGTCAGACACCATGGGCAGCATCTCCATTTACCGGCATGAAGACACTTCGGAGAGTGTCTCGTAAGAGCCTATGCAACGAGATGCGGATGTGGATACAGGGAACATTTCACACTTTTGCAACTTAAGCACGTATTAGGGATGCAAACAACGTAAGCCCTGGGTAGCCATATGTGGCTGCACTTGTGTTGTGGTGCGAACGCCTAAGTTAATTTGGGCTTGATTTTACGATTTCAAATGCATTTTTCATTAGGCCAATAAATGGGGAGGCGGGTTGGAAGGTCCTTTTGCTATGCCACCGATGAGTTGATATTTATTTAAAATATTTCCGATAAGCTTGATTTGTGACAATAATTGCCTTTAATGTTAGGGGAACTCTGGTAAAACCTCGTCAAAAAAGGAACAAGGTGCTAAGAAAGGGAACTTTAAATATTTTTAGGGTAATTAAATCAATCAGTATCAGCAATGAATTCCGTATAGGTAAAATTCTTATATTCGTCCACAATATTTTTCTAACCAGCCAAATACAGATGTCACCGATTTTCTGACCATAATTCATTTATTTTGCCTATTCTTATATCAAACGCTGTGGAAACAATAAAACCATTGTCTACACTTGTATGCCCCACATACATATATCATTCAAGAATTGGGGTCGAC
The DNA here is from genome assembly GCA_947397865.1 of Polietes domitor. Classification (NCBI taxonomy): domain Eukaryota; kingdom Metazoa; phylum Arthropoda; class Insecta; order Diptera; family Muscidae; genus Polietes; species Polietes domitor. The sequence goes on from OX377620.1 coordinate 49,069,558, forward strand.
AATAGCTGCAATTATCTGCACAATAATAATGAATTCAATTATGTACTTATTTCAATAATAATTTGACAAAATGCTTTCACACTCACATTGTTATTCATAAAAAAATATTTTAAAAAAAATAATGTTTATTATAAAGGCAGACACTATAATGAATCATTGAGGTTTTGTTGAATTTCCAGTACCCGTTCTTCCTTAATTTTTTGTTTAGATTTTGCTCATTTTACGGTGATGATGATGATAAAGACAAACCACAAATGGACAAAAAAAAAATACATACGCATATGAATGGGGTGTATGTATAATATACATTGTATATGTATGTGTTCATGCGAGAACGTTTTGTTACCGAACATGCGTTTGATTATAACAACAAATGCACATTACGAAACCATTTTATTGCGGCAAAGAACAAACAAATGAAAAAAATAAAACAATTTTTATAAAATACATACAAAGTGCTCGCACATAGTGGCGAGATGCTGCCAGGCCTGGAATGGGGCTTTGTAGGGCCTAAGCTAAGCATGAATATAGGACCCCCACTCATTAATAATAATAATATAAGAATTACTTAAACTTATAAAAATATACCAAAATCAATCTTTGAAATCTATAATAAAAATTATCCATTATATAGAATTTGGAAACGCGTTATCCAAAATTCCATAAATTGTAAGAAAATCATTCAGAAGACCCTCTGAATTCTACTCTCTTTGATCTAAAGCCAACCACAATGTATGTTAAGGAATGATATTTAAATAAGATATAGAAATAATTACACTATTCTACAAAAAGTAAAATGTCCGCGACCCAACAATTTATTTTTGTGTGCACAGTATTCCATAAAGGCGACAAATAAATATATAGACCCTGCTAAAAATTTTTATTGAAATTCAATTTCCTCCGATGTAACTTAAATATTTGTACTATAAGGTTGGGGGTGTACGCCTGATCACTTCCTGTTATACGTTAAATTGAGAGTAATTACGAGTGTCACAAATGACGTGAATATCAATTTCACGTAAAGACTGTGGTTTAAGAACAGTTGACAAAAATTGTACAAAAATTATTTTAGAAATCATTTTTGCTGACACGAAAACCATAAAAATGCTTAATCTGGTATTCTGATAAGGATGTTCATAGAATTGAACGCATAAAAAGAAAGTTTTTGAAATTTACACTCCACTCAATTAATTTCACATGTTCTAAACCTTCGTATCTTGATAACTGTATGCTGATATACCTCAAAAGTCTACAAAATAGGAGAATTTATTTATATCAGATATATCATTTTAAATTAATAGTGTTTCAGTAGATTCTCCAGATTTGCTAATTTTCATGCTTTCAGTATAATAGAAAATTATACTAGAAAATCTTGAAATATACATATATATTTATTTCTTATTTATTCTTTAATTATAAATGTACCTCTTCGATTTTTTTTTATTTTTATTATCAATTTATCTTATTTATTAAATATGATATTGTAGACTCTAGCGTGGATCGAAAATAAGCATTTTTTTTGTAATATTAATATAAATTTTTATCGAACTACCAGCAAATGGCTTTTAATTTATCTTTTAAATATGACGTGCATTTCTTAATTTGTTAAACAAAAATAAAATAAAAAAAAATTGTTTATATAAAAAAATATATATAATAATAATATATATTATTTTTTATACCCAACACCACTTTATTATACCCAACACCACTTCGTGGACTAGGGTATTATAAGTTAGTTTTCCGCGAAATGTTTGTAACACCAAGAAATAATCGAGCTAGAACCAACTTTTAAGTATACGGATCGGCTTAGAATCACCAGCTGAATCGATTTAACGATGTCTGTCTCTCCGTCCGTCTGTCCGTCTGCTGTCCATCTAAGCTTGTTCGTACTTTACAGGTCGCAATTGTGGTCCGATTGTCATGAAATTTAGCAGAACTTAGTTTTTTGGGCCAAGGACGATCGCTATTGAACTTGGAGTAAATCGGTTCAGATTTAGATATAGCCCCCATACAAATGTCGCTCCCGATTTCACTTTTTCCGCTTTAGAAACCATATATTGTACCCGATTTTCTTTAAAATTGGCACACCATTTTATAATTGAACTAGAAACACCTATGCTGAAAGTGGGTAAGATCGGTTAAGATTTATATATAGCCTCCATACAAATGTCGCTCCCGATTTGCCTTTTTCCGATCTAGAAACCACATATTGTACCCGATTTTCTTTAAAATTGGCACAACATCTTATAATCCAACTAAAAACACCTATGGTGAAAGTGTGTAAGATCGGTTCAGATTTAGGTATAGCCCCAATACAAATGTTGCTCCCGAATCTTTAACCGATTTTGGCCAAACTTTACATATTATATTTCACCAATAAATATATATTATGAATATGGTTATGGTTTCAATATACCCCCATACAAATATCATTTCACATTTATCATTTTTTGTCAAACACATACATTTACAGGATTCAAAAATCCTTTCCGATTTCACTTTTCTACCGAATTGAATTGTAATGAGATAGAAAGTGCGGTGTATCATATAGTTGTTTCATTTTGTCGCATCATATTAATATATATACATATCATATTAACATCGGTCCAGCCAGTTAGAAATACCAGATCAATGTCCCCCTTTGTACGAGCCCTTTGGTGTCGCTTATTCTATTCAATGTCTAATCCGGGCATGGGTGCTGAACAAATGATGCCAGAGTGTTTGTGGCATGTTTAGGAATAAAAGGAGGTCACATTTGAGGTGGGAGGAGCGGAGGCATAAAACATATTCGGATTAAATACTTAAATTTTGGAAATGTTTAGAAATACAAGAGAATAAAACATTTTTAAAAAATAAATAAATTCATAGCCTTGGCTTAAATTAAATAATTTTGTCACACGTGATATACCGAATTTACACTCTACTATTCCTACTCAAATTAACCACTTTTTTCACACTACTCCTCAGCCAACAATGGACTACATTGTATGCATGGAATCAATATGTGCAAGCCTCAAAACAAGCCGCATTATTTAGAAACCTAAAACAATGAGCTGACATAGAAAATCAAATAGTTTACGATTACTGCATTATCCTCTGTTGGGTGTTGGAAAACAAAATGTAACTGAAATTTAATTAAAATTTCATAACACCACACGAAAAACAAAATTAACAAAGAACCGAAAATCAGTTCAGTTTTTAATTTTTGATACATGTATATGTGTGTTTAAACATTTTCAAAGCAATGCATATTTTAAAGCGGATTAGGTTACATAGTTTTCACGTTGCTTTTTTATCTGATTTAAGGTGTTATGTTTAACTTACCTTTTATTTGTGGAGAAAATGTTTGCCTGTAAATAGCAGAATAATAAAGCAATGCATTAGTTTGATATATAAATATAAATGTATCAGAAAATGTGCTTAAATAATGTAAATATGTATTTACAAGTAGAGGAAAACTAGAATTTAGTGAAAGTACCTGTACAAAATTTTCTATCATTATTTTGTTTCGAAATGTATTATTTCCGCAGAAACCTTTTAAAATATTACAGTTTAGTGAACAGCATAAATATAGAATTTAATGTGGAGACTAGAATACAGAGTAGAATTTAAATATAATAGGTATTTTTAGACGTTTAAAATTTTAGACTAAAGTAAAATAATAAATCAATTTCTAAACGAACATTTGCTTATAAAAAAGATAATTATCTTGAAATGTTGAATATAAAACAGCAGTCGTTGAATTATGACTTGAAGTGCTAAAAAATCGGTCCAAACAACTGTTTTGAAAATGTCCGCCTTATATTCAAATTTAGCGAACCAAAAAGTTTGTTTTGCAAAATTCATTCCATTAGAGGGTGAAATGGGACAAAAAGAAATACTAATAATTATAAATACCAATAATTGCGTATATTTTCAAATAAGTCCAATATTTCAAAATTCGAACTTTCAAGGGGTAAAAACGCAAGAGAGTGATAAAAATGGTATGACCTTAGGAATAAAGTTACAATCATGAAATTCGAGGTAGGCATTCCTTTGACTGCGTAGACAGATAAATAGAAGAATTTTTAAATATTATTACTTTTTAGGGGGATCGTGCCGGCTCACAGTGGCTGAAAATCGTTTTTCATTGGGCAAAATTCTGTAACATTTGAACCGATGAATATATTTAAGTAATTTTGTTTTAATGGATAGATATTTAGTTCAGCTTGATCCAGTTTTAATTATATTAAAATTGATTGAGGACTTTCTAAGGAATTCTAGGTCAAAGTTGAAGTTTCGATTTTTTTTTTTAATTTTAGGGTGAAATATGGGTTTATTATTTTTTATTTATTAAAAAAATTTATATTTGGATTTTAATAATAATTATAAATATTTTTTGTAATAATGGAATTTTTTAATGTTACACTCAAAAAAATAGTAAAATTAACTTGCAATTATTACGGAAAAATTAAAAATTTTTTCCTGTCAAATTTGCAAATTTGTTTACACTCAAAGAATATTTCCACTTAAAAAACCTTAATAATATTATCTAAAAATCTTGCTATTACTACTGAAAAAATTATTATTCTTTGCTGTCAAATGTGATAATTAAAAAAAAAAAACATTTTAAAAATAAAAACTGCAATAAATTTTTATAGCATTTGTAACAATGGTAGGTTCTGTTTATTATTATTTTGTACTAATACTATGTTAGCGTCCCGGTAGTCGAGTTGGTAGCGTGCTCGGCTATCAGCGTGGGGGTTGTGGGTTCGATTCCCACCAGAGGCTTTGGGCTGTCGGTACAATGGTCTTAGTCACCCAGGCTCAATCCCTGGACCCAAAATTCGAATATAAATTTACTTTGTATTGTAATTCATAATAAATAAATAAAATAAAATACTATATTTTTCGTACTTAAATAACAATGAAAGGTAATTTTAATTATTATTCATTTGACTCAAATATTGATTGCAAATATTCCATATTTCGTTCGTTCATTTGAAAAATTTCTACACCTTTTTCAATTGTAATTCAAAAGACATCACATGAAATTCTAAAGACACCAGTTTAAATTCAAAAATTCCATTTGCAATTCAAAAATTCCATGTGAAATTCCAAAAAATGTCAATTGAATGTCGAAGCTCGGCATTTGTAATTCAAAAGACAGCATTTGAAATTTAAAAGTCGTCATTTGTAATTCAAAAGACATCATTTGAAATTCAAAACTCTTCACTTGTACTTCAAAACTCGTCATTTGTAATTCAAAACTCTTCATTTGCAATTCAAAACTCGTCATAAGTGATTCAAAAGACACCATTTGAGATTCAAATGTTTTCATTTGAAATTCAAAAATTATTCCATTTGTAATTCAAAAAGGGTAATCAAAATTGTTTAAGCAAAATATAAGACCTCTCACACTTTGGTTAAAATAAAACTTATCAGTAACAATTTAATATTGGAAATGGTTTTACAATCACTTTATACCTGTAAAATAGTTATGATTTGTTGTACCTCCCACACAAATAATCAGACCCTAAGTAAAACGCAAGTTCTTATAACATATATATATGTATATATGGTGAAGGTTATAGACTATATATGAAATTACCGACATTTTACATCATTATAATTGTTAGTTGCTTATCATTTTACTAAATTTGTTTTCAAAACTGCAGAATATCCAAATTTGCAGAAAAAATAAATGCTATGTATGAATTGAATTTCAAATGGAATAATTTTTGAATTTCAAATGACGAGTTTTGAATTTTAAACGATGAGTCTTGAATTTCATATCACGACTTTTGAATTTCATATATTGTCCTTTGAATTACAAATGAGGAGTTTTGAATTTCAAATGATATTTTTTGAATTGCAATTGATATTTTTTGAATTTCAAATGGAATTTTTGAATTTCAAATGGAATTTTTGAATTGATATTTTTTGAATTTCAAATGGTGTCTTTTGATTTACACTTGAAAATGGTGTAGTATTGTGCTCTCTATAATATCTGTAACCCTTGTTCCTTTTTTCCTGAGCCTCCTCTGATAGATCTCCAAGTGGCACCAAATGATATTTAATGACATCTTCTTCATGATAAAGGATTTTGTGAATTTTTCTAGATGTCGTATATTTTGAGAGTGTTATGGGGATTTTAGTAAAAATTTTGGGATACCCTTCTAGGAGGACTTGGTCCAAATATAAACCGATTTCGACCAATTGCAATAGGTTTCGCCCCTATGCCAATACAAAGTTAAAAACCACATAAAATACCTAAAGCACAAATTTAATACACAATTGTATACGAGTACTTAAAGGACTGATTAAATTATCGTAATTTGAATTTTAGTAGTAATTTCATTAAAATGAAAAAAAGTGTTCTACCCGCGGGTCGTGGCTGGTGCAAAAGTATACATAGGGGTAAAGAGGACAGTTTCACCTTTCTACGGGTGGTATACGTTTCTTCTTCCCTTTTGTTCAGTAGAAGTTCTATTCCGCTAACGTTTAACTTTGAGAATAATGTAGCAGTTTCATAAATATAAATACATAACGCCCCTAACATTAAACGCTAGAGCTGTTACCACTTGCAACAACTAAAGACTATAATCCCACCAACATTATAAAAAAGACCACAGACCATTATCGATGATATCTTGCGAGTGTAACGATATATTTTGATAAAGAAACAAAAAAAAACATATTTTTCTGAAATTAAAAAAAAGTTGAGTTTGACTACATGCCACGCCCACAATAGTTTAATATAAGTTTTTGGCTACCTTAATCTGGATATATTAGCTACCATAAGACGTAAAAATTTTGAAAATCGGTGACAAAAAAATTAGACTTTAGACAAATGAAATCAAAATGTCAGCCACAGTGCGTCTTGACCCAGTGACGAAATATTTTGCAGATCATCATTAAACAATCAAATCTTCATTACTGGGGGTGAACGCTGTAGTTTATTGAACTTTATTACATCCACTGAACAATTTCAGTGCTGCACGAAAATATAGCGCAAAAATTGATTTTTAGACAGAATTGAATATTTTATTTTACTTTCTGAATGGCTGAGGAGTGGGATGAGTTTTGGTTTTTTTCTAAATTTTAAAAATATTATTATTTTTATTACTGTTTTTATGTATTGATTCTAAAATTTTACCAATTTTCGACGATTTTTTTTTTGCATAAGCATTTTGATAATTTTTTGAATTTGTTTGAAACTTAAAACTATTAGAAAGAGCAAAATCTCCGATTTTCGATTCCTTTTTATTATACCCAACACCACTTCGTGGACTGGGGTATTATAAGTTAGTTTTCTACCAAATGTTTGTAACAGCAAGAAATAATCACCAGCTGATGTCTGTCCGTCTGCCCGTCTGTCCGTCTGTCTGCTGTCCATCTAAGGTTGTTCGCACTCAACAGGTCGCAATTGTGGTCGATTGTCATGGAGTTTGGCAGAAGTTAGTTTTTTGGGCCAACGACGATTGGTATTGAATTTGGAGAAAATCGGTTCAGATTTAGATATAGCCTCCATACAAATTTCCCTATAAATTACACTATTACTGCTCTAGAATACACATTTTACATGGGATCATGGCCAAATTTTCAGGATCGTGTTGTATTTGAACTAGAAATAGCTCACCGGAAACTCGACTACATGGGTCTATGTTTTGATATAGCCGCCATACGAATGTACCTCCGATTTACAATATTAATTCTCTAAAACACACATTTTACGTCGGAACTTGATCAACTTTTCAACACAATGCTAAATTCATACTAGAAACACGTATTTTGAAAGCAAGCTACATAGGTCAATGTTTTGGTAAAGCTCCCATACAAATGGGCCCCCAGTTTATACTATTATCGCTCTAGAATCCACATCTTACATTGGATCTTGATAAAATTTTGCAGATCATGTTATACTTCAATAAAAGTGATCTATAAAGGCCCAATTTTTAATGTCGCGCCCTCAAAAGTGGGCCCCATTTCAATTATTACCACTATAGGACACACATTTTACATCGGAAGTTTTTCAAATTTTGCAGATTATATTATATTTCAACTAAGAATACATTCCATGAAAGTCAAATATATGTTTCCATATTTTGGTATAGCCCCCATACAAATTGGGCCCCCATTCTACTCTATTAGATCTGTAGAACCCACATCGTTAATTGGATCTCGATATTATTTTGCACATCATGTCATATTTCAACTAAGAATACCTATTTTGTGATCTATATGGGCCCACTTTTAAATGTAGCGCCCTTACAAATGGGCCCCAATTTTATTATTACCTCTAGAACCCAGAACTTTCTTCGGAAGTTTATCAAATTTTGAATTTTGTATTATATTTCAATTATATATAATTTATAATTATGTATAATTTGTATTTGTCTGCCGGAAAATTGGATTAATTATTTACCATACTTTATAATTTATATGAACTACATAAAATTGATCCCATGAAACACCTGGGTTTAGTAATAAAGCAAGGTATATACGCAGGGAGTGGTGTAGGGTATTATATAGTCAGCCCCACCCGAATTTAGCCTTTCCTTATTGTTCTACTTTTTTAGAAAACATGTCTAAGATTCCAAAAAAATATAGAATGAGCTACACTGGAGAAACCAGCAAACAGAGAGCACCGGAAGAAGTGAAAAAGATGTTCAGCTTATAATTGGAAAATGGTATCTTCTCAAATGAATTTAACATGGAGTGGTCATAGGAGGGATGTCCTTTATTTTGAAAGACTTAAAAGTCATTTTAAAGTGTTGCAAAGGAACCAATAAAAAAGGAAATATTTGACATTTTATACAAAAAATTTAAATTGTTCAAATGTTTGTGAATATGCTATGAATATGGGATATTGACATATTATCGACTTGTTGGAAGTTTTTTAAAAGAACTTCCTAAAAAGACGGAAAAATGCACATTTCGATATTGAGATCCGATTAAAATGAGTTTTCTACGGAAGTACTTTAACTGTCATATTTACGATGACTGCTATCATTTAAAATATTAGTCATATCTTGGGACTGCTATTCCTATATAGCAGTCCCAAGATATGACTGAGTCAACATTATTCGGAATTACTACTAAGAATTAAATAAGGAACGCATGGCCTAAGCTTCATAAATGATGACACTCTCCAAGTAACATTTAATTGTGTTTGCAATCACACTTTGTTTCCATAACAATAATAATAAAGCCCTTTGTTGATTCACCAATCTTCTGATGCAATTAAACTCCCATTCAAAAGTACTGCTCTATGAGTGAATAGTTTTTTTGTGTGTGTGTGTGTTCTCAAAGGACATCCTCCGCAGCCCACCAAAAAGTATAAATGAAAGCTCAAAAACACCGTATCTAATGATTTCCATTTGTCTGTAAGACAAAAGACCATTCGACCCCATTATTTGCCGCATCCTGGAGACGAGCGACAAGTCGATGGAAGCCATTGTCTGCAATGTCGTCATGCTGTCAAACAATCATTTCCTCTATGGATAACTGTGATGTTCTTTTGATACACAAACAAACGGATACAATGTCGACTGTAGTTATTTGAGGGGAAGCTCAGTGAAGTATGATGAGCGAAGGATATTTATATCCTTCATGCCGTCGAATTCAAGTGTGTCTTTTGGGTGGTTGGGCTTAAGAGTGAAGAGTGAATTAAGCAATTTTCTCTCTCTCTGTTATTAATAAAAGAAATCTTAAACTAATGGCATTCAGTATTTAAAATATTAATTATAATTTAGTAGTTTATCTTTTAGAGTGTAATTAAAATTGTTGTTGCTGCTGCTGTTGTTGTTCAAGTCGGCAGGGAATAAAATGCTTCTATTGTTGTCTGTTGAATATGCCTCTGCACCTGAGGATACCATTTAATGGCATATTTTATGGATAATTGATAGATAGAGTTAGTTAAAGGGCAGAGTGAGATTCTAACGAGCATGTAATTAGAGATAATAGATTTGAAACAAAATGTATGTTGTGTATTCAGATGAATGTGTGCAATATTTTGTAATTACAGCTTTCACTGTTCTTGGGGACGAATATATGGAAAAAATCTGATAATAATTCAAATTGTAAGCGAAATTTATTTTGCAAGCATTTTGTACTAATGGTGTACGATTTTTTTTATAATTACCAAATTCCGTTTGTTAAAGTCACTATAGTTGTTGCTTGTATTCTTATAATTAATATGGCAGTTATGCTCTTTAGTGAGTTTTTGAATGATGTCTGCTATATATTCTGCATTTAAATATATTTCATGCAATATTTGGGTATATGTAATCGAGGACTCGACCTATATATAAATTTCTTATGCGAAAATGTCTTTGTATGCGAAATAAAAAATATATTTTATGAGGCTTACTCCACATTTCTTTACATATCCATAAAATTGCACAACATAAATCTATTAGGTAATCACGAACAAATGTATATTTTTATTAAACCCGTGCTCCAACTAGTTTTTAATGATCCGATGTGAGTTACTTAACATTTTTTCTACGAAAGACAGTTTGACAAGAGAGCGAATAAAAACTGTTTTACTCGCAAATAAGCTACAATTTTGATGAATTCATCTTATACAGGGTTTCCAACAAGAGATGCTATTTTGAATCACTCGGTATTTCGGTAGCTGTCACTTTTGAAGCTTTTATTCGTTGAAATCATCTTGACTGATGAGGCCCATTTCCACCTCGCTGGCTGATGGCTGTTTTTCTTTAGGACTGCATAACTAAGCTGCGATAACAAAAATCTAAATAAAATGTTAAAATTTTACTCAAAATAAAAAAAATTGTTTTTAAAATTGTCGCCATAAACTATATCAATGTGTGTGTGAAAACAAATTTTGAAAAAATACTTTTGTGTTAAAAATTTTAGACTTAGCCTGGATAATTATCCAGTGTAAGTCCAAAATATGTTTATCGAGGCAAAGTCCAATAAAATCAACACAAAATATTTTTTTGAAAATTTCTTTTAATACATATATTTATATTGTAGTTGGCGACAATGTGAAAATAGGATTTTTATTTTGAGCAAAAAAATCAATTTTTATTAATGTTTTTGTTATCGCAGCTTGTTAGCCCGGCTTAAAGATAAAGAGCCCTAAGGTCTACTGTCGCCCAGCGTCGATTCAAGACCTCAAATATAGAATTCGTGAGGCTATCGAGGACATAGGGCCACTTTGCGATTTGCTTATGGAAAATTTCATGAAAAGGATATAGTCCTGTAAGCTTTGTCGTGGTGGCCACTTGGCTGGTGTTGTTTTTCATTATTAACGGCATACCTTCCTCTTTATATGAAATAAACATCCGATCATTTATCTCAAAAATGGTATTTTTCTTTGAATACCAAAATAACACCTCTTGTTGGAAAACCCTGTACAATATAGAATAGAATGTGCACAACAAATACCCTAGTTTATTGAAATTCGTGTTATGGTTGATGCTTTTATGGTTGATGGCAGTATTGCTTTAAAAAGGAAATCTTTATGTAGGTAAATAATAATTTATATGGGTTTCTTTATTGAATAAGGTCAAATCGGTAATGGCATTTTTATGCCAGCTATATTTAAATCTGAACCGCTTCAAGTAAAAAAGCATCCGTACAAGGCTCGCAAAAGCCACTTGTGTCAATTTTTGTTATGATCGGGCATTAACTGAGACCAGCAAAATTCTATGATGTATATAGACAGCTTTGCATTCACAATATTCATAAATAAGTAGAGTGATCAAAAACCAGGGTTTTCGGCTTTTTCGAAAACCGCGATTTAAATAACCCCGGTTGCCCGGTTTTCTTTTTATAAAAAAACCGACCGTAAATTGCTGCGGTAGTCCCAGAACTGAATACTGGACTATTTAATGATGATCTGCAAAATATGTCTTCGTTGTGACAACTAACAACTAAACTCCTGAAAACACCTAAAAATAACCAATTCGCCAATTTCCTTGCAAATTCGCTGGTGACGTTCGCTCACATCTATTCATATGTGTATCGCTTGTCGGTAACCGCAGCGCCAAATGGTCAACGGCGTCGATTTTTCTTCTGTTCATAAGAAATGTATGTGCAACCGAACTTCTGTTGACCTGGTTTTCGGATCGGGTTTGAACACTCCATAAATAAGTTTTTTTGTAGATAAGCAAATGATAAAAAACAGGTTATTGTTTTATTTTAATTTCAGATGTGGTCTGTGATGTATTTGCCATAAACTATTTTCGTCAATATCTAAATAGACATTATTCATTATAAGCCCTCAAAACCGAAACCGAAAACCGGTTAACGGGTGTTAACTCCGATACCGTCCACCGGGGTTTTTTAAATTGGAATTTCCGACATGTCGGTTAACCGGATTTTAAATTACAAAACATTTGCATTTCGTATATATTCAACAATTAAAATACGCAAGAAAATGTGAAAGTAATGATTTGTTTACTAAACTGAACTGACCTTTTAATAGTGCAGGTTTAAGATTTTCCCAAATTATTGATTTGTTACGTTGAAAAAACCTAGAAGGATTTGATATCGTTTGGAGCTTGATGCTATTGCAACTGTACAGGGGGTTCCATTTCCAAAATATTGTTGAAAAACTAAAGAAATGCAAACAATTTTTAGATTTTCATTTCTTATCTCTTTTTTCGTGGTTTTTCACTTTGATTATATGTATGTATATTTCGCTGTCTGAGTTTGTCCGATCTCTTTCATTACGAATGCAGTGGATAATAATACATGAATAATGTAAAACCGTTTCTGGACCACGGTGTCGTATCATTGTTATTAATATGAAAATGCATAGTGACATGACCCATACGCCACAATGTCCTTTGGACATAATATCAGTGTATATTGGGTGGTAAATACGCACGCGTCTGTTTATCTCACGGCTATACCACTAAAGATAGAGTCCTACTGTCTGGATCGTCTTCAAGATAACTCTGTGGAAAATAAATTGGTGTACTCAGATTTTTTACTGTTACCTTACATAGGTCTACAAAAGCATATTTGCACAAATTAATGTATAAACCGCAGTACCACTCCAACGATCTTGATTTTTAATTAAATCAGCTTAATCACGTATTTTCTATATCAAAAAAAGAAAAAAAAATCATATTCTTAAAGTTTACAAATCTGCCGTTGTGACAGATTGGAATTATCGTAAATTCACCTTTCTTCTTCATATAGTACTTCACGTGCATCAAACAAGTTCTATTAATGCAGTTTGCATAACTATTTCGAAAAACCAACAAATTCGGTATTTTCACACTGAGATATCTCCTGGATGGTAAACATTAAAAAAGCCTGTACATAAAAGTCGGTACAATTCGGGTTATATTTAATCAACAAACGCTGCTTCCATACGTTTACGTTTATTTTTGTCAAATATTTCTGAAACGGGAAATGTTCTGCGATTGTAGAGGAAATAATAGATACATTTCAATTTGTATACCCTCCACCTACAGGGTGGGTGTATACTAACTTTGAAACACCTAGAAATATCTACTTAAGACCCTATAAAATATATACATTCTTGATCGTCATAAAAACTTGATCATCTAAGACGACCTAGCAATGTCCGACCGTCGGTCCGCTGGACATCCAAATTTTTCGTAAATGCGTCTTCTAGTCGCTTGGAATTGCAACTAGGCGAATTCGGTACAAAGTTAAAAAGAATTTCCCTTCACAAGGACTGAAAATACCCGTAAAACCCTTAATATTTCAGAGTATTTTAGTAAGTTTCGTACAATATGTCTGATTGTACTTACTTGATATTGGGTATGCGCATTTCTCCTTTAACAAAAAAAAAACGTATTTTTAAGGGGTACAAGGGGAATAGAGTGTATAAAATGGTACAAACCAAAAGGCTGCACCAAAAAAAATGAAATTGCGTACTCACGTAAAATAAAGGAAAAACAAAAAGGGAATACAAATTGTACCAAATGGTCGCAGCAAGAGGTATGAAAATCCTCTGACTGCGTAGACACGAAAAATAAAAGGTTTTTTCCAAATTCGTACTTTCAAGGGGTACAGAGGGATAAAAATAATACCAACTAAACGACTAGCTAGAATAATGAAATTCGGTGTGTTTTTCCCCTAATTGCGTAGGCACGTAAAATAAAGAGATTTTAGAAAGTCGTACTCTTAGAGGGGTAAAAATGGGATAAAAATGGTACCAAGCAAATGACAGCAGCTAGAATCATGGAATTCGGTTTATACATTCCTCTGAACATTTTCCCAAATTCGTACTTTTACGGCAAAAACTGATTGGATCATGAATTTAGGTTATTTTGCACTTTGTACGTGAGATAATGGATTTTCAAAATTTGAACATTTGGAATTAAAATAGAATGGAAATACAACTAACTGCACCCACTATCTACCAATATTTAAGAATATTTATATTTTATATTGACTTGAAGTATTATTTCAATATGTAAACGTATTGGTAGCCTTACCTCATAAACGTGGTTTAAAATAACAAAAAAATGTATATTTATTTATAAAATTAGTTTTTCAATATTTTATTTTTTTTTGGTTTGGCTATATTAAATACATTATATTTTCCTGTAATATTACTGCACTTCTACGAAAATCGACAGCCTCTGTGGAATTCAACCCATGGTGGAGGGTATATAAAGTTCGGCCCGGCCGAACATAACTCCGTTTTTACTTGTGTACTCTTACCAGATGTGTATTCATAGATTTTTTTAAGAAAATCCTCCATATGAAAGGATTTCAGAAATAAATGCAAAAAAACTTCCAAGGATTAAATGAAATTACTACCACCCCAAAATGTAATCAATTAGGTAGACATAACTAAATTTATTTTGTGCTAGAGTAGCACGTAATCTGCCTTTATGTATTTGTTGTCATTTCCACTGCAGGCTCATCCATTTTATTCCGAATTTGTGTTGACATGACCCTGTCCCCATGTGATGTAGTGAAAGTAATCAATTTATTTTGTGCTGGCGTTGCCCTAAAAAACGATTTTAATTATACAAATATCTAACGAAAAATTAAGTGCTGTACAAGTGTTTTTGTTGTTGCTGTTGTGGCAATTTCCGAATAATTGATACTCCATTTAACCTCGACATGTATAACACACTGGTTGGTGTCCTTTAAATGACGACCATTCATTGAGTGGACATGCAATGGTTTCGTTGTCGAAATGAAAAGCTATAGACGTGATGGCTACACAACAGCAACAACAGCAGCAACAAAAAACAATCATCAAAGATGGACAAAAACACCAATAATTAAAAACTCTTTGATGAGAGCAAACGATTTAGTGATAATTGCTACATACACACATACATACATATATTCGTACATTCATATACATTACAAATGCAAAAATAAAATCCAATGACGATTTTAATCGAAAATTGCATGCCGGAGTATCATAAATATATATTGGTAATTCATCCGCCAATTGGTTGCAGCTTAATTTGTATTATATTGATTTGGTCATCGTTAATACTGCCTGGAACCTTTTTTTCCAAGATGAATCAGAATTTAATTTATTAATTGGCAGAGGGAAATAAATCAAGAACACGAAAATTACAAAGTTTTTGAGCAATACGAGGACAGTTGATGTATTTCACTGACTTCAGCAAGAAGATGGAACAATCACAGAAGATGGAATAAGAGAATGAAGTAGAAAACTCTGGATGATGATATCATGATCTTTATGAATATATACGAGGAGCCTTAGTTAATAATTTTTATTTTTTTCTTGCCTTAAATATTTCAGAAAATGAAGTCAAATTATTATGACGAGTTGCAGCGTCGAGCAACAAATACAAAATGTAAAGCATTATGTTCTCTTGTGGCAACGACGGACATTGGGTCAGATTATGGAAAAATCAATATAAACCAGAAAAAAAACAATTGAAGAAGTGCAAAAGATCCTAATTTTCGAGTAAAAGTTTCCTGCGGTGCTGCACTGTGGTTCAGAATCAAATTCCATGGACCCAACTTCAATAATTTTTGTTGGTGTAAACCTTGTTGAGTTCTGTAAATAATCGAAACTAGACAATGACCAAAGGATTATTTTGAATTACTAAAATCGGGTGATCGGATACAGTTTACAGTTCGCTTAAAAATAGACCTAAGCACACTACTTTAAAATTTCAACCCAATGGATTAGTGTAATCATTTCGAAAATCAAAATAAAAGAATAAAACTTAAAAAAAACTTAAAAAAATCTAACCTTGTTATAACACACCACATCCATATTTTAAAAGTAATTGAAATAATATTCCTTACTTGCTTTGGTTTTGGTTTGACTTCTGATTACACCGTACAACAATTTTTGAAACGTTTGATATACGTATGAAACTATAGGCAAAGTACATTTACTTGGCGTTTTTAGTTTCATTTCCTAATAAGGATACAATTAAAAAATACTTTATATACATACATAGGGTGCGACTATGATAACGTTATTAGTGTCAAATTAAAGAGGAGAATATTTATCAAAAATACATCAAATATCATACTTATATCTGTATTAGTTCAGCATTTACATCTATATCAATTTTACTCTTTAGTTTTTCTGGTTTATTTATATCTTGTATTTTAAGAGACAAATCTTTAAATGGTTGTTAATACTAAACTAATGCGGATAGAAGTTTGACATTTAAATTATTTTTAGCAAATATTCTCTTCTTTGATTTGGCATTTATAATTGTATTGTAGGATGCGAATAAGTATTAAAAATAATTTTTGAAAATTTGTATCCTTTGGAACATTGTAGTTCTTTTATGGAGATGAGAAAATGAAAAACTGAAAACGCCAATTAACACTTTTTCATTTATAGATAAAAATGAATTAAACGCTATCTTTTGAGTTGATACACTCATGTATATTGAGGAGGACTTGAGAAATAGTAGTAGTCGAGGACTTCTTCTTGATCTAGACTCTTACATGGTGGCTTCCATGTGACCAAGGCGGTTCTTATTTTTAATTTTTATAAACTTCTTGGTATTTATAAACTCCTTCTCTGTGTAAAAACCACTGTGCGTGTTTTGGAAAACTCGTAAACGAAAATTGTCTCAATTTGGTAGGAAAACGTAAACGTGTATGTGTTACGAATATATATGTATTTATATATACATATATTTCTATATGTGTACAAAGTGCATGCATAACTTGCCTGTGGAAACGGAAGCGACTGTGTCAGACATTGTAACATAATTTTACTGGGGAAAAGTTGGAAAGTGTCAAAAAGTTTCACAACCTCAAACCGAAAATTTTAAGAATCCAAAATCCATACGCCACAGTTTTATAGTCACATGGAGTCGAACGTTCAACCGTTCCTAAAACAAGGTATAACACATTAATATCGATGAAATATTTCAGGAGTTAAGGGAGATTGAATGAACACACCTTTTGAAAAAAATAGTATTTTTATACTCTACACCACAGGGTATGACTTTGTGCATTTCTTTGTAACACCAAAAAGGAAACGAGTATAATAAACGATGTTTATTATACCGATCGACTTAGAATCACTGTCTGAGTCGATTTAGCTATGTCCGTCTGTCTGTCCATCTATTCTTCTAATCAAAGTACAACTCGCAATTGTTGTTTGAACTAATTGAAACTTTGCACATCGAAGTTTTGCTCCCGATTTTATTCTTTCCGCTCTAGAAACAATATACTTCAACAGATTTTCTTCCAAATTGACAAAAGGGCAAACATTTCTACTAGAAAAAGTTCTGGCATAAATAGGTCAGATCAGTTCAGATTTATATATATCTCCCATACAAATGTCTCCTCCGATTTTACATATAGCATATTTGAACAGATTTTCTTTGGCACATCAGCTAATATTTCAAATAGAAACGAAGTTTTTCGGGACAAGAACGAACGCTATTTAATTTGAAGAAAATCGGTTCAGATTTAAATATAGCCCCCATACGAATTTCACTCCCGATTTGACTCTTTTCACTCTAGATTCAACATATTTTAACAGATTTTCTTCAAATTTGGCAAAACATCTTTTTTTTCAATTAAAAACATATGTGGTAAAAATGTGTTAGATCGGTTCAGATTTATATATAGCTCCCATACAAATTTCGCTCCCGGATTGACTTTTTCCGCCCCAGAAACAACGTATTTTCATTTTACTTGAACTGAAAGAACTAATTGTGAAAGTTAGTCACTTCATTCCATGTTTGGATATAGCCCCGATACAAATATTCTTCTCGGTTTAACAAATTGGACCAGGTCATATTAGCCTATGATTAGGAAACATACAAAAATTCTTCCCGTTTTCACTTTTTCACCGAATTGAATTGTATTCGGATAGAAATTGGAGGGTATCATCTAGTCGGCCCCGCCCGACTTTAGCCTTTCCTTACTTGTTTT
Source organism: Polietes domitor (assembly GCA_947397865.1). NCBI lineage: Eukaryota > Metazoa > Arthropoda > Insecta > Diptera > Muscidae > Polietes > Polietes domitor. Next base: position 49,087,915 of record OX377620.1, read on the forward strand.
AGTTTCAAAACGTGAATTACACTGCCCGATAGTCCCAAAACTGTGGGAAGCGATATAACTTTTCTGGCAGGTATTTTCGTGTTGAACAAAAATCTGTATTTGAATTTTCCCAAATACCCCCAAAATCTTGAGTGACGGGTACAAAAACCGGTTTCCGCACCTCTGCATACTTATAAGCCTGTAACTTAGTTGTTTATTTCTACTTTCTCATCAACTTTGAAAAGAAGAAACTTGACGCTTTCGATCGACATATATATATATAGTTTAGTTTCTTTACCCGCCTCCCAAATTTCATGTGCCCAAATCTCGAGTGAATTTTGCAAAGGACATTCCTATTAAGCATAACCTAAAAGATATTACCGATGTCGGTGCTAAATTTAGCTGTGGTTGCATTTAAAGTTCATATATGCAAAAATAGTTCAAAATTTCATCACACTATAGTTCGGATTTGAATTTCGTTTAGTTCTTAGAAAACAGGAGCTGCTGAGCTGTTCTTTTGCATTTAAAAATGTGTAATTATGTCTTCGATAATAGCCGTTTGCCATCGATTAAAAACAAAATAATTTTTATCAAAAATTTGGAAAATCGTAAAAAAAAAAAAAAAATCGTATGTGGGCGTGGCACTGGCAATTTGCATTTAATTGTGGAAACAAATGAAATCACTGGTAATGATTTGTATTAAAATAAAAAAATATGACGTTTTTCATTTTATGTTACATGGGAGGTAGGCGTGATTAAAAAAACTAGTTTTTGATTTAATTTCAAATTCAAAAATTAAGTATTAATTTTTATTAATACTTAATTTCAATAACTCAGACGGTTTTTGGACTGCCGCACAGTGTAATTTGGGAAATGGTTATAGGCTACACCCTCCATTCTGTTGAGGGATGTCAAAAGCTACATACAGTGTCCTCTTCTCTATCATTGAAATACACTCCGTGAACTTAGGATGAACGCACATAAAAATAAAAAGGATTTTATGGGATATCCTTTTTATTGTGGAGACAAATTCTGACGACTAACGAAGTCATTAATATGCAGATTATTTCTCCATCGCTGAAGATGATTTTGTTTGACGAACCTTCATTACTTCTCAAATATTGCTCAACTTAAGCGACTCGCTTTTAATTCGTGTAGTGCTCCATTAATTTTTATAATTTTCTTTTTTGGTTTGTAATCCGTTACAACACACTCTACCAATACCAAAACCGAATATATGAATAATTAGAACCGGGGAAGTTCCACGTAATCTGACATGCCGTCGGTTCGTTTATTGATTAGTGATTCTTGTGAAATACGCATTTGCCTATTTCAGTGGTGCAGAAATTATTCTAAACAGTTTAAATATTAAAATAATTGTAATTTCCCAGAAGTCCTTGTGGCGCAAATTTAAATGTATTTACACACCACTCAAGCATAAAAATTAAACTTTCCAGTGAACAAACAATCTCCAATATATCATAATCAGTTACTCCTTTTCATTCCATTCACATCACAAGTCAACTCTAACAAATTACCATAAACTTTACTCAAATATTTCTTTAACATTTATTAATAATATATGTATTCGTGTATGCGTGCGACTGACATACATTATACGGCTTGTAAAATAACTGCCAATCATGTGAAATGGCCAAAAACACTTTAAAATTGTTATCAAACTAAAGTGTTTTAATTACATTTCATGTTATTGATATAATGGCATGCCATCCATGGCTACACTCATTCAACCATAGCGAATATGCCTAGAAACCAAAACCCCCCAAAAATAGTGGCACAGTTGAACGTGGTTACAACGAACATCGGGTGATAACACCGACAGACCATATTACACTTGAACCGGCTGATATACATGTGATAAACTGTAGGCAAAATTAATTTATTGGCGTTTTTAGTTCATTTCCTCGTCCTGTCGACTACAAAATCGCAAAGGATATAATTTTTCAAAAAAAAAAATTTAAATGGTTTTTATACCCTACACCACTTCGTGGACTAGGGTATTATAAGTTAGTTTCGCGCCAAATGTTTGTAACACCAATAAATAATCGAGCTAGACCCACCTTAAAGTATACCGATCGCCTTAGAATCACCAGCTGAGTCGATTTAACAAGGTCTGTCTGTCCGTACGTCTGCTGTCCATCTAAGCTTGTTCGCACTCTACAGGTCGCAATTGTTGTCCGATTGTCATGAAACTTGGCAGAAGTTATTTTTTCTGGCCAAGGACCATCGCTATTGAATTTTGAGGAAATCGGTTCAGATTTCGATATAGCCTCCATACAAATGTCGCTACCGATTTGACATTTTCCGCTCTAGAAACCACATCTCGTACCCGATTTCTTTAAATTTGGTACAACATTTTATAATCCAACTAGAAACACCCATGCAGAAATTGAGTAAGATCGGTTCAGATTTAGATATAGCCCCCATACAAATTTCGCTCCCGATTTGACTTTTTCCGCTCTAGAATCCACATATTGTACCCGATTTTCTTTAGATTTGGTACAACATCTTATAATCCAACTAGAAACACCTATGCAGAAATTGGGTAAGATCGGTTCAGATTTCGATATAGCCTCCATACAAATGTCGCTACCGATTTTACATTTTCCGCTCTAGAAACCACATCTTGTACCCGATTTTCTTTAAAATTGGCACAACATTTTATAATCGAACTAGAAACACCTATGCTGAAAGTGGGTATGGTCGGTTCAGATTTAGATATAGCCACCATACAAATGTCGCTCCCGATTTGACTTTTTCCGCTCTAGAATCCACATTTTGTACCCGATTTTCTTTAAATTTGGTACAGCATCTTATAATCGAACTAGAAACACCTATGCTGAAAGTGGGTAAGATCGGTTCAGATTTAGATATAGCCCCCATACAAATGTCGCTCCCGATTTGACATTTTCCGCTCTAGAAACCACATCTTGCACCCGATTTTCTTTAAATTTGGTACAACATTTTATAATCCAACTAGAAACACCCATGCAGAAATTGGGTAAGATCGGTTCATATTTAGATATAGCCACCATACAAATGTCGCTCCCGATTTGACTTTTCCGCTCTAGAATCCACATATTGTACCCGATTTTCTTTAAAATTGGCACAACATCTTATAATCCAACCAGAAAGACTTATGCAGAAAGTGGGTAAGATCGGTTCAGATTTAGATATAGCCACCATACAAATGTCGCTCCCGATTTGACTTTTGCCGCTTTAGAAACCACATGTTGTACTCGATTTTCTTTAAATTTTGCACAACAGCTTATAATCCAAATAAAAAAACTATTGTGAAAGTGGGTAAGGTCGGTTCAAATTTAGATATAGCCCAAATACAAATGTTGCACCCAAATGTTTAACCAATTTTGGCCAAACTGTACATATTATATTTTACCTATTTTCTTCCAGATTTCAATATACCCCCATACAAATATCCTTTCCGATTTAACATTTCTGTCAAACACATACATTTACAGGATTCAAAAATCCTTCACTTTTTCACCGAAATAAAATGTATTCGGATAGAAAGTGGAGTGTATCATAGAGTCGGCCCCGCCCGACTTTAGCCTTTCCTTACTTGTTTTAAACGAATAAGTGTCTGTTAAAAATACTTTAAATTTAATGATTCTAACTATATCAGATTGGCGTTAGTAACCATTTAATTTGTATACCCTCCACCTCCAGGATGCGGGTATACAAAATTTGTCATTCCTTGAAATACCGACCTGAGACCATATAAAGTATATATATTCTTGATCGTCATAAAATTCTAAGACGATCTAGCCATGTCCGTCCGTCCGTCTGTTGAAAGCACGTCCAAATTTTCCATAAATGTGTCTTATAGCCGCAGATCGGTTGGGATTGAAACTGGGCGAAATGGGCCAAAAGGGAAAAAAATTTCCCTCACAAGGACTAAAAATACCCATAATAACCCCTAATATTTTAGAGTATTTAAGCGTGATTTTCAAATCTATCTTACTTGATATTTGGCATGCGTATTTCCCCTATAACAAAAACGTGCACCATAAAGTGATTCTTATTCGTAGGGAGAGAAATGAGGCAAAAAAGGGATAAAATAAACATTCCTCTAATTGAGTAGATACATAACGTAAACGTATTTTTCCAAATTCCTACGTTTAAGGGGTAAAATGGGAATAGAGGTATAAAATGGTACCAACCAAACGGCTGCATCTAGAATAATGAAATTCGGCGTATACATTTATCTGATTGCATAGACACGTAAAATACACGTTTTGGAAATTCGTACTTTTTGGGTTTAAAATGGAAAAAGGGGATACAAATTGTACCAACCAAATGACCAAATGAGTTGTGAAATTCGGAGTATACATTCCGCTGACTGCGTAGACACGAAAAATAAAAGTTTTCTTTTCAAATTCGTACTTTCAAGGGATATAATTGGTACCGACGGATAAAAATAGTAAAATTCGGTGCGTACATTCCTTTAATTGCGTAGACACTTAAAATAAAGAGATTTTAGAAAGTCGTATTCATAAGGGGGTAAAATTGGAAAAAGGGGATGAAAATGGTATCAATTAATTGGCCGCAGCTAGAATCATGGAATTTGGTGTATACATTCCTCTGACTGCATAGACACGCAATATAAAAAGATTTTCGTACTTTTTACTTATACGGAAAAAAATGGTTAACTCATGAAGTTATTTTGCTATATGTACGTGAGATAATGGATATTCAAAATTTGTACTTTTTAATTAAAATAGTATGGAAATACAACCACTATCTACAAGTATTTATGGCATTTAAGATTTATAAGAATATTTATTTTTTTTTGAATTGACTTGAGTTATTATTTCGGTATATATAGCGTAAACGTAAGCGTGCCTTATAAGCGTGGTTTGAAGTAATAAAAAAAGATATGTTTATTTATAAAATTATTTTTTTTTAATATTTGTTTTGGTTTGGCTATATTAAAAAAATATATTTTCCTGTAATATTACTGCACTTCTACGAAAACTGACAGTCTCTGTGGAAGGGTTTTGACTTCTTCATTCTTAAAAAGCAAAATATGAATAAAGTAAATAATCTAAGGGGAAGCATAAAATGGATGTTGATGCTAAACAAATATATTCAATTTCAAGCATTTTTAAAAGATATTCACCTCTTTTTTTGAGACATATACTGGTATAGCTAGCGTGCGAATAAGTATTTAAAATAATTTTAGAAAAAGTGTATCTTTTGAATTTTGTAGTCATGTGGATAGGATATGGAATTGAAAAACTAAATAGTGATTGATCAAATCCAGTGAATGTATCTGTTTTTGAACTATACAAAAACCATCCCAGTTATGCATATTCTAAAAGTTTTTAAGTTACATTTAAAGTAACTAAATGCAAAAAATTTTGTCGAAAGGTCATATATAACATTTTCTGATGTATTTTGACTTTCTAAACTCGAAAACGATACTAAACAAGTAAGGAAAGGCTAAAGTCGGGCGGGGCCGACTATGCGATACACTCAACTTTCTATCCGAATACAATTCAATTCGTTAAAAAATTGAAAACGGGAAGGATTTTTGTAATTTGTCAAATCTAGAAGAATATTTGTTTCGGGGCTATATGCAAACATGGAATGATGTGACCCATTTAGGGTGTGTTTCCGGATGACTATTAAAATTCTACACGAACGAATGATACCCTGACGAACGACTCATAAATTGGGTTTTTGTAACACGTTTAAAAGTTTTATGATTTGAAATTATAAAACCTTTCGTTCACTTTTGATCATTTTATTCATACAAAAACTTAATTTTACCCTAATAACTGTCAGAAAAAAATATTTGTTTAGAATAAAATTATTTCAAAATAGTTTTGTAAAATAATATTCCGTTGACATAGTTGTGCTAAAATTCGGTGTTTGGTCCGGTGGCTCCTTGTTAGCGATATGCTAGGAACAGGATAAAAGATGGTGATTGATTGTGTGTACATATGAGTGATGTTGTGCATTTGTGAATAATTTGTGTCAATGTGTTTTTTTATTACTTCTGTTGAAATAAACATGTTAACATCTGTTAATTGATTATTTATAAAAGAAAATAAAATTTCATTTTGAAAAACATAAATTTCCATCATTTTTGCCATTTCTGCACGTACACGAACGGGTTTTTCTGATCGTCCATTCTGGAAACCCAAAACATATAAAGTCTAATCAGGCGAAAGCTTTTTGCTAGTTATCAAAAAATTGACATTCGTTATACAGAAACGAAAATCAAGTTTCGTATGTCGTTTTGACGAGTGCAATGAGTGATTCGTCATCCGGAAACAGACCCTTACACAATAGGTTCTTCCAGTTCAAGTATAGGGTCCGCCATCTAACGTTTTTTTTTTCAACTATTCAACCGTTGGACTATTATTTGTGGGGTGCCCTCAGCAGCCATTTGAATGAAATTATTTTCCATTATTAACCGGAAGGATTGTACTTTCAAATAAAAAAGAAATTTGAGAAAATATTCAGTAGTTTTTTTATAGCATTTACAAAAAAGTTATTTGGCGGACCCTATATAACGTGTTATGCTCAATATGAAGAAATTCTCTGAAAATACGTGGTTTATGGGCGGAAAAGTCAAGCTGGGAGCGAATTTAAATATACAGCTATATATAAATCATTAGATTATTTTGCCAAATTTGAAGAAGATCTGTTAAAATATGTGGTATCTAGAGCACTAAAAGTCAAATCGGGAGCGAAATTTGAATGGGAGCTATATATAAATCTGAACCGATCAGACCTATTTTCACCAGAGGTGTTCCTAGCTTAAATATAAGATGTTTTGCCAATTTTGAAGAAAATATGTTAAAATATGTGGATTCTAGAGCGGAAAAAATCAAATCGGGAGCGAGATTTGTATGGGAGCTATATATAAATCTGAACAGATCTAACACATTTTTGCCACAGTTGTTTCTAGTTGAAATATAAGATGTTTTGCCAATTTTGAAGAAAATCTGTTCTAATATGTGCTATCTAGAGTGAAAAGAGTCAAATCGGGAGTGAGGCTATATCGAAATCTGAACCGATCTAACACATTTTTACCACAGGTATTTCCAGTCGAAATATAAGATGTTTTGCCAAATATGAAGACAATCTGATACAATTTGTGGTTTCTAGAGCGAAAAAAATTAAATCGGGAGCAAAATTTGTAGGGGAGCTATATATAAATCTGAACCGATCTAACACATTTTTGCCGCAGGTGTTTCTAGTTGAAACATAAGATGTTTTGCCAAATCGGAAGATAATCTGATACAATTTGTGGTTTCTAGAGCGGAAAAAAATCAAATCGGGAGCGAAATTTGTATGGGAGCTATATATAAATCTGAACCGATCCAACACATTTTTACCACAGGTGTTTCTAGTTGAAATTTTTTTGCCAATTTTGAAGAAAATCTGTTCTAATATGTGTTATCTAGAGTGAAAAGAGTCAAATCGGGAGTTAAATTCGTATGGGAGCTATATCTAAATCTGAACCGATTTTTTTCAAATTAGATAGCGTTGGTCCTTATCCCGAAAAACTTCGTTGTGCAAAGTTTCATTTGGTTCTGTGTACAATTGCGACCTGTATCGTGATTACAAGAATAGATGGACAGACATTGTTAAATCGATTCATAATCCCAAAATGCACATTTTCGGGAAGGCATTCGGGATGCCAAAGCAGGCGTGATAAAAGACCTTCACGCTTATGGTTTTCAGCGATGGGAAATGCAGCAGTGTTATACAAGTGTTATGCATTATAGCCACGTTCCACTGTAAACCCTTTCATTTGTGAAAGGTGATACGGAAACTGTTTAACTCACCTGTGTGTTTGTGTGGGCGTTAATGTGGGTGTGGGCATCTCCTCGTACGTTCGGGCGTGTGTGTGTCTGTGTTTGCGCTGTGCTGTATAAGCCTGCGGTGTTAGAGAATTGCGGATGTTTAAACAAAACTTTTCAAATATTCATTTGTAAAAGTTTTCAAATACATAAATATTAGCAACACCCCGAAACCGACGCGAAATATTTGCATATCGAAACCGCAAAACATCGCCTAGCCACCACCACTTCTGGAAGAGTGGAATCCATGCGGGGCACAGAGCACGGTGTACCGCCACTGCCACCGTCACCGTCACCACCACCATCGCCGCCCATGGCAATAAAGTTGAAATGTGAAAACTTTAACAAGTCATCAGAGCTTATTAAATTGTGAATTGCAAATGAATTTATAAAGCTCGGTGGTTTCGGCTGAGAAACTATTACAAACAAACACACGAAAGCACACACGCATACACTTGGCAGTCAACTAGGTGTGGACGGTAATAATGGTGGCGACAAAATACGATTCGTGTGTGTAATTTGTAGTACTGTAGTGTGTGTGTGCATACAGGAGTATAAGTATTTGCAAATACTTAATCTTTTTGGAAGTGCATTAGAGAGGGCGTAATTTCACAAATATCTTGGAGCTGTATAGGCGAATAGAATCTTATGAATATACTAGCAAATACCCGCTACTTCGTATACGGTGTAAAGATATTTATTTCAGGGTAAATCGGTTGTAAATGCTCACAAAATTTGAAAACATGCTTTATGTTTCTCAACTACGCATTCCCACCAAATTCTCGATTCCAGATCCTTCGTAGCTGGAAGAATTTATACACCGAATTTTTGTCCCCCTTGTACAAATTGAACAAAAATTTGTACAGAAAATCGGGTACAATATGTCGTTTCTAGAGCGGAAAATGTCAAATCGGGAGCGACATTTGTATGGGGGCTATATCTAAATCTGAACCGATCTTACCCAATTTTTGCATACGTGTTTCTAGTTCGATTATAAGATGTTCTGCCAAATTTAAAGAAAATCGGGTACAATATGTCGTTTCTAGAGCGGAAAATGTCAAATCGGGAGCGACATTTGTATGGGGGCTATATCTAAATCTTAACCGATCTTACCCAATTTTTGCATACGTGTTTCTAGTTCGATTATAAGATGTTCTGCAAAATTTAAAGAAAAGCGGGTACATTATGTCGTTTCTAGAGCGGAAAATGTCAAATCGGGAGCGACATTTGTATGGGGGCTATATCTAAATCAGAACCGATCTTACACAATTTATGCATAGGTATTTCTAGTCGGACTATGAGATGTTGTGCCAATTTTAAAGAAAATCGGGTACAATATGTGGTTTCTAAAGCGGAAAAACTGAAATAGATAGCGACATTTGTATGGGGGCTATATCTAAATCTGAACCGATCTTACCCAATTTCAGCATAGGTGTTTCTAGTTGGATTATAAGATGTTGTGCCAATTTTAAAGAAAATCGGGTACAATATGTGGTTTCTAAAGCGGAAAAACTGAAATAGGTAGCGACATTTGTATGGGGGCTATATCTAAATCTGAACCGATCATACCCAATTTCAGCATAGGTGTTTCTAGTTGGATTATAAGATGTTGTACCAAATGTAAAGAAAATCGGGTACAATATGTGGTTTCTAAAGTGGAAAATGTCAAATCGGGAGCGACATTTGTATGGGGGCTATATCTAAATCTTAACCGATCTTACCCAATTTTTGCATACGTGTTTCTAGTTCGATTATAAGATGTTCTGCAAAATTTAAAGAAAAGCGGGTACATTATGTCGTTTCTAGAGCGGAAAATGTCAAATCGGGAGCGACATTTGTATGGGGGCTATATCTAAATCAGAACCGATCTTACACAATTTATGCATAGGTATTTCTAGTCGGATTATGAGATGTTGTGCCAATTTTAAAGAAAATCGGGTACAATATGTGGTTTCTAAAGCGGAAAAACTGAAATAGGTAGCGACATTTGTATGGGGGCTATATCTAAATCTGAACCGATCATACCCAATTTCAGCATAGGTGTTTCTAGTTGGATTATAAGATGTTGTACCAAATGTAAAGAAAATCGGGTACAATATGTGGTTTCTAAAGTGGAAAATGTCAAATCGGGAGCGACATTTGTATGGGAGCTATATCTAAATCTGAACCGATTTCCTCCAATTTCAATACCGCCAGAAAAAATAACTTCTGCCAAGTTTCATGACAATCGTACAACAATTGCGACCTGTAGAGTGCGAACAAGCTTAGATGGACAGCAGACGGACGGACGGACAGACAGACATCGTTAAATCGACTCAGCTGGTGATTCTAAGCCGATCGGTATACTTAAAGGTCGGTCTAGCTCGATTATTTCTTGGTGTTATAAACATTTGGCGCGAAACTAACCTAAAGGGTGTTTTTTATTGAGGTATAGAACTTCGAATTGAAATAAAACACAAGAAAATCGTTTTAATGTCCATCAATTTGGCTTTATTGGAAGGATAATTTTATGCCATTAATGTTTAAATATGATTTCGGGCATGTGGCCGTTGCGGCTGGCGCGAATATAGCCAATTCTACAGGTCCAATTTTCCAAAGCTCCAATTGCTGTGCACGGTGGCGAATCGATTCATTCGGGTCCTCTTCAACACTTTGCTCTACAGCGGCAATTGTTTCTTCGGTGCGCACTGTTCGACGTTTCTGCGGATGCGTATTATCACATAGAGTAAACGTAGTGCGAAAACGATCCATGGTTAACCGAATTATTGCTCTGATGGACGATTATGTCGATAAAATGGACGGAGCTTGCGGTGAACTTCGCGAACTGAACCATTACTTTCGAAATAAATTTGCACGATTTGCGAGCGTTGTTCTTTTGTCAACCTGTTCATGATGAAATGGCAAACCAAACTAAATATTAATCACTTGACAGCTGACAAAATGGCCGCCAGTAAAAAAGTGATGCCAACTTAAAGTTCTATACCCCAATAAAAAACACCCTATATAATACCCTAGACCACGAAGTGGTGTAGGGTATACAAATAATTTATATTGTGCCATCAATTTATACACAGTCAAGTGATTAATTAATTGAGATAATTATATCCTCACTCTACGGAGTAGATATATATGCATTTGGGATAGAAAAAAAGTGTAAGTCAGAGTGACTTAATACCCTAAGTATGTAATAATCCCTTTCACGTCCGTCTGGATTGCTGGTGTACACGATAAATCTTGAAGGGAGTCAATTAATTTATACAAACTATGAACAAAGTATTATTTTTCTCAAACTTAGTTTAAATTCGCAGATGGATGAAATTGATATTGATAGTCCATATTCTTAGTAAAATATTCGGAACCAGTTGCATTTTGATATTTGATAAAGTTTTTATAATCACTTTGAGTGTGCGACATATGCATGAATTTGCAGTGTTCCATTTTGTACCTGCCACATAAATTACCACTTCATACGTAAAAGTAAACATTTTATAAATTCTATACGGATGACCTTTGGACAACATAAAACTGATAAAACTTCCATACGGATAATCGAAATCAGTTGCCATTTAAGATTTACAAAGGTTTTTATAATCACTTTAAACCTATAAAATTTGTATGCTTTACCACGCCCTTTGTCAAATTAAATACTTTACATATAACTTCTATTCTATTGCAATATTTTGGTAGGTACTATTTGTATCCTTTTCTATGCGGATGCCATTGTTACCTCTTTTTGTGCCGCCCTTAAACGTACACATTTAGAAATATTATTTTATGTTGCATCTACGTACTCGGAGAAATGTACACTCCAAATTTCTAGCATTATTTTCATATTCCAGCTGAAAACTTTGGTTAGTACCATCTTTATCCCAATTTCCCCAATTCGGTTTGTTCGATTTTTATCACTTTTGATCCGCTCCCATCTTTAAAGCACACCTTTTGATGTAATACATCTGTATTGCACGTCAATATTATTTGATACATTGGCGGGTACCATTCTAATCGTTTGTTGTTCCGATTTCGACTTAAAATTATACATTTACAAATTAGGTGATGCTTCACGTCTACACACCGAATTTCACAATTCTAGCTTCAGCCGTGGTACAAATTTTATCCCTTGAAAGTAAAAATTTCGAAAAATTATTTTTTATCAGTGATCTACGCTATAAAACGAATATACGCACCGCATTTCATGATTGTAGCGTCAACCGTGTTCTTGGTACCTTTTTATCCCCGTTTTCCCATTTACTCTTTTATCCCTTTTTAGTCGATATCACCCACAAAAAGTACGAATTTTGGAAAATATTTTCTTGGTCGCATTCGTGCCATAAAAGTAATTCACGTTCCAAATTTCAAGATTCTAGGCCCAGTTGTTTGGTCAGGGCGGTGGTAAAATTTTTATCCCATTTAATCCCATAAAAATACAAATTTCGAAAAATGCTTTCTTATTAGTGATCTGCACTGTAAAACGAATATACACAACGAATTTCATTATTGTAGCGTCATCAGTGTTGTTGGTACCTTTTTTATCCCCTTTTCCCTTTAAAAGTACAAATTTCGAAAAATTCCTTCATTTTGCGATTCTAAACATTTTGAGGGAATTTTATGGTTTCAGCTCCATCCATTTATGGTTTCAGCTCCATCCATTTTATTGCTACTATTTTCCCTTTTTACCCGATTTCATCCCCAAAAAGTACGAATTTTGAAAAATATTTTCTTAGGTGCGTTGAAGCTATAAAGGAATTTTTTACCAAATTTCAAGATTCTAGTCCCAGCCGTTTGGTCATTGCTGTGGTACAATTTTTATCCCTTTTTATCTATTTTACCCCTTAAAAGTACGCATTTCGAAATACTCTCTTCATATCTTATCTCTACGCTGTAAGAGAAATGACATACCAAATTTCATGATTCTAGCCTCACCCATGATGTTGGTACAATTTTTGTCCCATTTGACCCCCAAAGATACGAATTTTGCAAATGACTTTTTTTTTGATGTCTTCATGCTGCAAGATGAATGTCCATACCAAATTTCAAGATTCTAGGCCCAGCCGTTTGGTCATTGCGGTGGTACTATTTTTGTCTCTTTTTACCCGATTTCACCCCCAAAAACTACGAATTTTGAAAAATATTTTCTTTTATATTTTTGAAATATATATTCTAGGCCTAACCGTTTGTTCACTGCCGTGGTACCATTTTTATCCCTTAAAACTCACTTCATATCTGATCTTTACGCTATAAGAGAAATGTACACACCAAATTTCATGATTCTAGCTTCAGTCGTGTTGTTTGTACCATTCTTGGTCCTTTTTGCCCCATTTTACCCCCAAAAGTACGCATTTTTCAAATTTTTAGGATGCCTTCATGCCGCAAAAGTAACGCCCATACCAAATTTCAAGATTCTAGGCCAAGCCGTTTGGTCATTGTGGAGGTACCATTTTTATCCACTTTTACCCCCATTTTACCCCTTAAAAGTACGAATTTCGAAAAAACCCCGTCTTATCACACCTCTATACTGTAAGAGAAATGTACACACCAAATTTCATGATTCTACCTCTAGCCGCTTGGTCTGGAGAGTGATCAGTCAGTCAGTCACTCAGTAACTCAATCACGCAACTCTTTTAAATATATAGATATATAAACCATGAGGCCAGTTGGTTGGTACCATTTGTATCCCTTTTTCCCAGTTTACCCCATTAAGGTAACGACTTTCTAAAATCTCTTTATTTTACATATCTACGCAATAAGAGGGATGCACACACCGAAGTTCATCATTCTAGTAAGTCGTTTAGTTGGTACTATTTTTATCCCTCTGTACCCATTGTATCCCTTAAAAGTACGAATTTGGAAGAAACCTCTTATTTTTCGTGTCAAAGCAGTCAAACGAATGTATATTCCGAATTTCATGATTCTAGCTGCGGTCATTTGGTTGGTACTATTTGTATCCCTTTATTCCATTTTAACCCCAATTCCGAATTTCTTTGTATTTCTTTGAATGTATACACCGAATTTCATTCTTTTAAAGGTCAGCCGTTTGGTTGGTACCATTTTTATCCCTCTATTCCCATTTTACCCCTTAAAAGTACAAATTTGAAAAAGTATTTTCATATTATGTATCTACTCGATTAGAGGAATGTACACACCGAATTTCGTGTTTCTAGCTTACGTCGTTTGATATGTACCATTTTCATCCCTTTTGCCCCATTTCACCCCCTGCGAATTAGAATCTCTTTATGGTGCTCGTTTTTTTATAGGGGAATGCGTGGCCTCCCTATAGTACTGCAATTCATGCAGAAGTAAAGTCTAAACCACTGTTTGTTATTGTTTTCAAGTCTAAACCCTTTAAAATGTCTCCTTCTAGTATTGAAGCTGCGACAAAAAAAACCTTGAGAGAATAAACAATATCAATCTGAACTTTTCTTGCAAAGTAAATAAGATGACATTTTGTCAGAAAATAGAATGTACATAAGAAAAGTACATATAAAAAAGAAAACTTTCGCAAATATTAACTAACGAAACAGCTGAAAGTTATCAATCATTGCACGGCGCAGCCCCCAAAAACTAAACTCAACTCAACTCAAACAAAGAGAACCCCATAAAGATGACCCCTTTCTTAACCACTGCACCCAAAGTCCCAAAAGTAATACTACGAAACTGTAAACACAGCCAACACCCACATGTAACAGATGTGGATGTGTATTCTCCAGAAATCCCCCAAACACACACTCTTACACACTGATGGAGCGTGTAAAAGTTCCCAGGAAACATATGAACTAATTTCATCGAGAGCACAAAGACAAGGACGATAATAAAAAAATTAATATTAAATTTGGCAGCAACAACAATAGCAACAAATCCTGCAGCAGTCGCACTGTTGTTGTGGTGGCTACCACAAAATAGAGGCAACACAAAACGAATGTATATCACAATGACACTTTAGTTCGATGACAACGTACGGCATCTGACCGCATGAAATATGATTTAAAACAAAGTTTGGAAATATAAATTCGACTCCAACTATATATGTACATATGGAACTATTCACGCAAATTCGTTCCTGGAATAGCCTTGTGGATAAAGTAATAACTTCCGTATGTCAATTTATTAGCCCATTCAGAGGAATATTGAGAGTTGAAGCTTCCTTTTTAAAGTTTAGTGTTTGGTTATAATTCATCTAACCCCCAACAATAGCACAAAAACACGCACACACACACATAAGTATCTGCAACACATCATCGGAGCACTGATACGAGTCGAGTGTGACTAAAACACGAGAGCATTGATTATTACACTTTCACTTCGTTCAAGTAATAATGACGATGAGTATCACCCGAAATGACGACGATGCTCTGAATGGATGGCATTACTGATGCTGCCGCTCCTGTTGGTGATGGTGATGTTGACAACAACTGCAAGTGACAGCTGTGCTATGTGTGCTTTGGACTGGTGGTGCGATTTTATATTATTGCACCAAATTAAACCCCCCCACGCCGTTGTAATATTTGGTACCACCCGTTACCTTGGTTTTGCTCGAACAACAAGTAGTGCGTAAATTTGTTTCGCTATATTTGTTGTTTTTGCTACTGTTGTTGCTTTATTAAAAAGAAATATGAACCGAACATGACATGATATGGGTGAGTTTGTGTATGAACGTGCGAGTACTTAATATATGAAGTACAATACATGAGGTTGGTGTAAAAAATCGGGAACAGTATATCGAGGGATTATATTCATCAGCCATATTCTCGAAAATGAGTTTTTGATGCCAAACTATTTGTCATATATAAATTTGGAGAAGAAATTTTTTTCTAAAGCCATTTTTATACCCTACACCACTTCGGGAACTAGGGTATTACAAGTTAGTTTTCCGCCAAATGTTTGTAACAATAATAAATAATCTAGCTAGATCTACATTTAAGTAAATGGACGGCTTAGAATCACCAGCTGAATCGATTTTCCGATGTCTGTCTGTCCGTCCGTCTGCTGTCCATCTAATCTTGTTCGCACTCTACAGGTCGCAATTGTTGTCCGATTATCATGAAGTTTGGCAGAAGTTACTTTATTGGCAAATGACGATCGTTATTGAATTTGGAGGAAATCGGTTCAGATTTAGATGTAGTCCCCATACAAATGTCGCTCCCGATTTGACTTTTCCGCTCTAAAAACCGCGTATTGTTCCTAATTTTCTTTCAAATTGGCACAACATCTTATAATCCAACTAAGAACACTTATGGTGAATGTGGGAAAGATCGGTTCAGATATAGATATAGCCCCAACACAAATGTTGCTTCCGAATGTTTAACCGATTTTTTGTCAAACACATACATTTACAGGATTCAAAATTCCTTCCCGATTTCACTTTTGTACCAAATTGAATTGTAGTGAGATAGAAAATGGGGTGTATCCAGAACAGAGAAAGTTTAAATATAACCAATTGCAATCGCGAATTTTGGATTTTTCAACAATTGCAGCGATTTTCGCAACTGGCTACATATATGTTACAAGATACATTGGCTCTTAATACACAAACAAAAATTTAGTCGGATCCGTTGGCTAGATCGCGAGAAAATCATAAAACAAAAATGTCGTGTGTGAAAATCATTTTAGCCATATTTGTCGCGAAAATGAAAATTTTCGAAAAATATCGATTTTGTATTTTTTTGTTTACCACGCCCTACCGCAATATCCACTTTTTCTAAGAAATTTGGAAAAAGGGATACAAATTTTACCAATCTGTTGGATGAAAAAATGCGTTTCCTACACAACATTGCCAACATTTCATAAAAAACGTTATCGAGTTTACAATAAGTCTTATTTATATATTTTGGCATAAATGGTTATGTGCTTATTTCAAAATTCATAACGCTCTATTTTAAGCGAGCAAAAGACGGAATTAAAACTCCGGTGGCTTGGTTGAAGTCGATATGAGCCGATGAAATGGGCGGCGTGGTTGAAGTCGATGTGAGCCGATGAAATTGGCGTTTTTCTTTCGTATATAAGTTATAATCACCCTAATACTAAAAGGGCGTCTCAATACCTTCCATATACGGTACGCTGAATGTGATAATAGAACATTTATCAAATAACAAAAGATAACTGACTCCCAATAACAGTGTGGAACAGTGGTTTTAATTTAGCTTTGGAATGTGGACTATTTGATTATCGCCGATTTCCGAACTTAAACTAAGAATGAAAAATATTACTATGTTCCATGTTAACTCCAAACATACTTAGGGCCTGAAGTCACTCCTTCAATCCGTTATACTTTTTTCTGAAACAAATAACAGCGTGCGACCGTATTTTTTGCACCAGAACATGATCATATAGACATGAAACTAGATGTTGTATATAGGAAAACGATGCACTAAGTATTTTATTTGGTGATTTTTTCTCCTTTTTTACAGGACTTTTAATTTGCAAAGGATATTGTTGTTTTAATAATTTACTTTCATACTATTGAAATGAAAAGGAAGAAAATCTGTTAAAAATACTTTGAATTTCATGCCTCTATCTCTATTAGTTTAGCGTTAACATTCGTTTAAAATTTTCCACCTAAACACGAATAACTAAATGAACTAAGGGGAAAATTATAAATGATTGGCAATTTTTAACTAATAAAGATAGAGTCCTTTATGTATCCTTTGGGAATTAAAAGTCCTGTAAAAAGGAGCAAAGATCACAAAATGGAAAACTATGTACACAGATTTTCCACATACGATCTCTAGTTTCATATGTATATGGTCTTGCTGGCCCAATAAAAAAATAAAATTGTCGCAAGGTGTAATATTTACTGTGTTAGCAGAGGATATAAGGATTGTATATCTTCAAAATATGAAAATTGTGCCAAACTTTAAACCAATTTCCGTGAGTACTTCCAATACCAGAAAATGCCAGTTAACCATTAAATGACTTTCCATTTCATATTTGATTTTGCTGGAATCCGTTACACATTTTGAAAAAGTGGAAAAACATACTCAACCTACAGTGCTGCCATTAATATGCCTGGGGTAAGGTTTCCCTCGACGACTCTTCAAATTTGTTTGTATGCATTTTTATCTATATCAACCCAGAAGTGGAGACAAAAAAGGAGAACTTCCAAAATACCAGAAAATGCCAGTTAACCATTAAATCAGAGTTACAAGCCGAACCATAATTATCGGCGGCGGCGGCGCTGTTCAAAATGGGACGGCGGCGGCGGCTTTCGGCTGATTTGCCGGCTCGTTCTGTCATTCGAATACCCCTATTTGGAAGGAACAATTTTCTTTTATTTTTGGCAAGTAGTTCAATATTCGTTAATATTAGCCAATGTTCCAATAATTTAATATTGTTATTAGGGTATCCAATTATTCTAACTTTTATGTTATTCGATTTTTCGTTTATTTGAAAACAAAAAATTTCCAATTAATCGAATAATGAAGTCGAGAGTTATTCTATTAACCGATTAATCGAACAATTGTCCACTTAAATAAAATATAATTAATTAGAGTTATATAGACAAGACACGGTAGTTTACGGGTAGTTCAACTATATATTGAACGTTTATTATGTATCTGATTTTATTTAAAAATTGTAACATTAAATTCGAAATTCATTAGAAGTTGACAAAAAACTTAATATCTTATCAAAATAAAGAACATTCCCTTAAATGAGCATAATATCAGAAGTTATCCATTGAATTTTTTCGAATATGGATCATATGATTTATAACAGAACTGACTTTATTATCACGGTGTTAACCTCAATTTTTCTATGAATTTACTATTCTATGAAATTACTATTCTTCTTACTATAAATGAAGTCGGATTTTTAATATCTGTGGAGCATACAAATCGAAAAAAAAATGTGGTTTTATATTTGGTGTACCCAAATAGAGCAAACTGGCTATTCAAAATCAATTTATCATACAAAGCATACGACGATTTCATTAGTTTTTTAAGGCAAAACTTATAATATCGATTAATCGATTATTTGGGACAATTTATTCGAATTATTCGTTATTCGAAAATCATGATTTTTTATTATTCGAACAAATATTTGACAAAAATTATTCGATTAATCGAATAAAATTTAATCGGTTGGATACCCTAATTGTTAACTCATACAATTATTTTTTGGGAGAAGGAATCCATTCCCAAAATGTATCATATGGATAAATTTAATAAATATTTTTGCAATTACAGCTTTTCATGTGAGGCATATTTGACCAGACGTTCTTGAATATCATAATTCTTCCAAAGAATGATAATAGTCTACCTACTTTTACACACTAAAGAAGCACTATAGATATTGTTATTTATAGGAACACATGGCTACACGTACTGGAATTGACTTATATAAATGAATGATAAATCAATATATTTCACAGCAGTAGGTTGTCTAAGTTGACATTTATATTTTCTTTTGTAATTTTAAGTGGGTTGTCTATTTTGGTAGTAAGATTTGACTGAGTTCAAATCAAATCACGGCGGCGTGGTTGAAGTCGATATGAGTCGATGAAATCGGCGGCGTGGTTAAGTCGATTTGAGCCGATGAAATCGGCGGCGTGGTTAAGTCGATTTGAGCCGATGAAATCGGCGGCGGCGCGGCTCGTGCAGAAACATGCGGCGGCGGCGACTTGTCGGCTTAAAATCGGTCGGCTTGTATTTCTGCATTAAATGACTTTCCATTTCATATTTGATTTTGCTGGAATCCGTTACACATTTTGAAAAAGTGGAAAAACATACTCAACCTACAGTGCTGTCAGTACTATGCCTGGAGAAACCTTATCTCGACGACTGTTCAAATTTGTTGGTATGCATTTTTATCTATATCAACCCAGAAGTGGAGACAAAAAAGTACACCAGTTCCTATTGAGCCTCACCAAATTAAACCTACAACATAAAATGATACAATTCTTGCCAGAACATAACACAACATTAGTCTTTAGATTTTCCCAAAATTATTCCTCCATTCTCCTACAAACGACTGGCGTTTGCACACCATGGTCTCTTTTAATGATGGCAAATACATCTGTGTCACTTGTTTCGCCAAAAAAAAAAAGAAAAAACAAAAACACATACTCATGTATCGAATATGGAAGCATTTAGATTTTTTTGTCTCTCCTCTAAACTTTCACTTTCGTTCATTATTATCTTTCCTTTCATTCTTCGCACTTATGTGAGTGTGTATGTTATGTGTACACTTTAGAGTGGGTCATGAAAAGCAATTGTGATTCGGTTCGGTTACCAAACCGAAATGAAATTTAGGTTAATTCTCAAAATCATTTAGATCTGGCTTAAACCGAGGCAAAGTGAGGAGTTCTGTTAAATAGTGGTGATAATTATAGATCTCCGAAGTTGTAAGGACTTGTGGAAGGAAGGATTCAAATCGCACATGGTGGTATACAGTAAGATCGAGAATATGATTTGGAATTCGCATAAGAAAAACCACACCATACTCCCTGGTGGTAAAATGACAATTTGATTGAGTCAAACTGAAAATTTTGCTTCAAGATCTGACTCTATCAATTCGCATGATTTTAATCATCTTTGTGGTCATTTGGTCAATTAGAATAAAGAAAATACTTCCACAAAAAAAACTAAAATTTTAAAGAAAATTTCCAATGATTCCGGCTAGATATTAATATTTCGGAAATCATTTGCAAATTTGTCAATTTCTTACATGGACCCAGGTCAATGTAGCACACCATAGTACCATACCACCAGCACATTGAAGTTCATTTAATGAACGTAAAGTATACTAAGATGTTCTTAATATCATCTCATTTCGTCATACCACACACAAACTGACATCCATATACACACACACACATATATCTATGTATGTACATAAAATATATGAACACAAAGATATCATATTTTGAGTGAAAGTCATTAAGAAAATGTGCACAAGTGTCTGTGTGTACATGTTTGGTTTCTTCTCACTTTCCAATTGTGAAAAATATGAAAAATTACACAATCTTGGATTACAAATTAAATACTATTTTTCTTTCATTTAGTCCACATAATTATTGTGCTGTGGAAAACAATAAGTGAGATAATTACTATAAAGATTGAAAGTGCGAAAATAGATTATGTGGAAAAAATAAGAACGGCAAGATGACAAATACTTTTGCCAATATATATGGAGGGTGTTTTAAATGATTATAAAAATAACACAATTTTATTATTTTGCAATATAATCTAGAAGGTAGATCTTTATTTCCATATTAACCATTTCCACATTTAAGAAAATAAACAACGTAACATTTAAAAATAAGTAAGGGGAGGGTTAACGGGCGGGGCCTACTACCTTTGAGCTTTTAATGGCGAAAATGGTGGTTCTTCATGCACTAGAGTACCCTACGTTCATCATTGGTAAAATCTATAGCCTTGTGTTAAATGGACAAATATTGAATAATCTTGTATAATTATATTTGATATGCTTTGTGGCTTCCAGAGCGCTCAAAGTTACATCGGGTCGGACATTTCTATGTGGGCTATATATAAAAGTGAAGATAGTAGAACGAAACGATAAGATTTTTGATACTAATTATTGTTGCTCTACCGGGAATTCACGACTTCCCGGGTATATTCTAAGGCAATTATCGCGATTATCTGTCAATATATATAATATACTGGGTCGAGGTCCATACAAATACCAAAATAATGATGATCATCTACTCGGTCGGCTCCTCAAAAGACGTCTAAAAATCTTGGTTTTCCAATGAATTTTTTAAGTTGAATTTTTATCTGATTTTATTCTGAATAATAGTTCTTAGAAAACAGAAAACATTAATTTTTTTGGCCTATATTTATTATTTTGGTACCATTCGAACATTGATTCCCTCTATTCATATATCAAAAATGTGTCCTTTAAGGAGAATATAGAAGTATAGGGTGGGCCGTTTAAAATTTTGAATTAGAATCGGCTATAAAAAAGTTCTGATTATTTTTTTCAAATTTCTGGTTTTATTGGAAAGGTTGAACTTTGTTATTTAATAATGAAACACAATATCATTCATATGACTACCATGACTGGCTCGGCAGTATCTCATCCAATCAACCCAATTTTTCAGTACATGGACAGCACAAAATCCACGTTGTGGATGCATTGCATTGGCAATAGTCACGTGTGTATTCTCTGAACCCCATATGCAGAAATTTTGCTTATTGACATAACCAACGAGATGATAATGAGCTTCATCTGAAAACTGAAAAATTTTCCACGTAAATTTGTTACAGTTTGCGTTAAACGTTGACAAACTCACTACTTTGAGAGTAAGTCTTTAATATTTCTCAATTTTGTTCGAGCGTATAGCTAGAAGCTGAAAATAAAAATAAAAACGAATGTTATTCCATCATTCAAAGTCAAAGTAATCTGTAGTTCAAATTTAAAATGTCAAATGGTCCAACCTATACATCTGCCATATTTTTGTAAAAAATTACCAGTGGTACCAACATTGAAACATGGATAAATAACATAAGGCACGGGTGTTGTAAAATTCAAACATACTATACGTTTTTGTACTTTTTAAAATGGAAAAAGTAAGAAGGCGTTAAGTTCGGCCGGGCCGAATCTTATATACCCTCCACCACGGAGTGCATTCCACAGTATTATCAGCAGATTAAAGGATGTCGACTTTACAAAGAAGCACAGAACCATATTACGAAAATTGTGATATTTTTATGCACATTACTACATTTGTTTACTATTTCAAACTATAATGTATACTTATGCGCACTGTTTAAAATATACTACTATAAATAAATACAGTGCTGTAATTGTGAAAGTGAACATGTCAAAAATATTAGGCGATTGTCAGTCGCCATTAGGGAGAAGCATTTTCAGATACAGACAAAGTGACTGCATTATTTAGATAAGAAAAGTACAAATTTTAAAGATATCCCCATTCGCCCCATTCTCCGCCCAAATGTACAAATTTGGAAAAAAACCTTTTTGTTTCGAGTCTTCATAGTCAGACAACCGAATATATACACCGAATTTCATGATATCAACTTCAGCGGTTTTGAAGGTCCCATTTTTATCCCTCGTTTTCAATTATATTCCTTAAAAGTACGAATTTCGAAAAATCCCTCTATTTTACGTGTTTATGCAAGTAGAGGGATGTCAACACCGACTTTCATGATTCTAGCTGTCGTCGTATCATTGGTACCATATTTTGTCCCATTTCGCCTGCTAAAACATTTATTTTCTTTGTGGTGCTTCCAAGCTACAAGAGGAATGTCCGCAACAAATTTCAAATGTATGAAAATCAGAAATTTAATTAATAAGCCAAGACTACATATATTTGTATACTATATATATATATAATGGAAATAACACTTCAATTAATAAAGTAATACCCTAAATATTGGGAAATAGAGAGTGCATTTTCAGCTGCAGTCGTTTGGTTGGTTGTATTTCCATCCTATTTTAATTTCAAAAGTATACATCTTGAAAATACCTTATCTCTCACGTACGCATTATAAGACAAATTCATGATTCTACCATTTTTTGCACTCAGAGGAATGTATATACCTAATTCCATGATACTATTTGCGGCCATTTTGTTGGTACCATTTTTATCCCCTTTTTCGCATTTTACTCCTTAAAAGTACGACTTTCGAAAATTTCATCATTCTAGCTGTAGCCTTTTAGTTGGTACCATTTTTATCCCTCTGCTCCCATTGAATCCCTTGAAAGTACGAATTTGGAAAAACGTTTTTTTTTCGTGTCACTCAGTCAGAGGAATGTATACCGCAAATTTCATGCTTCTAGCTGCATCCATTTGTTTGGTACAATTTTTATCCCCTTTTTCCATTTTACACTCTAAAAGTACGAATTTCGAAAATTTCCTTTATTTTATGTGTGTACACAATCAGAGGAATATATACACCGAATTTCATTATTCTAGGTGCAGCGGTTTGGTTGGTACTATTTTTATCCCTCTATCCCCATTTAACCCCTTAAAAGTACAAATTTAGAAAAAATACTTCTTTATTATGTATCTACTCTATTAAAGGTATGTTCACGCCAAATTTCGTGTTTCTATCTGTTGTCGTTTGATAGGTACTATTTTTATCCCTTTTCGTCCTATTTCGCCCCCTATAAATAAAAATCACTTTATGGTGCCTTTTTATGCCATAAAGGGAATGCGAATTGCACATATCAAGTAAATACAAGCTATTATGTTCAAAAAAACATGCTGAAATACTCTAAATATTAGGGGTATTTTCAGTCCTTGTGAGGGAAAAATTTTTCCCTCTGGGCCGATTTCGCCCACTTTCCCAATCCCAACCGATCTACAACCATAAGACACATTTCGGAAAAATTTGAATCTTCTAGCTCATTTCGTTCGGCCGCTATCGTGCTTTCAACAGACAGACAGACAGACAGACAGACAGACAGACAGACAGACAGACAGACAGACGGACATGGCTATATCGTCTTAGAATTTTACCACGACCCAGAATATATATACTTTATGGGGTCTCCGATGAATATTTCAAGGTGTTACAAACGGAATGACAAAGTGAATATACCCCCATCCTGGAGGTGGAGGGTATAAAAAAATAGAAGAAGTGAAAATGTATGATCGTTTCTGGCAAAATTGGCGTTCTTTGCGAATGCATTTTGAAACACTCATCATCGTTGCCTTGAAAAAGTATTCCTCATCCATTTCATGTGTTTCCTTCATTAAGTAGTATAAAATAAAAGTTCATAAATTTACTGCAAGATGCCACCATAGAGTGATCAAAAACCAATTTTTTCTGCTATGTTGGTTTTTCGAAACCCGTGATTTAAAAAACCCTATTGACCGGTATTTTCTGTTTTGTTTTTTTGAAAAATGACAAATGGGGGAAATTATTTATTAAAGGCTATTTACAAAAAATGTTGACCCATTGTACATACACGTTCTTGGGGGTAGGGCAATTCTTATAAAAATTTGCTGCGCTCACCACCAGTATATTTCTTCGCAGTTAAGCCGTCTGCAAACGTTACTGGTAATAGTAAATTCATCAATTTCATTACAAATGCGCTGGTGGCGTTCATTCACATATATTCTTATGTGAATTGCTGGTCGTCATCCGCAGCGGCAAATGGTCAACGGAGATTTTTTCTCACAGTTTTGTTAGGTTCGTTAGGTTTTTTAATTAACTTGTGGCACCTAATAAAATCATTCTATGGGGCTTGTGGCAATATTAAAAGTGTTATATTATAAACAACTACGGACCGAAAAAGAGGATTTTTGCACTATGAAAAACCGGTTGAGACCGGCATAAAATTCCCGGGTTTCTCAAAGACCGCGATATTTAAAAAGCAGACGGTCTCGGGTTAGATCGCTCTACCCAACCATTTTTAACCCTACAAACACAGCTTTAAAATGTTTTACATGTAAAATATTTATAAAGAATAATACTTCATGAGATTTACAGAAAAATCGCTGTAAGGTGAACATTTTGGTGTTGGAATAAAACGTATATTGTTGATCGCCCATCCTAAGTTGATCGGCTGGCTTCGGCTCCCTAACAAAGCTTGAAAATAACACTGTATGTAATTTTTTATGTCATGGAAATATAACCATATACGGACACCACTACGTGATAAAAGACCAGTGTCTGTCAGTTTTGCTCAAAGTCATCACTTTTCTATGGCCCCCCAAAGATTTGGAGCAGCTGTGACATTTTTGCAAAAAATGTGATCATTTTCTTAGGCTCATTTCTTGCAAACCGTTTGGAATTTTGATTTACTCTCCGATGCAAAGTTGTCATAAAGAACAAAAATTGTGAACATATAAAATCAAAACAAGTAAAGAAAGGTTAAAGTCGGCCGGGGCCGACTGTATGATCTCAATACTATTCAATTCGGCAAAAAAGTGAAAGTAGGAAGAATTTTTGTATGTTTCCTAAGCACAGGCTAATATGACCTGGTTCAATTTGTCAAATCTGGAAGAATATTTGTATTTGAATATATGCAAACATGGAATGAAGTGACTAACTTTCATAATAAGTTCTTCCAGTTCAAGTATAACGTGTTATGCTCAATTTGAAGAAATTCGGTGAAAATACGCAGTTTCTGAGGCGGAAAAAATTAATCCGAAAGCGAAATGTGTATGGGAGCTATATGTAAATCTGAACCAATCTGACCCATCGTGGGTGTTTCTAGTTGAAATATAAGATGTTTTGTCAATTTTGAAGAAAATCTGTTAAAATATGTGGTATCTAGAGTGAAAAAAATCAAATCGGTAGTGAAATTCGTATGAGGGCTATATCTAAATCTGAACCGATTTTCTTTAAATTAAATAGCGTTCGTCCTTGTGCCGAAAAACTTCGTTGTGCACAGTTTTGTTTCACAATTGCGACCTGTATCGTGATTACAAGAATAGATGGACAGACAGACAGACGGACATGGCTATATCGATTCAAAAAGTGATTCTATGTCGATCTGTATAATAAACGATGGATCTATATCGTTTCCTATTGGGTGTTACAAACAAATGCACAAAGACATAATACTCTCGTGGAGTGTCGTCGAACAAATGTTATAAGCTGTAGTGTGTGTAGGTAGCGTATACGTGCTGTTGATTAATGATAATATCACTCATACGCACTATAGTCGGACTGACCATTAACAGAAACAGATATATTTTTCCAACCTAAACGGTGTTAAGAATCATTCCTAGGAAGTTAATATGTTCTAGAAAGTTGTCTATTGAGATCTTAGGTACATTTTTGTTGTTGATAGTTTCCTTGCATTTTTAACGGTTTGCTACCTATGGACCTGAACAGTGGAAAATGGTTAAAAAATCGTTTTTTTGCGATTTTGACATTGAAGATGAAGTTTTTTATTGTACATGTTCACAATTTTTATTCTTTATGACACGAGCTACAACTTTGCCTCAAAATTCCAAACAGTTTGCAAGATATAAGCCTCAGAAAATGATCAATTTGTTACAAAAATTTCATTGAGGCCAAATCTTTGGGGCCCGTAAAAAAAGTACATTACTTTGGGAACAACTGGGAGAGACGTGTCTTTTTTGGTCCTTTATCACGTAGTGGTGTCCGTATATAAATATATTTGTTCGCGTTGCACTGCGTAATCAAATAATCCCTTACAGTAAGGTCTTTATTTAAAGTTATACTCCAATTAAAGTGTCAATAAACTAATTGGAACATAAGTTGTGGAGCGCGATATATGGGCGGTTACATATTTTGGTTTATTTTTCAACATTCAGCTTTTTATATGATGATTTATATATAAATTTCGTGAAAATAAAATACTGCAAAACCGATGGAATCAGATGAATACCCCCAGTTTATCCGTTTGTTCTAAAATCTCAATTTAAAACAAGGTACAGTGGGAGATAATAAATCGGTGAACATATTTTTAAATCGTTTTTAATACCTCCAGTAGACGCGCAAAAGACGGATTTTTATTGAGCGCCCCGGTAGTTGGGTTCGATTCCCACCAGAGGCTCTGGTCTGTCGCTGCAATAACTAGCTACAATGGTCTTAGTCACTCCGACTCAATCCCTGGACCCAAAATTAGAATATAAATTTTACTTTGTATTGTAATTCATAATAAATAAATAAATAAATAAATAAAAAGACGGATTTTTTATTTGAAAGCAGATATAAATGGTACCATATAAACTGTTGCTGCGCGAACAATAAGGCTCAATACCTTTAATATTTGGGATATTAATGGGCATTTTTGAAGATTAATATTAAAAAACACTTTCATCGTTATCTTTTATTATGTCTAGTCGAAAATAATCACTCTATATAATCTTGTTGGTTGTCCACTATTTTGTTCATTAGTAAGTTGAGTTAACTTTAAAAGCTACTCTTATTTTCTTGGTACCATTTTATCTCCTCTTCCCCATGTACCCTGATGATCATGATTTCAGCATCAAATGTCCGGTTGATTTTTATCCTGATTCCCGTTTCCTGACACACATTTCGAAAAATCGCCGTTTCGTGTATACGTAGTCAAAAGAATTCCATGATACCAGCTTCGTTCGATTGGTAAAGGGTGATTTTTTAGCTATTATCTATTTGGCAACACTGGTTTAAACAGCTGACGCGCGTTTCGTGTTTTGTTTCACTGTCAAACATCTTCAGTTTGGTCTATAATTTAACCATGAATCGTCTTACAAACGAACAACGCTTGCAAATTATTGAATTTTATTATCAAAATGTGTGTTCTTTTAAGAAAGTTCATCGCGCGCTTCCATTTTATTCGGGCTATTGTGACTAAATTTCGCACCAAATTTACATTGTTGGGCATTAAACCACCAACACGCTTACGTAAAGTTCGAACTGAAGAGCTGAAGATAAGCTGTCTCGGCCAGCGTTAATGATGACCATCAATTATCGATTCGTCGCCGTTCGCAGCAATTGGGACTCGGTTACTCAACAACGTGGACAATTTTGCGGAAGGATTTAGGTGTGATGCCTTTCAAAATACAGCTGGTGCATGAATTGAAGCCGAACGACCTACCGCAACGTAGAATTTTTGGTGAATGGACTCTTGGAAAGTTGGCCGAAGATCCACTTTTTTACCGAAAAATTGTGTTCAGCGACGAAGCTCATTTTTGGCTCAATGGGTACGTAAAAAGGCAGAATTGTCGATTTTGGAGTGAACATCAGCCAGGAGTATTGCAAGAGCTAGCAATGCATCCAGAAAAAGTCACAGTTTGGTGCGGTTTATGGGCTGGTGGCATCATTGGACCGTGCTTCTTCAAAGATGGGGCGAATCGTAACGTAACTGTGAATGGTGAGCGCTACCATGATATGATATCCAAGAGCTTGACTTGCATGGAATTATTGAGAGGCGAGTTCGGTGAACGTTTTATTTCACGTTCGGCGCCGGTCAATTGGCCGTCTAGATCGTGCGATTTAACGCCTTTAGACTATTTTTTGTGGGGCTATGTTAAAGCTCATGTCTATACAGACAAGCACGCTTCAATTGACGCATTGGAAGACAACATTGAAGCATTTATTCGTGAGATACCGGCCGAAATGTTGGAAAGAGTATGCCAAAATTGGACTAAGCGGATGGACCATTTGAGCCGCAGTCAAGGTCAACATTTGCATGAAATAATCTTCAAACATTAAATTATATGGACCGTACTATCGATTCAAATAAAGATTTAATGCATTTTTCTGAATTTTATGTGTTTTTTTTTTGAAAAACTTTCCTATAGCTTTTAAAAAATCACCCTTTACTATTTTTAAACCCTTTTGCCAAATTTCACCAAAAGTTCAAAGTACGAATTTTGCAGAATTATCTTATATCGTCATTTTACCCTTTAAATATACGAATTTCGGAAAAGCATCCCCGAATTATGTACACCACATAATTCATGATTCTAGCAACAGTTGTTTGGTCTGATCAGTCAGTCAGTCATGCAGTTTGCTACACATTGAAATCTCCCAGCCAGGATCGGTCGATATTTGTCCATTGTAGAGAGAAATCCACTTGTGGTAGTTTTATACTCTTGGAAATTTGACGAACAAGATATAACTCAAGATATGATATGAATGAAAATCATTACATACTTCAAAGATTATTAGATCGACATTTCAATAAACAAAGTGTTAGGACACCCTGTGGAATCCACTGACTGTTTTAATTTTATTTTGTCAGTATATCCAAACATGTTCTGACATTGTTTTCGGCGAAACTTATTCTTCATTTGCCAATGCATATTTTTTCAGAAACCTCAGTATGCACCACAGAAGTGTGTACATACATAATTTTCATAATGTTTCGAAATATTTAACCCGCAAAATGTGTAGCTATGTATGTACGACTCCCGCAAGAAGAATGTACAAACACACACACACTCACAAATACTTTTCACGGTATTTACCTTTTCCGTTGCGGGGAAAATTGTTTACCACAACACACATTTATGCCGTCCCTGCATACATACCAACATATGTACGTATGGGTGACCACTTAACCCACATTAAATCACAACAGCAACAACAATGGCAATAGCAACGAACAACAGGACGAAAAAATAGCGACGATTACAACAAACTCAAAACAAAATAAATCAAAAACATTACCATCACATTTTTTATGTAAGCTTTTGTTTTTTTTTTGTTTTCTGAGGTTGCAGCATCCAACGCCGAACTGAGCCAAACCGAAACAGGTAGCTCCACAAACTGTTAACCCCATAACACTTACCTTAGCCCCTCCATCATATTTTTCACTCCGGACAGCAAACTTTTGGCTGAGTTATGGCATCTCCATCAAAACTACTCACAATTCAGGGTTGCCAACTCTGATGATTTTGTGGCCATTTTGACGATTTTTGATGAAAAATTTTAAATGTTACAAATTATGATATTTATACCCAACAACACATAGGGAAATGTAACATGAACATATATTGGAGCTAGACCCACCTACTGATCGCTTTAGAATCACTGTTGATGTGATTCGGCCAGGGACGCTGGGGTATTGATGGTGAACTGTATGGGTCCATGTTTTGTTGTAGCTTCCAATTAAATGGACCCAATATTTATACTCAAAGCCAGAAATTGGTGGAAATCTTAAATTACTGGGATAACACAATAATGGATAAATTCGACGTTTTGTAAGGCAGTAGGGAGTTGGCATTACTGTTTCACACATTCTGTGAAAAAGAGAGTATGTGAGTGAGATGGGAACATGCCATTCGCCGTGTAACAAAGATCTCAACTCCTTTCAAATACAAAATGTTTTGGTTGTGGAACATATTTGTTGGGCACGTGTACACACATTCACTCCAGCCAAAACTTTTGTAAGCGACCACATTTTTATTTACGTTTTATTTTCTGTTGCTCAACCATTTTTGAGGATATATATTTTTTTTATTTTCCCTGTCTAATGTATTTACCTGCTACAGTGTTTACAAAAATAAAACTTCATGAGCAGCTTTGTCGTGTATATGTGCGCTCAGGTATGTTTACGTGTTGGCAGGATTACTGATAGCAATCCGGCTTGTCATATATTGGACTAGAGGAATTAAAAACTACAGTTTATAAACATCATCCGCAACAAAGAGTTTTTCGAAAGTTAACAACAAAAAACTCTAAAACATCGTCATCTCTATGTTATGTATGGCGTTTTGTGTGGAAACTTTTTTGTACACTGCCAAGTCAAACATACATTAGTGGCAGCATAAAACAATCACATACTAAACGTCAAACATGGACTGTAGGTCAAATTGATTAAAAATTTGCAACAATACTAAGTTTCGTAATTGATGTTATTTATATTAGGCAGTGTCAAGTAATCAAATTCAACACTCGAAAAAGCTTGAAAATATCCTTTTTGTGACGGCATATTCATCAAAGCGAACAAAAAATTAATATTTAATCACAATTCTCAAAAGAATTATTTTGGTAATGACACTGTGCGACAGTGCAAAAACTCTGGGAAGTGATATTATTTTTCTGGTAGGTATTGTCGAATAGAAGACTAATCTGTATTTGAAATGTGCCAGACACCCCCAAAATTTTGAGTTACGTGTAAAAACTTGGTTTTCGGGTCTTATCCCACCAAAAAAAAAATTGGAAGTACTTCCACTTTAATCGCATCTCAAAACCCAAATGTGCATTTTCCCCGTATTTGAGGAAGTTCTTTTAGAGAACTTCCAAAAAAGTCGATAATATCTTAATATTCCGTAACATTTTATGAATAGCATTGTCACAACTGAATGGGAACGACTTTTTAGTATGTGGTCACAAAGGTAAGGTGTCCGCTTTGCACCCAGATGTCCTCGGGTTCGAATCGTGGCTCGGGGAAAAAAAACTTTTTTATATTTTTAATGTACTTCAAACGTTTCATATTTTTATTAATTATTTATACTACATAATATCAGTAAAATTAAGTAGTGTCAATTTATTTAATACTAAATTTAATTAGTATCCTTATTAATATTATAAAACCTTAGTTTAAGTCTGTCTGTCTGTTTGTTTGTTCCGCAATCACGTGTAAACGGTTGAACCGATGTTGCTGAAATTTTCAGTACAGATAGATGAAGGTCTGGAAGGAACTATAGGCTATAGAATTTATAAAAATGTGCTCTGTGGGCAAAGGGGGGGTGACAATAATGTTTTTGAGAGTTAGAAGACTGAAAATCGGTACATATATATTACTTACCACGAGAAAGATAAATATGATGCTGGATTTTGAATTTTCGTTTGGTGGGCAGTGGGGCGTGGCAAAAGCGTTTTTGAGAGCTAGAAGGCTGAAATTTGTACATATATAAAAAATTAAAATTGGAACGTATATATTATTGACCACGAGAAAGATCAATTTTATGCCGATATTTGGAATTTCGTTTTGTGGGCGGAGTGGGCGTGACAATAATGTTTTTTGGAAATGGAACGTACATATTACTGACCAAGAGAATCATAAATGTGGTGTGGTGCCGAAATTTATATATATAAATAATATATATATATAAACTAGCTG
Source organism: Polietes domitor (assembly GCA_947397865.1). Lineage (NCBI taxonomy): Eukaryota > Metazoa > Arthropoda > Insecta > Diptera > Muscidae > Polietes > Polietes domitor. Next base: position 49,120,209 of record OX377620.1, read on the forward strand.
ATATATATATATATATATATATATATATATATATATATATATATATATATATATATATATACTGGCGAAGCGGGCGGGGTTCAGCTAGTTTATTATATTTGCGTTATAAAGGGTGTTTTTTATTGGGGTATAGAACTTTAAGTTGGCATCACTTTTTTAACTGGCGGCCATTTTGTCAGCTGTCAAGTGATTAATATTTAGTTTGGTTTGCCATTTCATCATGAGCAGGTTGACAAAAGAACAACGCTTGCAAATCGTGCAAATTTATTTTGAAAGTAATGGTTCAGTTCGCGAAGTTCACCGCAAGCTCCGTCCATTTTATGGTCGACATAATCGTCCATCAGAGCAATTAATTCGGTTAACCATGGATCGTTTTCGCACTACGTTTACTCTATGTGATAATACGCATCCGCAGAGACGTCGAACAGAGCGCACCGAAGAAACAATTGACGCTGTATAGCAAAGTGTTGAAGAGGACCCGAATGAATCGATTCGCCACCGTGCACAGCAATTGGAGCTTTGTCCATCAACTTAAAAGTGGTCGAAAATTGGACCTGTAGAATTGGCTTTATTCGAGCCAGCCGCGGCGGCCACATGCCCGAAATCATATTTAAACATTAATGGCATAAAATTATACTTCCAATAAAGCCAAATTAATGGACATTAAAACGATTTTCTTGTGTTTTATTTCAATTCGAAGTTCTATACCTCAATAAAAAACACCCTTTATATTAGTTCATATAAAATAAGTTTCCTATTGTCAGTTCTACCGAACTAAATGATTTGTTTTAGTTATTCACCACTCACAACAGAGGATAGCTGATATGGTTAGAGTGTCGTAGTAGCAACCAAAAGGTTCGCTGTTCTACCCCCGATAGCGGCAGATTTTTAAAACAGAAACTATTGAAAAAGTGGTTCGTTTGCAACACTTTAAAATAACTTTTAAGTCTTCCAAAATAAAGGACATTCCTCCTATGACAACTCCATGTTAAAATCACTGGTGAAGATCCCAATTTTCACTTCTTCCGAATCACAAGATGAACATATTTTTCACTTCTTTGGGTGCTCTCTTTTTGCTGGGATATGCCGGAACTTAGTTGGTTATCAATAGGGATGTCAAAACCGAAACCAAAAACCGGTGTTTACTCCGGCACTATCCCGGTTATTTTTTAAATTGTCATTTCCGACAAACCGGGGAAATCGGTGTTTTTATGTCGGTTAACTGGTTTTTAGATTACAAAACATTTGCGTTTTGTGGATATATTCTACAATAAAAATACGCAAGAAAATCATGACTATCACACGATTTGTTTACTGGCTACAAATATAAACTGAACTGACCTCTTAATACAGCAGACTTAAGATTTTCCCAAAATATTGATTACATTAAAATGGAAGCAGATAAAGTACGACAATAATAATATTAACAGCGAAATGTATAGAATTTGTGAAAATAATCTTAGAATGTATGACTTTGCAAATGAAATTTATAAGCACATTTGTCTCATATTGAATTCTGACAGCATCGCATAGTATACTTTTTTGTGAAAAAAATTATAAGACAGCATAGCACCTTTCTGTCTAAATGAAATTAGAAAATTTTAAATAAGTATGTATTATAGTATTTTAATTCTTATGGTTTAATGTTTATGTGTTCAATAATCTTAAAAAAGTATAAAATTAATATAAAGGTTTAGTTTTAGCTTAAATATAAAATACCGGTTTTATCAAATTATAAAAACCGAAAACCGGTTTTTTAAAAATTGTAAATTTTTGAACAAGCCGAACCCCGGATTCAAGAATATGGCCGCTTTTTGACATCCCTAGTTAACAACCGATTTGCACTTTCTCATATGATTTAAAAAGAAGAAACTTTTAATCAATGTTTTTAACTTCGGCAATTTTTTTGCACACTATTTTTTCAGTAACCGTACTGCTTGTAAATTTATTTAAATAAAACATTTAGTAAGGAGTAAAAGGTCTATTTGATTTTAAAAATGCGTTAAAAATTGACTGAGATATTTTTCTGTATACAAAATTTTTGCACAAATACAAGTTTTGGTCATCCCAGTTCACATATCTCATTATTTTACGATTTCGAATTGAAGTCCACTAAAAATACATAAAATTCATAAAATCAAAAATAAAAAAAACTCAAATTTTCTCAAATTTTGGGAATTCGGGTATTTTTTTGGGGGAAAATTGAAAATCTAGTAATGTTTTCGTCCTTTTTATCATTTTGTCGGGTATTTTTATAGGACCTCAATACGAAACCAGTTTTTTACCCGTAACTCAAGATTTTTAGGGTGTCTAGGAAATCTAATGTAGAGACTTATTCTACTCGACAATACCTACAAGCAAAAAATAGTATCACTTCCCACAATTTCCTACTTCACTCTTGTTTGTAGCACTTTGTTGAACCATGAATTAACCATTTAATTATAGAATCGGCGATAAAAAAGTACTGATTATTTTTTTTTTTTTTTCAAATTTCTGGTTTTATTGGAAATGTTGAACGCTGTCATTTAATAATGGATCGTTCATATGACTACCACGACTGGCTAGGCAGTGCCTCATCCGATCAAACCAATTTTTCAGTACAGCCCAAAATCCGCAGCAAACAGTGGCTCGTTGTGTATGCATTGGCTTCCCAATAGTCACGTGTGGTTTCTCTGAACCCAATTTTGCTTGTTGACATAGCCACCGCGATGAAAATGAGATTCATGAAGGCTGAACTGAAAGCCAGAAGAGATCGGAAATTTTTTACAGTTTGCGTTAAAGACTCACTAATTTGCTTTTAATATTTCCCAATTTTGTTAATTTTGCAAATGTCAAAAATAAACCTGAAAGTTAAAATAAAAGTGAATGTTATTCTACCTTTCAAAGTCAAAGTAATCGGTAGTTCAAATTTGGAAAAAAAATCTCACCGAATTTCATTCTTCAAGCTGTAGCCGTTTAGATGGTACCATTCGTGTCCCTCACCTATATCCCTTGAAAGTACGAATTTGGAAATACCTTTTTTTCGTGTCTACGCAGTCAGAATAATGTTTATTCCGAATTTCATCATTCTATCTGCAGCCATTTGGTTGGTACCATTGTTATACCCTTTTATACCCCATAAAAGTGTGTCTTTCGAAAAAGTTTATATTTTACTTGTTAGAGGGATGTGTAGAACGAACTTCATCATTCTAGCTGTAGCCCTTTAGTTGGTACAATTTTTATCCCTCTGTTCCCATTGTATACCTTGAAAGTACGAAAAAATATTTTTAAATTATGTACCCACTCCATTAGAGGAAAGTACACGCCGATTTACGTGTCTCTAGCTGCTGTCGTTTGATAGGTACCATTTGTATCCCTTTTTGCCCCATTTCACCTACTACAAATAAGAAGAATGTTATTGTACACGTTTTTGCTATAAGAGGAATGCGCATACCAAATATCAAGCAAGTAAATAGTTTGATTTGTAACATTTTTATCCCGTTTTGCCCCTATTTCACCCTCAGAAAGTATGAGTCACTTTATGGTGCTCGCTCACACTATGAAAGAATTAAACTTGCCAAATATCAAGTAAATACATGTCAGAAATCCTTAAAAAGTGAGCCTTGTGTCCTTGTTAGGGAAAATTATCCCAAACGATTTACTATTAGCCATAATCTTGGAAAATGCGGACGTTCTTTCCATTTTCGTTTTGATAGAGTGCTTTCAAAATACGGGAGGGCGGGCGGAAAGGCGGTCAGAGCATCTTAGAATTTTATGACGATCGAGAATATATATACTTTATAGGGCCGCACATCGATATCAAGGTGACAAACGGAATGCCAAACTTAGTATGCCCCCATCCTATTGTGAAGGGTATAATAATTTTGTTTTCTTAAATTGTTAGGGGCAGTTTCTAAGCCAATTTATCTACGCTAAAGTGACTAGTTCTTACAGAAGTGAAGCTATTAAAATTACCAACATGCTCCTTTGCTCCTGTATGAAATAACTTCAACTAGAGCACGTCTATAAAATAAAGTATCAAATCATAATCGATCTGAACCTAGAGGATGAGGGTCTATATAAATCTGTTTAAGCGACAAATATTTTTATTTGTTACCATCCTTTCTGTGCCAAATAAACTTGCCAAAACTTTATTTATCGGAAATATATTTCCCTTCTAAAAATAATATTAAACTAGATGTGTCCTCTGCAGGACACATACACATGCAACAACACGAGCATATCCACTAAAGCGTATCCTTGCTCATCATGTCAGTGATTAATACATGATAATCTCCTTCATCCCATAGCAACATAGAACCATTTCATAATTGTCTTATAGACCAGCATCATTCCGCTGCGGACCGTTTAATGCCCGAAAACAAATTACAACAGCAGCGGGAGCTGCGGAAAGACATGAAACGATGATACTCATAAATAAATGTATCGGGACTGTTGAAAATATTAATATCCTCAGAGCAAGCACCAAGGACAATTCATGCATAACTAACTGTATGTATGCTCAGCTCATATATCATATTTAATTTCATTAATTACTAACACATTCGAACACGAGACCATAAACACACACACACACATTCGTACAAACAACTGTCTGTAATGTCCCACCAGTCAGTGAATGGGTCCCCAGCAGTCAGGACGGGTGAAAGTCCCGTCCTCGCCATCCCCATAAAAATTATATGGAATAATTTGTTTTGGGCGTTGTTGCTGTTGGTGTGTCATGAAAATTTACTGTTGCATTTCAGATAATTTATCATTTATTTGCAATCAGTTATAATTTAATGCCTTTTGTTCGATTCCTGCTATTATTTGGACCCCGTTCCATTGGTCGAGCGAGCGGGCGGTCCACAGACTGTAGTAGGCTTACGAGACACAATAGAAAATTGGCGGAACGAAAATGCGTAACAAATTCAATGTAACGAATTGTGTGTAATTCTATCAAGACTACTGGCAATCTCCATATCGTTTTGTGTACATGTGGTTGGTGGCAGTGATTATAACACTGCAATTTGTAGCACAGGCGGCAACAGTGAGTTCAGCTCACAGCAGCAGCAGAATGAGTGCCAAGTGAAGAAGTGGCAACATTTTCTTTTTTGGAGCCGGCAAAATATTGTTGCTAGATAAACGGCAGTGTTGTACAATAAAAGCGAAATTAATGGCCGGTCATTAATCATGTCTGATTTTAGGTGATAAAATTAATCGTATATTTTAGGCCAATATAATTTCGTAATAATAGCAACAACAGCAGCAGGAGACGACACAGGCTCTGCACAACATCCGGTGATCACCAATAACTGGAATCAATATTGAAAATAAAACTTATATACAACAAAAATATTCTACTTTAATATGGTGCTCATCTGCTTCCGTTATTTTTTTTTCGATTAAATGTGTAAAAGTATTGCCATGCGTGCTTATACACTTAGTATAATCATAAACGAAAAATGTTAAAGCATAATTTTGGGATTTTTTACATCAGTACTTAAAGAATTAGATCGAATTTATTAGTCATTTTTAAACAATTAAGGGTTTATACCAAACTAGCAGTACCCGCTGCTTCGCACGCGAAAAAGCCAGTTATTTGTTAATTGTATCCGTTTCTGTTTTGGGTAGTATTTATTTAATTTTCTTTTGGTGGATATAGATAAATCTAAAACAGTAATTTGGAAACCCCCTATTAGATAGCACTCACACACAGTCAAAGGAATGTGCTTGTCGATATGCACTATTTTAGCCGAACTCCTTCGTATGTATAATTTTTATCATTTTCTACCAAGTTTTGAACAAAAAATTACGACCATTTATATCCTCGATCTCATGTTTCTAGATGCAGCCAGCTACTTTATAACTTTTTGCACCTCTTTCCCAAAAAGTACACATTTTGAAAAGCCACTATAGGTAACATGTGTCTGTGCTCCCCCAAAAAATATGTACTTTATTTGGTAACACATTTATTTCTTGTCGGGACGTATCCTCCGTTTAAGTACAAATTTTGAAATATCTATTTATGTTCCGCGTTTACGTAATTAAAGGACTGTACACCATGTATCCCTTAAAAGTACCAATTTCGAAAAATCCAATTTTACTGGCCTTCTACATGGTCAGAGGAATTTACATAAAATTTTACAAATTTCAAGATTCTAGGTGTTATACTTTAGTTGGTACCATTTGTATCCCTTTTTGTCCCGCACGCCCCTTAAAAGTACAAATTTCGAAAAATCCATTTATGTTGCAAGTCTACGTTCACGAATATAAGGGCAATACTTAAATTGGTACCATTTTTATCCCTTTTTGTCTCTTTCCTCCCTTAAAAGTACAAATTTTGAAAAAATCCTTATTTGTAGCTCTTCCGCATGGTCAGTGCAAGGAACACGCTGAATTTCATGTTTCTAGCTACTTCCGATTAATCAGGACGAAGGTTCGATGTTTATCCCTTTTTGTCCCATTTTACCCCCTAAAAGGACGAATTTCGTAAAAGTCGACGTCTACGTCATATTTGGGAACTACCCTGAAAATTTCATAACCCTGGTTTCAGCCGTTTGGTCTGGGGGCTGGTCAATGATAAGTCAGTCAGTCAGTAACGCCCGTACTTGATGGTCGAAGCTAATCTTTACTGCAAGAAGGATAAACAGCTGTCAGTGTCAAAATTACATACGATTTGAAACGATACTACTTTTCTGATTACCAGAGATGCGTCGGTGTTAGCATGTCAGGAGACACTTAGTATAATTCTGGAAGTATTGAGCTGTTTCGGAAAGTACCCAGGTGGCAGATAGCTGTGTACACAAGTGCTCCAGTGTGACAAACCCCGTCACCCATCATATTTTATATAGGGTGTTTTTTATTGAGGTATAGAACTTCGAATTGAAATAAAACACAAGAAAATCGTTTTAATGTCCATCAATTTGGCTTTATTGGAAGGATAATTTTATGCCATTAATGTTTAAATATGATTTCGGGCATGTGGCCGCCGCGGCTGGCTCGAATATGGCCAATTCTACAAGTCAAATTTTCAACCACTTTCTCCAATTGCTGTGCAGCTCCAATTGCTGTGCACGGTGGCGAATCGATTCATTCGGGTCCTCTTCAACACTTTGCTCTACAGCGGCAATTGTTTCTTCGGTGCGCACTGTTCGACGTCTCTGCGGATGCGTATTATCACATAGAGTAAACGTAGTGCGAAAACGATCCATGGTTAACCGAATTAATTGCTCTGATGGACGATTATGTCGACCATAAAATGGTGAACTTCGCGAACTGAACCATTACTTTCGAAATAAATTTGCACGATTTGCAAGCGTTGTTCTTTTGTCAACCTGTTCATGATGAAATGGCAAAACAAACTAAATATTAATCACTTGACAGCTGACAAAATGGCCGCCAGTTAAAAAAGTGATGCCAACTTAAAGTTCTATACCCCAATAAAAAACACCCTTTAGATATAATAAATCTATAATATGTATATTAGAATATGAAAATATACGTTTGCACTTTATTGAATTTTACCATTACGACCTATATTAGTTTCCCGTGATTCTGTGTGTGTCATATCAAAAAGGGTTCTGGCAAACGTCAGAGCGTACTCAAGTTAACGGGGAACCAGCCCCTTTTTGAGTAACGTTAATGTTAAAATTGATATATTTTCCGATTTGTATAAAAAATCAAAGGTCTATGTCGTTACCATTTGACTTCAGTATGAACTTGACGACATTATTTTTACAAATTAGAGGAATAGAGCAACGATAGACTGATTTTATTAGTCTTAAAGTTATCGTTAACACACGTTGACAAATGGTTGCATATGTAGCTTTTTTTGTAGCAATAAATAAATTAAATTAAATCTCATTGAAGGAGACTGTTATATATGTTATACATATATATAATATATATAATACTAATACTGATAGAAAATTACTTTTATTGAAATTATCTCGGTTTTTAATAATAACACAGCAATTTTCTATTAAAAATAAGAACTATGAGAGATAGACTCGACAATTTTAAAACTTTTTACCCAATATATATGTTGTTTAAGGTTTAAAAGTTTATATATATAGGATGGGTCACGAAAAAAAATTGCTGCGGTCACCCCCCAGAAAAGAAGATTGGACTGTTTAATAATGATATTCCGTCGCTGGGTCAAGCTATTTGTGAGCAAAACGAACCTGAAAACACCTCTAAAAATCGTTTTGTCCGAAAATTTTGAATTAACAGACGCTTGGAAAAACTTTAAACAAACATTTGTATTCTTGTCTTAGAATAACTCAATGGTCGTATTATTGGACTTTTATATTGATTTTTTGTGGTTTTTCCAGTTGACAGCTAAAAACTCGTATTTCTTAAAAAGATTTTGTAAGAGACCTTTCGAATGATGCCTAAATAATGAATATAGAAGGAAAAATAAGGACTCCATGTTTGTAAAATAATTAAATACACAGATGGCTTTTACAAAAATGAGCGCTGCGACGTCAATTTCTTTCCGATGTTCATCATATAGGCATCACTGTACAGTTATTGACTGAAGTTATTTTTTTATAAAATACTGACAAGAAATACGAATAAGTTTTCATTTGTTATTGATTTCGCGGGTCTATTAATTCAGAAAACAAATTTTGGACAAAAATGCAACTTAAAAAATTTTACACGAAGAAAACATGATTTTTGGGTGTGTTTTCAGGAACGTTTAGCACAGAGATGGCTTGACCCAGTGACAAAATATTTTGCAGATCATCATTAAAAAATCCAAACTTTATTTTCGTGGAGTGACTGGAAATTGTTTTTCAATTTGTATGAACCGCGACGCAGCCTACTGTACGTCTGCAAGTATCATTGGTTTTTATTTAACATAGGACACAATAAAGGCCCACAGCAATTGAATGTAGTGAGGAAGGGGTTGTTATATGTGTAATGTTAAATCGAAGTTGAAGAATAATCTCCAGAATAGTCTCCAAACTGAATAAAGCATAACATGTAACGTCGTTTGAAGACTTTTGTGACATAGTGTATATACTATAATTTTTTTATAAATATGTCAAAAAATGCAAGTGTCTAAAAACCATTTTAGACACTACATAAATTATTTTTATTATTAGTTTTAAAATCTATATTAATAATCTATTGTGTATTATTAATCTATTGTATATTATTCAATTAATATTCAAATGAATTTTCAGTTACAAACTATTGTGAATTATTAACTTTAAAGCCAAATACAAAGTTGCATGCAAATATGCATTTTCGAAGCTGCAACTTTCCAGCTACAAAATTATAAAATGTAGATTTAAGCACCAATGTGTCTTTGAAACGATCAGAAATGCTTCACTTGGATTTCCTATCTCTAAAGGTGAGCATCTCTGCAAATAAAACCCAACCATTGTATTAACCGAAAATTTATCCCTTGTGCTTGTTTTTTCACATAATCTCAATTTATGCCAATTTCTCTATTCCATGAGAAATTGCATAATCCCACAAGGTTAATTCCCTCTTATCTTTTCGGCTCCCCTGGTGTCCACCAATTTACTCTACACAACATTCACACTCAATTGGAACACCTCTTAAACATTACAATTCGCTATGGAAATACTAACCACTACTCTCTTTTAATTGGATATACATATCAAATGTATTCAGCAAGAGTTATGAAATTGGTCATATTAGTAGTGATAAAATACTGAAGTGGTTTGGTCAATTATATTTCTTTCGTTTTGATTTTCAAAATATTTACATATTTTGATTTTTTAAATTTTAATGTAGTTCTTATACGCCTTTTTCATCGACACTGTAAATTTGGAAATGGTCATTTGTACGATTTTTTTTTTCAAAACGGACCATTTGTGTGGGAGGTACCAGAAGGGGCGTGACAATTTAGCCCATCTTCGAACGTAAACTAAGATTGGGGAAATATTACTTAGTACAAAGTTTGAATTGATTTCTTAACTCCTTTCGAGAGTTATCGTGCAGCTATAATATGAGAATATATCTCAAATTCCATACTTTTTTTTGTATTTGTAAGAAAATTTTAACACAAACTTTGAATGCGAGCTATATACAAATCTGGTTGAAATATTAGACGCTTCCCCAAATTCTATGGAGTGAATCAAATTCGGGAGCTATATATAAATCTGAACCGATCTATCCTATTTTTCTTGAGCTGTTTCTAGTTGAAATATACGGCGTCTTGCCAAATTGGAGGAAAATCTGTTGAAATATGCGATTTCTAGAGCGGAAAAAGTAAAACCGGAAGCAAAATTTGTATGGGAGCTATATCTAAATCTAAACCGATTTGCTTCAAATTAAATAGCGTTCGTCCGTATCCCATAAAACTTCGTTGTGCAAAGTTTAATTTAGTTCTAACAAAAATTGCGACCTGGACTTTGATTACAAGAATAGACGGACGGACATCGCTAAATCGACTCAAAAAGTGATTTTAAGTCGATCGATATAATAAACGATGTGTCTATCTCGTTTCCTTTTGGGTGTTACAAACAAATGCACAACGACATTATACCCTGTGGTGTAGAGTATAAAAATTGAACACATTTTTTTAATATATAGGAATCTTAAAGAAAACAAAATGAAATCTAACAAGTAAGTCAGCTTCAGTCGGTTAAACCGACTTATATACCCTTTACGGAAGTTAAAAGGAATTAACATAGGGCAGGATAATTTGCGTGAAAGGTACAAGGAGGTTCTCATCACATGGGACCATGTTCCACATTTATAAAACAATTGTAAAAACATGATCAAATATCAAGTAATAATGGATCTCATGCACCAGTATAGAAGTTATGAAGGATTTAATATAACCTAGGATAGATACAATTGTGTGGGAGGTACAAGAAGGGGCGTGGTTAAAGCGTAAATATTTTTTAGGTTTGAAGTGATTATAGAAACATTATTTTAAATATCAAATTGCAAATGATTTTGACTACCCGAATGGATGTTATGTCGGTGTTGTTGTAACGAAGTTTTATGACACTTTGTGTGGGAAGTACCAGAAGGGGTGTGACAATATCGCTAATATTTCACACAAATGTTGCCATTTCTAAATATCAAATTTCATAGTATTCCGATCATCAGTATAGAAGTTATAACAGATTTAATTTTACGTAGTTTTGACTGATTTGTGTGGGAGGTACTGGAAGGCGCGTAGCAAAACCCGTCATATTTAGTACACTCAAATACCAAAATAAAGCTGATTCCGATTATCCGTGTTGATGTTATATGCGCTTGAAGTTAACATAGGAATACGGACTATTTGTGTGCGAGATACCAGAAGGTGTGTGGCAATTTTGCCCAGCTCCGAACTGGGAAAAATATTACCATGTTCAAAGTTTGTATCGATTCCTTAACTCCTTATCGAGTACATCAGCCAGACGGACGGACATAGCTCAAACACCTTAAAAAGTCGTGAAACGGAGTTGCACCAAACATACATAGGGTCTTAAGTCACTCTTTCAATGCGTTACACTTCTTTCTGCCCCAAATGATGTATACCCTCCTACTCTGTAGAGTGAGGGTATACAAAAAACAGGGTGGTCTATCCCCCTGTAAACGGTAAAGCCATCAGTATCTTTTGATTCAATTATAAAATTTCCTCAGATACATAATGCATGTATATGTATATTTTCATTTAAATCAAAGTAAAACTTTTGAAAATCTTAATACCACTTTAATATTGAAACTTTCACAATATCTAAGGCATATTAAAAGTATGTTTGTATTTAAAACATACTTTCCATTGATTTCCAATTAGTTAAGCTTCAACTATTTTAAAACTCCACAAAGAAGTGATTGCATGCAAACTAAAGAGCACAGCATACAAATTTAATGACTACTTTAGGGATTTTTAAACTAAATTAAATTAAAGCATACATTTAGGTGTTCATATATAATGGATGAGTATTTTCCATATATACATGTAATACATATAACAACAACTACTCAACCCTTTACATGACAACACGCACACACACACAAAAGCTGCAGGACATGAAATTTCATTACGAACTAACTTTCTAATTAAGCAACAAAGCATAGCCTAATTTTAGGCTTGTATGCCCGGTAAGTATGGATATTTATAATTTCTTTTGTTTTTCGGGAGCCCCAACAATCTTATTAAAATAAATCTCTCTATTATGTTTCCACTTCGTCATCGTCGTTGAGTGGTTTGGCTTATTTTTGCTGCCGCTGCTACTGCTGCTGTTGTTGTTCTTGGTATTTCCTTTAGGTAATAATATCCTTTTGTTGTTGCCGTAGTTTTTGTCTTGTGTGCTGTGTGTCCTTTAAGCAGAACTAATTTACTTCTCAAACTAATGCCCAACTGGCCCAACAACTACTACGACAATGGCAACGACAACGACAAAACCACAATCTCTTAGCCATAGATTTATTCTTATTACAACAGACGTGTTGTGTGTTGCTGCCAACATAGAAACCAGTGACACAAATACATGTTCATGTACATGTGTATGTGTGTGGACATTAGATACATTTTAAATGTACATTACCAAAAAAATTTACTAATTTGTTAAAATTTATGTTAAATAAACCCTTTTTATATGGCTTTAAAGGTTTGTCTATGAACGAGTATGTGTTGATTATTTGGGTCGGCCAGTGTCAACCAACCTGAAATGCTCCAAAGAGCAATATAAAGTTAACTTTAAGTTTACAGAATTAAAATTTTAATTAAATTAATTAATTCGAATTCCCTGCCAATTTTTGTAAAACCTTATTATTTTTTCTCGATAAATTGTCCTTAATCCAGATCATAATCGACTAGTTTCACGATTCTGTATGCAACCATTTGATAAAAAGTAAAAGTAATAATTTAAAAAAACTTATATGTTGGACGTCCACAAAGTAAAGTCCTATTATTTTTTCTCGATAAACTGCCCTTAATCCAGATCATAATCGACTAGTTTATACACCGAATTTCACGATTCTGGCTGCAGCCGTTTGGTAGGTACTATTTTTATCCCTTTTCACCCTTCAAATTAAAAACAAGCCAGGCTGAACATTATATACCCTCCACAGTGGACTGCATTCCACAGAGGCTGTCGATTTGCGTAGAAGTGCAGTGACATTTCAGGAATATGTATTTTTTTAATATAGCCAAACCAAAACAAATGAAATTATTGAAAAAATTATTTTATAAATAAATATAAAATTTTTATTATTTCAAACCACACTTATAAAGCAAGTCTACCAATACGTTTATATTATATATATCAAAATATAATAAAGTCTATTCTATAAGTCAGAAATCTTCAAAAAAGCTTAAACGCCATAAATATTGCTAGACAGTGGGAGATAAAGTTGGTTGTATTTCCATTCTATTTTAATTCCTAAAGAACAAATTTGGAAAATCCACTATTCAACCAATTTTTGCCTTAAAAGTAAAAAGTACGAATTTGGAAAAATCTTTTTATTTTGCGTGTCTAGTCCGAGGAATGTATAGACCGAAACCCATGATACTAGGTTCGGCCATTTGGTTGGTACCATTTTTATCCCTTTTTCACCATTTCACCTCTTCTAAAATCTCTTTATTTCACTTGTGTACGAAATTAGAGGAATGTACACACCGAATTTCATCATTCTAGCTGTGTCCGTTTAGTTGGTACCATTTTTATCCTTTTTTCCCATTTTACCCCCGTAAGAGTACGACTTTCCAAAATCTCTTTATCTAACTTGTCTACGAAATTAGAGGGATGTACACACCGAATTTCATCATTCATCATTCTAGCTGTAGCCGTTTAGTCGGTACCATTTTTATCCCTCTGTTCCCATTGTATCCCTTGAAAGTACGAATGTGGAAAAACCATTTATTTTTCGTGTTTAAGGAGTCAGAGGCATGTATACTCCGAATTTTAAACCTTTAGCTGCGGTCATTTGCTGGGTACAATTTTTATCCCCTTTTTCTATTTTAACCCCAAAAAGTATGAACTTCGAAAAATCCCTTTTTTACGTTTCTATGCAATCAGAGGAATGCATACACCGAATGTCATTATTCTAGGTGCAGCCGTTTGGTTGGTACCATTTTTATCCCTCTGTTCCCATTTTACCCCTTAAAAGTACGATTTGGGAAAATACTTTTATATTATGTATCTACTCAATTAGAGGAATGTGCACACCGAATTTTGTGTTTCTAGCTGTTTTCTTTTGATAGGTACCATTTTTATCCCTTTTTGCACCCCCTACGAATAAGAACCACTCTATGGTGCACGTTTGTCTTATAGGGGGAATTCTCATACCGAGTAGTATATACAAGCTGACATATTGAAAAAATATGCTTAAATACTCTAAAGTATTAGGGGTTATTGTGGGTATTTCAGTCCTTGTGAGGGAAAAAATTTTCTCTCTGGACCTATTTCGCCTAGTTACAATCCCAACCCATCTACGACTGTAAGTCGCATTTATGGAAAATTTGGACGTCTTATCTCCTTTCGTTTAGATGCCAGTGTGCTTTCAACGGACGGACGGACATGGTTAAATCGTCTAAGAATTTCATAACGGTCAAGAATATATTTTCCTTATAGGCTCTCAGGTCTCAGGTCTCAGGTTAGTATACCCCCATCCTGGAGGTGGAGGGCATAAAAAATATATGTTGGGCGTTCACACAGTCAGAGGAAATATATCTAATTTCATGATTTCACCTTCAGCCTTTTGGTTGGCACTATTTTTATACCTTTTTCTCATTTCCCCCTTTAAAAGTACGAATTTCCAAAAATTCCTTTATTTGAAGTGTCTGTCTAATTAGAGAAATAAACCAACCAAATTTCATGTTGTCCTTTGACTGGTACCATATTTATCCCTTTTTGTCCCACTTAACTCCCTAAAAGCGTGCTTCACATTATGGTGTGCGTTCACACAAGAAGTGGTACGAAATAGAACAGTCTTTTGGTTGGCACAATTTTTATCCCTTTTTCCCCTTATAAAGGTACGAATTTCCAAAAATCCCTTTATTTGAAGTGTCTATCTAATTAGAGGAATGAATAAACCGAATTTCATGCTATCCTTTGATTGGTACCATATTTATCCACCTTTGTCCCATTTTATTCCCTAAAAGTATGCTTCACATTATAGTGTTCGTTCATGCAAGAAGTGGTACCAAATAAACCAGAATTAGGGAATTTTCAGTCATTCCGGGAGAAACTTTTCTAACTCTGCACCGATTTCTTTCATTTACAATCACATCTACAACCATTTGACTTCAAATGAAATTTGTCGCATATAAAAATTATTATCAAAAAATCTTCTGCCCTCCACAAATGCCAGGTTTTCCCTGTCTGACCAGTCAAATTTTGCTCATATGCGCTGCTAACGAATTTACACTTAATGAGTGCAATTTTATTTTGTACGACACAGCAACACAAGACCCATTTTCTTTAAGAAAATTTGCCAACAACCGAACTCTTACAAACCGCAACCGGACACTCACACTACATACACGGCCATGAAAAGGGTCCTTGTTTTTGCTCGTAACCAACAAAACAACAAAAATGTAATGAAGATCTTAGAACTGGAACGTTTGTCAGGAAAATGTTTGAATTAAAATTAAGTTATCGGGAAACATGACCAGAACACATACACACAAGAGCAATAACTACATTAGGAACCACAAATGGTTTCGATATAAAATGAAAGACCAAATAGTTGAATGTCAATTTATCTTGAAGAAGTGATGAAAGTACTGATGAAATTGCTCAAAGCAATGATGGTCAAGGAGTGGTTTATTTCCTTTCAGAATGTCCTGATGAAAATTTCAAACCCAAATGTCTTGTACTAAGTAAAGGCGAATTCTGTCGCTTATTCGTAGTTGTCCTTTTCAAAAAGGCATTAAATGTGGCCTGGCTAAAACTTATATAACCTATAGATAACGTATATAAGAAATTCAAAAAAAGCGTTCTTAAAGTAGATCATATCGTCACCAACTTGCCGTTCGTTCCTTCCGTTAATTTCCTGTGTTCAGGGATCCATGGTATAGGGCAGACAGCACAGATTAGCTTAGCTCATCAATGTCCTGACTAAATAGAGTGGATATTATGTGTTTAGATTTTAGAAACAGAAGAACAGTTTGGCTGTCAACAAAGATTCCTCTTCATCAAGATATGTTTACTGCGATAGTGGTCGGAAGTATGTACAAAAACAATGTAGTACATTTGTTTACGAGATATTTAAGTTGCAAAAAATCGAAACTTCCCAAAAATTTTTTCCAAAAAGGCGACGACATTATTTCGCTTGTAAATTATTTGCTTCTTCCTGCTGGTGCCAATTTATATTTTTTTTTTCGCGAAGAAGATATAATTTAGATGAGTTTATTGCCCTTCCGGAGTGGGCTCTCCAAAATAACCAATTGTTCAATATAAAAAATTTATTTACAATACTTTACTATACTTTTTAACCCTGACTTTTCACTCGATGGAGGTCAAGAGACAAATTCATATATTTAAGTATACATTTGTCGGATTCCACTTAACTGTTTAGCGCTATGGCTCATAGACTATTTTCTAGCCTTTCATTCTGAAAAAAAAAATAAAAAATCTCCCAAAATTTAGTAAATAATTAAAAAGCAGTATTAATTAGGTTCATGTACGTTTCGAAATTTTGTGATCAACCCTCGTTAAGCATTTTTTTCCCAAAGAGCAAAACTGAAGGTTTTGTAGCATAAACGCCTACGCCTATTTTGATTAAAATGTTCAAATAAAGGCATTCCCATCTGCAAATAGCTTTGCCCCAAAACTCACTCGGTAGGTAGGTGAGTAAGGTAAACAAAAAGATTATGCTCATAAAAAAGCGAACATTTTATCACAAATGACAACAACAAAAATATGACCCAAATTAAGGCCAAAGAAAGGGAAAGTGGCAAAAAAAGGAAGAAACATTTCTCTAAAACAACGACTCTATGATTTCCTTGATTCGAGAGGGTATAGTGCGAGGGGTACCTTTTTGGCTGAAGCCATTTTCGCTGTAACCATCGCCCTCCCCCTCCCACAGCTCAGGCGAAGGCTAATAAACAAATTTGTTGAACCTTTAACAATGTTTGTTGATTAAATTTTTGAAGACAATTTTCCACATGACATATTCGTTGCGTTGCGTTTCGTAACGGCAACAACGAAAAGCAATTATCCTTTTGTTGCTTATTTGACCTGGTAGTGTGGGCATGAGTGTGTGTGTGCGAATGCATGGGGATCTGCCTTCGCTGACATTCCGCCTCGTCCTCGTCCTGGGTAGTGTTTCAAATAATGACTTGAAAATATCCACTAATGTCGGCGCAAGGATGTGTCTTCTGGCTCCTCGCCTGGCAAGTTAAGTAGCCGGCCATGGTCTCACTTGTAATTGACAGTATTTGGATATTTAATGTCAACCTTTTCCCTATCCATTCATTGAGGGCTTCCTCAAGGAGCCATTGATGTCTTTCCATGAACCTTCAACGTCGTCGGTGTCATCTTAAGGAATATTTCTTTGAAATATTTGAAATTTTCTTTTTTGCCCGCCTGTAAGACATTTTATGTGTTTCTGCACATTCTCCTTCGTTCGGGATGTCAATGGGAAATTATTATATACTCTCGTTAATATATATATTTGAGTGTGTTTGTGTGTGACTGTGTATGTGTGTGTGCTTTGTATAGTGTATGTATTTTAAAACCTATTAACTACCCAGGCGTCAAATTAACACAGAAGGAAACATGAGAAGTACGAGACAATGTGCCTTCGCTTGACAGCGGAGAAATTAAGAAGATTATAAACATTCGGCGAACATACGTATTTATTAACGGGATATCAAAATAGGGCCAGATATATATTCTTGGTGATATAGTTTCAGATTTCTTTCGAAATTTAGATTTCCGTTTTTAAACTGTTAAAAAGAATTTGTTAAAAGAAATCGCAGTATCCGTGGTTTGAACTTAGAGTTCTGTGTTATGAAAAAATCAATAATTTTGTTGAAGAAAAAATTAAAAATTTCAAAATCCACATTCATTTATTTTCATTTCATATTTTGCCCCCATTTTTTGTTTCCCTTTCAAACTAGTCCCAATTTAATAACCCTTTAGTTGTAAGTTGTCTGTGCGTGTATATGTTCTATAGTTACATACACCGTCCTATCGAATGACGACCCTGTGCTGAAGTAAATTAAAATGCAATAAAAACCCATATTAAATTTCAAATAACGTTAAATACACCTAAAGGTCTTATATTTAAGCCGAAAATAAATTAGCTCTTCTTGAGCTGGCTATAATTTGCTAGAAGTACTGTCATAGCCATCAACTGTTCTCATTACATACAGTTTTATTTTATTTAATACGGCCATAACAAGTGTCCGTCAATTAAAGACGTTGTTTCATGTTCATGTTTTTTGTGTAGTCATATTAAGTCTGCAGTAGTTAATGTATTCGGAGCAACTTCCAGTGCGCACAATACTTCAATGTCATTTTTGCCAACGATTACGTTTTTATTATGGCCAGAAATTTAATACGAAAATTATTTCTAGCATATTTTAGTCGGTGAAAGGTAAAACAATGTAAAGAATTACTAAAGTTAGACACAGCCGGATTTATGACAACCTAATCTATTGCCCAAACCTTCTATGTGTGAAAATGTCAGTGAATATTTATGGATCTTTAGAAGGTATTAAATGTTATATCCAAAATAATTAGAAATATTCGACTTCATAAGGCTAAGAAAACAAATCGGGATTGATTTTTAATGGAGGATATAAAAAGTCAAATCGGGAGCTACATTTTAATGGAGCCTATATATAAATCTGTACCGATATGACTCACTTTCAACATAGATGTTTCTAGACGAATTATAATGTGCTGTTGCAAATTTGAAGAAATTCTGTTAAATTATGTGGATTCTAGAGAGGATAAAGTCAAATCGGCAGCGAAATTATTATGGGAGTTCTATCTAAATATTCGCCATAGATGTTTATACTTGAATTATAAAGTGTTGTGCCAAATTTGAAGAAAATCGGATAAAATATATTGTCCCTATAGCGAAAAAAGACAAATCGGGAGCAACATTTGTATGTGAGCTATATCTAAATCTGAACCTTTAACTGACCTGCTTCAAATTAAATAGCGTTCGTCTTTGACTCGCAGAACTTGCTTATGTAAATTTTTATTAGACAATAATTGCTACCCGAACTTTGATTACAACAATAGATGGGCAGACAGACGGGCATTGCCAATCCATAGCCTTCTGAGTCGACATAGCAATAATAGCAAAAAGCCGGTCTGTAAAATAAACGATGGTTCTATCTCGTTTTCATTTGGGTGTTACAAACAAATGCACAAAGTCATAATACCCTAGTGGAGTATACATAATCCAGAAATATAATCCTTAGTTATAATAAGATTTCCCTCTCCCAGAGTATACATCGCATACTATGGTATACACATTATTATTTTAATAGTATTTTTGGTGCATTTTAGAAAAATCCGCAATAAGCTCCTTGGAGATATGGTGCTATTGCATCATCTTATGAAAAGAGTCTCACATTTTGAACTAGAAATGATTAAATTGGGAGCCATAATTCAAATAAGTTGTTTCAACAGCATTTTTGGAACAAATCACTCTGAAAGGTCATTTTGAGTATATCATTTTTGTAGAAAAAAACTTATAGTCCAGCTGGTCTGAATTTCAAAATTTTCATTTTTCGGTCGAAGGGAGCATTATAAAGGGTCCGCCATCTAACGTTTTTTTTCAACTATTCAACCGTTGGACTATTATTTGTGGGCCATTTGAATGAAATTATTCTCCATTATTAACCGGAAGGATTGTATAGGGTGTTTTTTATTGAGGTATAGAACTTCGAATTGAAATAAAACACAAGAAAATCGTTTTAATGTCCATCAATTTGGCTTTATTGGAAGGATAATTTTATGCCATTAATGTTTAAATATGATTTCGGGCATGTGGCCGCCGCGGCTGGCTCGAATATAGCCAATTCTACAGGTCCAATCTTCAACCACTTTCTCCAATTGCTGTGCACGGTGGCGAATCGATTCATTCGGGTTATCTTCAACACTTTGCTCTACAGGGGCAATTGTTTCTTCGATGCGCACTGTTCGACGTCTCTGCGGATGCGTATTATCACATAGAGTAAACGTAGTGCGAAAACGATCCATGGTTAACCGAATTAATTGCTCTGATGGACGATTATGTCGACCATAAAATGGTGAACTTCGCGAACTGAACCATTACTTTCGAAATAAATTTGCACGATTTGCAAGCGTTGTTCTTTTGTCAACCTGTTCATGATGAAATGGCAAAACAAACTAAATATTAATCACTTGACAGCTGACAAAATGGCCGCCAGTTAAAAAAGTGATGCCAACTTAAAGTTCTATACCCCAATAAAAAACACCCTTTACTTTCAAAAAAAAAAATAAATTTGAGAAAATATTCAGTAGTTTTTTTTATAGCATTTTCAAAATAAAGTTATTTTGCGGACCCTTTACTAAGCGAAAAAAGTGTTATAAGTTAATGTCTGAGATAATCCTTATTGTCAGACCTGTATTGCGTAATTTTATGAGGATATTTTTTGTGGAAGATCCCAACCAACTAGCTCCTCTCTTTATTTATTGAGCCTCTTTTCTTCTTATTGAAGGATTAAAATGTCTCTTTTCCAGAAAATCAAAAAATTCTTTTCAAAAAGGATATGGAAGGATTAAAACGTCCTACGAAAAAAATGCCACAAAATTTCAGTGGGTGTCACCAAAGACAACAAAGTTGTAAATCAAAAAGTCTCAATTTGTTAGACAGTGTTATTTTCACAAAAAATAATAATTAATTTTGTAGTTTTTTTTTCAGGAATAATTATTTTTATTTATTATATTTATTTTAAATAAATATTAATTCTTTTAGAAGCGCATATGTAAGTTGTCTTCCAAATTAACACTTAGCATACAAAGACTTAAAACAAATTACAAATTACAATTAACAAGCCAATAATTCTACTTCTATAAATAATCAGATGCACTTTAGCGAGTCACTAAAACCCAAATTTTGATAGTTAGACCCATATTTAAGTCTTTACTTCACATATATCTTGAGTATCCAATTATTCGGCCTTTTAAGGTATTCGATTAATCGTTTATTTGATAACAAAGAAATTCCAAGTAATCGACTAAAGGCCTCGAGAGTTATTCGATTAACCGATTAATGGAATAATTGTTCAACCCCTTAAAATATAATTAATAAGAGTTAAATAGCTAGAAAAATTTAATTCGATGTGAGTCACTACTTTTTTTCAATATTTGTGTGTAAATACATTTCGAAATAAAATCTGCAAAAATAGGAATTTGCGGCCAGTCCTTTCCTATATTGGGTCTATATATACATTTTTTGAATTATTTATCAAATTTTATATTTTAACTAGCTGAACCCCCGCCCGCTTCTCCTGGCAAAAAAAAAATAAACGGTAAAATTAAAATCTGCTTTCATATTAATTTTTTCCTGATCGGTAATATATGTACCAAATATAATCAATGTTCTTCCCGGAGATACTAAAGAAATGGATATGTTTACGGTGAATAATGGAAAAAATGTCAAAATCAAATTAATTTTTTATTATTCTCCTCCTTTAAATTACCTAAACAAAAAACTTCATTCGTAAGAAGAAATTACATTACATTACATTCAAAACACATAGAAAATCAATCAAAAAAACACAAAAACTAAAAAATTAATATAATTTCCGTTTTCTTGACTTAAGTCGGCAGTTGACGAATAAATATTTCTCTTTTTATAACCTTTCTTTACTATTGTCCAAAGAAAATCCGCAGAAAACGTGTAATTTTACAAAATTCAAATGAAAAATGCCTCATCATTCAAATCCCACCCATTTGTATATTGTCTAAGCAGGTTACTCGGTGTAGAATATGCTCAAAAACATTTTTTTATTTCGTATGGGATGGGTCACGGTCACTTTCCGCCCATCTTTGCACAACTATTTACACTGGATCAACTCACACAAAATTTCAGCACTCGAGGTCTATGACACCTACGGACCATATTCGATAATATATTTTAACTTCGTATGTGAGGTACCACGCCCACTTTCCCAATAGCTTCCATTTTTGGCACAACAAC
This sequence comes from Polietes domitor, assembly GCA_947397865.1. Lineage (NCBI taxonomy): Eukaryota > Metazoa > Arthropoda > Insecta > Diptera > Muscidae > Polietes > Polietes domitor. The sequence continues at coordinate 49,142,307 of OX377620.1, forward strand.
ACAGGTTTATGCTAGATGCACTCACACAAAAGCTAAGTATTGTAGCTGTCATAGAACTGAATATATTCGATAATAGGTTTTAACTTCGCCACGCCCACGCCCTTTTTTCCAATATCATACATTTTTTTTGGCACAGTTACGCATATTGATGCTAGATGCACTTCACAAAATTACAGCAATCTAGGTGTCATTCAATAATAGGTTTTAACTTTGTATGGGAGGTGCCACGCCCACTTTTCCATTACCGCCCATTTTTGGCACAACTACGCACATTTATGCCAGATGCACTTACACAAAATTACAGCACTCTAGGTGTCATAGAACTGACAATATTCAAAAATAGGTTTTAACTTTGTATGGGAAGTGCCACGCCCACTTTTCCATTACCGCCCATTTTTGGCACAACTACGCATGATTATGCTAGATTCACTTACGAAAAATTTGAGCACTCTAGGTGTCATAGAACTGACAATATTCAAAAATAGGTTTTAACTTCGTATGGGAAGTGCCACGCCCACATTTCCATTACCGGCCATTTTTGGCACAACTGCGCACAATGATGCTAGATGCACTTACTTGAGCACTCTACGTGTCATAGAACTGCTAATATTCGATAATCGGTTTTAACTTCGCATCGGTGGTGCCACGCCGACCATTCCAATACCGCCCATTTTTGCCACAACTGTGCAGACTAACAATTAGTGAACTTTTACAAAATAATATAATAATCTAAGAGTGTATTACCTTAATGATGAATTCAGGATTTCCTTCAAATTTATGATTTAATTCATTTAGAGTGCTTATATCATGGCTGAACCTATCCAAAGCAGTTTTTCCACAATTCCGTAGGCCATCGCAAAAGAAAGTTAATTGATTATTATAAATCTATTCACAATATTAATTTCAGTTGTTTATGCCAAACTTATAATAATATTAATTGCAGTACAATACAGTAAGTACAATATCGATTAATCGATTGCTTGTGTCAATTTATTCGAATTATTTTTCATTCAAAAATCATGATTTTTTCATTATTCGAACAAATATTTGAAACCAGTTATTCGATTAATCGAACAAAATTTAATCGGTTGGATACCCTACATTTATCCCATTCCATTTGAGACATTTATAATTTCATTCCATGCATTAGATGGTCGACAGACAATGAAAGAACACACAGATATCATTAAATTTAGAAAGGTTCTTATTCTAAGCCGACTCATATGCTTAGGTGGATAAAGCTCCTGTTCTGCAGACATATTTAATGTGTAATTATTATCTGATAACCTCTTACATGTAAATCGGCCGAAAAGACATATTTTTACATATTTTTTAATATTATGGATGTTACTTAAGCGAATGTGAAAGCAATAGTCGTTGTATTTTTTGCGAAAGCCTAAATATTACATTTGAAATAATTTTTAACGAATGTTCGAAAAAACAATAAACCGCAAAAGGAATTCTTTTATCTTTTAATTCAAATATCATATTTTCGGTATGATGAAAACAATATAATTCAAAGCCATACACAAAAAGATTAGAAAATGAATATTTAAAATAAATACTTTTTGGTAAATCCCACAGTGAATATTGAGATATTTGAGTTTTGGAAAATGCGAAAGCAAATGCTCATTTGAAATGAAGTGAATTATTATATTATACTATTCGTTAGAATCACTTCCTGAATCGATTTAGCCACGTCCGTCCGTTCATTTTGTAATCAAAGTTAAAGTTGCAATTATAGTCCGATCCTGAAAAAAAGTAGAAACCACTTATTTTAACTTAAATTCAGTGGATCATTTTTCACTTTTCCACCATTTCATGATTTCCATGATTTCACTTTTTCCACCATTTTTGCGAGATTCTTTACATTTGTAGAGGCAACGATATGTATCCATGGATTTACTTCGAAATTATATTTCTTAGCTGTCCGACAGTCCTTGAACCAATTATATACAGCTGAAACTATAGATGAAATAGAGTTATTTGGCGTTTTTAGTTTTTCATTTTCTCATCCTGTTGCCCGTTAAAAGGACTTCAAATTTCCAAATTACAACAACAACCTTTGCATTGTTGCGAGCGATGCGATCACATGCATAACATTGAATGGGCAAAGTGAGATTTTTAGTGTGTCGACTTAGTTCGGTAGAATATTTTGTTTATCAGCGCTTCTCAGTTGTCGTATGTGACCGCTGGTACTAATATGAACCCTGATTTAAGTCAAAGACATACATTCGTTGCGAAAGTTCTGACGAGATGGGGTAGCGCCCATCGAAACTGCGCAGTCAACTTTTAGCTGCAACAATAAAGGTCTCACTTTGCCTTTTTGCTAATTTTGGGTTCTGCTGAAGACTTCAGCACAACCTTTGGTCTTAAACCAAAATAAATGACAACACATTTCCAAATTATTTTTAATACATCTTCGCACCCTATGACACCAGTATAAATGTCAAAACAAAGAAGAGAATATGTGCTGAAAATACTTTAATTTCAAGCTTCTATCTATAGATGGTACTAATATGAACCCTGATTTAAGTCAAAGACATACATTCGTTGCGAAAGTTCTGACGAGATGGGGTAGCGCCCATCGAAACTGCGCAGTCAACTTTTAGCTGCAACAATAAAGGTCTCACTTTGCCTTTTTGCTAATTTTGGGTTCTGCTGAAGACTTCAGCACAACCTTTGGTCTTAAACCAAAATAAATGACAACACATTTCCAAATTATTTTTAATACATCTTCGCACCCTATGACACCAGTATAAATGTCAAAACAAAGAAGAGAATATGTGCTGAAAATACTTTAATTTCAAGCTTCTATCTATATTAGTGAACTGAAATTCTACACTCTGAAAAATAATTACTGGAAACATATCCATATACACACGTGCCAATATATTTAGTTCGCAAATATTATTATTATTATTTAAAATGATTGCATCAAATATAAAACGTATATATATATATAAGATTTCATTAGTCACTTTAACGTAGTAACTCCAATATTTATATACATTTCGTGTGATGAAGTGATTAATTCTATAAATACGTACTTACTTACACACCAAGCAACAGATAATCACACTCACCTGGAATGAAAGGAAAATGGATAATAAACATAATTACAATTAATCACAAACATTACAATACATTTTTTTGTTCAACGGCAACATTTAAAATATGATTATATTAAATACATCCACAGAAAAAATACATTAGACAATGAACATTCTCTTATCAACAAATTTAATTTACGAGTGTTGCTTAGCTAGGAAAATGCGAGTGTCATTCCCATGACTGCCCACACCACACCCCACTCCACCAACTCCACCATGTCTGTTCATCAACTTGTTACCTTGTGCGATAGTCTTTGTAATTTCTTTTGTCGCTGCTCATGATGATGACGATGATAATTACAATTAGCAGCCACATAAACGGATTGGAAACCACAATCATCAGACATAATATTTCCGAAATAATTAGTTATTATGTCACAACTTGTGCCGAGTGCTTTGTTGCTGTTGCAGAGGACCGACCACCAAGCAGGAAATGAAAATGAGTTAGTAAAAATTGTCACAGCCAACGAGAGTAGAGGAAACGGGGAACTGGACTGACGCCAGAGGCAGCAGCAATTAAGTCAATGTAACCACAGTTAAAGAGTGAAATTAAAGACGTTGAAGAGAGAAATGTGAAATTAGGGAAATATATATTGAGATATTAAGATTAAGTAGAGTTATCTTTGGGAAAACTAAACTATAAAGGCAATGCATTCAAAAACTTAAGAGAAAACTCTGGAAAAGATCAGCATTTCCATATCAAGCTCGGGAACACTTAATTTTATTCTTCTTCCAAGAGTTGGGAAATTTTGCTTTGCTGTGATAATCAGATAAAAAATCAGATAGATCATCAAATTATTTTACATTTTTATACACTACACGAGAGTATTATGTGTTTGTGCATTTGTTTGTAACACCCAAAAGGAGGCGAGAGAGACCCATTGCTAATTATACCGATCGACTTAGAATCACTTTTTGAATCGATTTAGCAATGTCCGTCTTTCAGTCAGTCTGTCTGTCAGTCCGTCTGTCCATCTATTGTTGTAATCACGATACAGGTCGCAATTGTAGCCAGAACTAAACGAAACTTTGCACAACGAAGTTTTTCGGGACAAGGACGAACGCTATTTAATTTGAAAATCGGTTCAGATTTAGATATAGCCCCCATACGAATTTCACTCCCGATTTAACTCTTTTCACTCTAGATACCACATATTTAAAAAAATTTTCTTCAGATTTGGAAAATCATCTTATAGTTCAACTAGAACACCTATGGTAAAAATGTGTTAGATCGGTTCAGATTTATATATAGCTGTCATACAAATTTCGCTCCCAACTTGAATTATTCCGCTCTAGAATCCACATATTTTAACATATTTTCTTCAAAATTGGCAACACATCTTATATTTAAACTAGGAACACCTATGGTGAAAATAGGTCAGATCTGATCAGATTTATATATAGCTCCCATTCAAATTTCGCTCACGATTTGACATTTTCTGCTCTAGAAACCACATATTTTAACAGATCTTCTTTAAATCTTGCAAAACATCTTATATTTAAACTAGGAACACCTGTGGTGAAAATAAGTCCAATCGGTTCAGATTTTTATATAGCTCCCATACAAATGTCGCTCCCAGATTGACTTTTTCTGCTCTAGAAACCACATATTTTAACAGATCTTCTTCAAATCTTGCAAAACATCTTATATTTAAACTAGGAACACCTGTGATGAAAATAGGTCCAATCGGTTCAGATTTACATATAGCTCCCATACAAATTTCGCTCCCGACTTGACTTTTTCCGCTCCAGAAACCACATATTTTAACAGATCTTCTTCATATCTTCCAAAACATCTTATATTTAAACTAGGAACACCTATGGTAAAAATAGGTCAGATCGGTTTAGATTTATATGTAGCCCCCATTCAAATTTCGCTCCCGATTTGACTTTTTCCGCTCCAGAAACCACACATTTTAACAGATGTTCTTCAAATCTTGCAAAACATCTTATATTTAAACTAGGAACACCTATGGTGGAAATAGGTTGGATCGGTTCAGATTTCTATATAGCTCCCATACAAATTTCGCTCCCGATTTGACTTTTTCTGCTTTAGAAACCACATATTTTAACAGATCTTCTTCAAATCTTGCAAAGCATCTTACATTTAAACTAGAAACACCCTTGGCGAAAATGGTTCAGATAGGTTCAGACTTACATATATCTCCCATACAAATTTCGCTCCTGGATTGACTTTTTCCTCCCCAGAAACTGCGTATTTTCACCCAATTTCTTCAAATTGAGCATAACACGTTATACTTGAACTGGAAGAACTTATTGTGAAAGTTAGTCTCATCATTCCATGTTGGGATATAGCCCAGATACAAATATTCTTTTCGATTTGACAAATTGGACCAGGTTAAATTAGCCTGCGATTAGGAAACATACCAAAATTCTTCCGTTTTCACCTTTTTACTGAATTGAATTGTATTCGGATAGAAAAACACGTTCTTCTAGTACAAGCATTTTCCTCATTTTTACTATCATCATCTTATACATTACAAATATCATCCAAATATTTGTCTCTTTGTTTCCTATCCATTTGATATCGCAAATATTGATGTTCACTGTGTAACCTAAACATTTGTTAACAGTTCACTTGGATCCCGCGCTCTATTACAATTGTAATAAATTGCTGTAATTTTTAAATCTTTTCGGTTTGCGGCTAACGCAGTTCACCTGTGTCGGAATTATTTTCCCATTAACGAATTTCAATCAATGGCGATTTATAATTCAATCAAAGTATTAAAACGTGCTGGGAATTTGCAGACGAAACATTCGCTGTTCAAATGTTTGAGCATTGCAACATTTCCAAAGATACATATAAAATGAGATAATAAGTCGTCTGCTTATTTATTATTCAGGTTCAAGCAGGTTCATTATTATTTATTCTCGGGCTATAAACAATATTGTTGAGTCAATGAGCCTTTAAGTACCGTGAACTCTGTGAATGAGCGTTTGCTTTCACAAGGTTGTATGACGATGCAATTTGCTTTCAATATTAAACAGATTAGGTTGATGTGGTCAAACAAATATAAGAATTATAATATATGGGAATAGGGTTGTACAAATAGTTTCTCACAACCGTTTGACCTATGGTGAGATAGTAATGGTGAAGAATTCAAAAGATTGGAGAAAAATTTAATAGCTGAATATAAAAAAAATCCTTTAGTAAATTTATTGAATCACTATATTTTGTGGCAGTAAAATTATAAATATTTATTTCCTAGCCCAAATATTAATACAAATTTATTATTGATGTATGATCAACTGGAGGGCTAGATATTTAAAGATGCAGTATTAACACACTTAAATAGGGAATGTCCTAAAATGCATGCAAGATGTAATTTTGATAGGATCTGCACGTTTGTAGTTCAAAATATAAGGGCACAGTATATGATTGTATATGAAACAGAATTTCTGGTAGATGGACCACATGACATTGCTGCTACATACACACTTACTCTTTTGTCGAAACTGTCCATTTTTCTTGCGAGGCTTTAATGGCCATGGAGTTCAATAACTCTCCAAGAAAGTCCAACCATGTTAGATCTCATAATCTGGGAGGCTGTAATAGGAAATTGGGCAACAAGCAAATTACTTGTTTTCCAAAATTTTTACAAAAAAATGCTACACAATTGTGAAGAAAAATTATTCGCTGATGACTCGAGTCGAAAATCCCAAAAGAACGCTCAGGCGTTGCAGATGAGTTTGTAACTCAAATATCAATTTTAGATTCTCTGAAGTTCAAATACGACAGTTTTATACCCTCCACCTCCTGGATGGGGGTATATTCACTTTGTCATTCCGTTTGTAACACCTTAAAATATACATCGGAGACCCCACAAAGTATATATATTCTGGGTCGTGGTAAAATTCTAAGACGATATAGCCATGTCCATCTGTCCGTCTGTCTGTTGAAAGCACGATAGCGGCCGAACGAAATGAGCTAGGAGGTTCAAATTTTTCCTAAATGTGTCTCATGGTTGCAGATCGGTTGGGATTGAAAGTGGGCGACCCAGAGGGAAAAATTTTTCCCTCACAAGGTCTGCAAATACCCCTAATATTTAGAGTATTTCAGCATGTTTTTTGGCACCATAGAGTGATTTTTATTTGTAGGGGCGAAATGGGACGAAAAGGGATAAAAATAGTACCTATCAAACGACAACATATAGAAACACGAAATTTGGCGTGTACATACCTCTAATAGAGTAGATACATAATATACAAATATTTTTTCTAAATTTGTACTTTTTAAATGGGGATAGAGAAATAACTAGTAAATCAAAAAAATTTTTTTTTTCAAATCCATGCTTTATGCAAGCAGAATTCTATTGGGCCTAGAAATTCTTTTTTAGTTATCTTTTGTAGAAGGAAAAATTACTGCGTTATCAGGAGCAGAAATAATAGATTTTTAATTTGTGGTTTGTATGGGAGGTACCACGCCCCTTTGTCCATTCCCGCTCATATTTGCTCATATTTGCAGCAGCACTTAAAAAATGCACACCAAACCGACGTACCAAATTTTGTTCAAATACCGTTATCAGGAGCAGAAATAATAGATTTTTAATTTGTGGTTTGTATGGGAGGTACCACGCCCCTTTGTACAATCCCGCCCATATTTGCAGCAGCACTTAAAAAATCCACACCAAACCGACGTACCAAATTTTGTTCAAATACCGTTATCAGGAGCAGAAATAATAGATTTTTAATTTATGGTTTGTATGGGAGGTACCACGCCCCTTTGTACAATCCCGCCCATATTTGCAGCAGCACTTACAACATGCACACCAAACCGACGTACCAAATTTTGTTTAAATACCGTTATCAGGAGCAGAAATAATAGATTTTTAATTTGTGGTTTGTATGGGAGGTACCACGCCCCTTTGTCCAATTGGTCAAATTTTTCCATTTCCTTGTATTGTCATCGAAAATGATTAAGTGTGCAAAATTTGAGCAAAATTGGTTGAGAAAAAAGCTTTCAAAAATTGATTTCAAATTTTGTGGCACACAAACATATATAGAAAGTAACCTTATATAAAGCATGGAAAAATTAAGACATCTTTTTAGTTCGTACTTTTAGGCTCAAAATGAAGAAAAAGGGATAAAATTTGTATGAAACAAGTGACAGTAGAATCATAAAGTTCATTGAGGACATTCCTCTGACTACATAGAAAATAATGAGTTGTTTGTTATATTATACAAAAATTAAATGAACAATATCAAATTTTCCACAAATCTAGCGGTAATACTGCGGAACACAATACATGGTGGATGATACTGTAGATTCGAACTTAACTCCCTATTGACATGATTCTTTTTTAAAAAACAATTTCACGAATCACCCTATAATTATGATTTTTTACAATTTGTGAGTTCTTTAATATTTCCCCTTGAACTAAGCAACCAACACAACTAAAAATAAAAATCCTCAATTTAATTATGAAATGCGTACATTCCGCACCCCCTCCCCCAGGTGATACAACAGCTAAAAATACACAATTTAATTGTGAAATGCCCACATTTTCCCTTAATTGATAAGATGTTGAAGGTTTCTCGTAATGCCAAATGTCTGAGCCCTGAAAATATCACGGATAATCCCCATGATTCTATGCTTCCTCTTGTCCTTATCGGGCTTATGAAATTTTATGTCTAATTAATGTTTCATTTGAGTCTTATGGCTGGATGTACTACCTCAGCTTCACCAAAGAGGCCAAATAAAGGATTTGGACCTTAGGACACAGTGTGACTGTAACTATCATAACATGTATTCGTACTCGTAAAGGCAGGGCGAGTTTAAATGGACATTTCCTTCCCAGAAATCAGGTGAATAGAACACTGGTTTCTCCATCAATTCTAAGCCAGTTGTTCGTACTGCTAAGACCGTAGTTGGGCTCGCGCCGGCTTTTCTGTATCAATGATTTCATTATCCATAAAAATATTATGTCTGTCCAAAGAAGAAGAAGAAGAAAAAGAAAAAAGTGGCACAACTTCATTGTACCCATAAAACCCCTCGAATATCATCCGAGTGCAGAAAAGGCTGTCTCACATATCCCTGTACGATTACATGAACACGCACACACACAGACCCATGTGTGTAGCTTTGTAAGTCCGTCGTACATGGTTTAGATAAATAAAAAGGTACTATACTTAACCCAGTGAGCCCCGTAAAGTGTTCTGGTACTACGGCAGGCAACTATTACTTTAGACCGGGCAGGTATTAGGGTGACATTTAATGTTTTTTCGTAATAACTTCTTTATAGAATTTTATTATTTTGGAATAATAGGACAAATCTTCAATGTAAAGAAAAAATATGAAAATTGTAATTTGTCTTTAAATGTTTGTAAATAATAAAAATTCAGATAATATTTAATTTTTCAAACTCCTTCTGTCTGGCTGTAATGAAATCCCTTTCGCCCTTAATAAGCCCCACGAAGATTTGCTTGAAATTAATCACCCAGTCCACAGTGTCGCCCTTATGTGTATGTGTAACTGGATATTTTTTTTAGCTTTTTTAGTATTAACATACATACACACACACATAAATACATACATAGCTACGTACGTAGCTACCTCAGAAGGTACCACTTCAATTTTCTTTCATATGTTGCTCTTCCTTGGAAAACAAAACAAAACGAAACGAAAAGTAGCTAAAGGCAAGGATTTTTTACACATCCTCCTAAACTTTTTGTGCAAACACACACTAATACGGGTGTGATAGCAAAAAAAAAAAACATTCCATAATTTTTTTCTGTGTCACTTATTTTCTGCATGTATAATAACGGAAAAAGTATATACTATACGTACTCGTATATGTGCCTACATACATACATACATATGTGAGATTATACATAAATATACACGGACTACTGGAAAAATGGTAGCACCATCGAGCTACTGATAGGCCTCGTCGACAAACAAGCAGTGTTCAGATGCAGAAATGTTTCATTCTTGACAATGAATTGACTTCAATAATCTGCAAGGAATTGATGAGCCTAACAAACTTTATTTCGCTGTAGTTCTTAAACAATCTATTGAGAAGGAAGTTCGTTTTAAAAGAAATAGACACCATAAAAAATATAAAAGTTGTTGAGTGTAAAAAATAAATGATGAGAACTTTTATTTTTTTGATGATATCTAAGAAACTATAGGTGAAACAGAAATTTTGAGAGAGTCTACAATACAAATATAGCTATGTTAAAAACAATAAACAAATTAGTTTTCTAAAAAATGAAAACCTCTTCCATAAAATATGAAAAATTTCATATTTTAAAAATAATTTTGAGTTGGTGATAAAAAACCCAAAAAGAGGGAAAAATGAACCAAAAAATGTTCATTCTAAAAAATGACATAAAAACTAAATGGGCGGTATTTCATAAGCTCATATATAAAAATTTGTCTTATGAGTCGAAGGCCTGCCAAGTATAAAACCTTCCACTGCGTAGCCGGACATACACCAGATGAGATATATTTATCGTCGATTTTTCATATTAAAAATTACTAAAATTTTGACCCATTTTTTACATTAAAACAAGTAAAAACGGCGTTAAGTTCGGCCGGGCCGAACTTTATATACCCTCCACCATGGATTGTATTCTACAGAGGTTGTCGGTTTTCGTAGAAGTGCAGTAATATTACAGGAAAATATAAATTTTTTAATTTAGCCAAACCAAACCAAATACAAATATTGAAAAAATAATTTTATAAATAAATATAATATTTTAATTATTTCAAACCACGCTTATAAGGCAAGACTACCAATACGTCAATTCAAAAATAAATATTCTTATTTTTATATTTTCAAAAAGCTTAAATACCATAAATATTGATAGATAGTGGGTGCTACAGTTGGTTGTATTTCCATTCTATTTTAATTCCAAAGGTACAAAATTAATGATTCAACCAATTTTTGCTTAAAAGAAAAAGTACGAATTTGGAAAAAAACTTTTTATTTTGCATGTCTACGCAGTCAGAGGAATGTATACACCGAATTCCATGATTCCAGCTTAGCCTATTTGGTTAGTACCATTTTTACCCCTTGACGTTTCTACGCAATTAGAATTTCATCATTCTATCTGTAGTCGTTTAGTTGGTACTATTTTTATCCCTCTGTACCATTGTATCCCTTGAAAGTACGAATTTCGAAAAATCCGTTTATTTTTCGTGTCTACGCAGTCAGCGGCATGTATACTCCGAATTGCATGACTCTAGCTGCGGTCATTTGGTTGGTACTATTTGTATCACCTTTTTTTTCATTTTAACACGAAAAGTACGAATTTCGAAAAATCTGTGTATTTTAAGTGTCTACGCAATCAGAGGAATGCATACACCGAATTTCATTATTCTAGTTGTAGCCGTTTGGCTGGCACCATTTTTATCCCTCCGTACCCATTGTATCCCTTGAAAGTACGAATTTGGAAAAAACCTTTTATTTTTGATGTCTACGAAGTCAAAGGAATGTATACTCCGAATTTCATGACTCTAGCTGCGGCCATTTGGTTGGTACTATTTGTATCCCCTATTTCTATTATGACCCCAAAAAGTACGAATTTCGAAAAATCAATTTATTTTCCGTGTCTACACAGCCAGAGGAATGTATACTCCGAATTTCATGACTCTAGCTGCGGTCATTTGATTGGTACTAATTTTATCCCCTTTTTTCATTTTAACCCCAAAAAGTACGAATTTTGAAAAATCCCTGTATTTTACTTGACTATGCAAGCAGAGGAATGTATACACCGAATTTCATTATTCTAGGTACAGCCGTTTGGTTGGTACCATTTTTTTACCTCTATTGCCATTTTACCCCTTAAAAGTACGAATTTGGAAAAAATACTTTTATATTATGTATCTACTTAATTAGAGGAATGTACACACCGAATTTCGTGTTTCTAGCAGTTGTCGTTTAATGTGTACCATTGTTATCCCTTTTTGTCCCATTTCACCCCGTACGAAAAAGAAGCACTTTATGGTACACGTTTTTGTTATAGTGGAACCCAGTATCAAGTAAGTACAAGCAGACATATTAAAAAAATATGCTTAAATATTCATAACATATTGGAGGTTATTATGGGTATTTTTAGTCCTTGTGAGGGAAAAATGTTTCCCTTTGGGCCGATTTCTCCCCGTTTCAATCCCAACCGATCTACGGCTATAAGAGGCATTTATGGAAAATTTGAACGTTCTAGCTCCTTTCGTTTAGATGCTAGCGTGCTTTCAACAGACGGACGGACATGGCTAGATCGTCTTAGAATTTTATGACGATCAAGAATATATATACTTTGTAGGGTCTCAGGTCGATATTTCCTCCATCCTGGAGGTGGAGGGTATAATTACCCTATTTTTGGAGCACAATTTATTATACGCTCACGGTGGTATGCAACAAATTTTTATTTTAGCTATAAAGTTGAAATTAGTTATTCGACATTTTTTATATTATAAGCCATTATTTAAACTTGATATGTAAAAACATTACATTAAAAGTCTATTAGCTATCGAACGATATTCTGAAAATTTATGATTTTATTATTATAATAATATTGTTAGTGTTACAATGAATCGGTTTCCGACTACAAAGTAATCGATATAAACCAGGACCAATTTATATTTTCTATAAAAATCACAATTCAATCAACTAAAAATTATATTATTTGTGTTCTGGAAATAAGTTACTAAACAAAATTGTATCAGATTCTTCATTCCACAAGATATTGGCATATATAAAACGAAGAGTATTGGAATAACGAATATGTTTACATTCTATGTACGTGACTAATATGTTTTGTCAAAGACAATATAATTCAAAATTCACTCGTATGTATCATATATTTGCATTTCTAAGGTTGTGAGTTAGAAACACGGGTGCTTTGGGAAGTAAAATTGTCTATTTGGAAAATACTATCTTATATAAATTTCGTGTGATGTCCCACGAATTTGTTATTGCAGTTCAGAGCAAACACTTTCGACTAAATATAGTTCATTAAAAATAAAATAAATTGTTGTTTGTATATACAGGGTTTTCCAACAAGAGGTGTTATTTTGAATCACCCGGTATTTCGGTAGCTGTCACTTTTGAAGCTTTTATTCTTTGGCATTTGACAAGTAGAAACTAGGCCATTACTAACAAGTAAAAACGGCGTTAAGTTCGGCCGGGCCGAACTTTATATACCCTCCACCATGGATTGCATTCCACAGAGTTTGTCGGTTTTCGTAGAAGTGCAGTAATATTACAAGAAAATATAATTTTTTTAATATAGGCAAACCAAAACAAATACAAATATTGAAAAAATAATTTTATAAATAAATATAATATTTTAATTATTCCAAACCATTATTTATTTCAAATCAAAAAATAAATATTCTTATATTTATATTTTCAAAAAGCTTAAATACCATAAATATTGGTAGATAGTGGGTGCTACAGTTGGTTGTATTTCCATTCTATTTTAATTCCAAAAGTACCAAAAAATCCATTATCAGACGAACATAGTGCAAAATAACATAACTTCATGATTCAACCAATTTTTGTCATAATAGAAAAGGTACAAATTTGGAAAAAAAAACTTTTTATTTTGCGTGTCTATGCAGGCAGAGGAATGTATACACCGAATTCCATAATTCCACCTGCGATCATGTGGTTGGTACTATTTTTACCCCCTCGACATTTCTACGCAATTAGAATTTCATCATTCTAGCTGTAGTCATTTAGTTGGTACTATTTTTATCCCTTGAAAGTACGAATTTCGAAAAATTCGTTTATTTTCCGATTCCTACTCAATCAGAGGAATGTATACTCCGAATTGCATGACTCTAGCTGCGGTCATTTGGTTGGTACTATTTGTATCCCCTTTTTCAATTTTAACCCCAAAATGTACGAATTTCGAAAAATTCGTCTATTTTCAGTGTCTACGCAGTCAGAGGAATGTATACTCAGAATTCCATGACTCTAGCTGCGGTCATTTAATTGGTACTATTTTTATCCCCTTTTTTCATTTTAACCCCAAAAAGTACGAATTTCGAAAAACCTGCTTATTTTAAGTGTCTACGCAATCAGAGGAATGCATACACCGAATTTCATTATTCCAGGTGTAGCCGTTTTGTTGGTACCATTTTTATCCCTCCGTACCCATTGTATCCCTTGAAAGTACGAATTTGGAAAAAACCTTTTATTTTTCATGTCTACGTAGTCAAAGGAATGTATACTTCGAATTTCATGACTCTAGCTGCGGTCATTTGGTTGGTACTATTTTTATCCCCTTTTTCTATTTTGTCCCCAAAAAATACGAATTTCGAAAAATTGGTTTATTTTCCGTGTGTACACAGTCAGAGGAATGTATATTCCGAATTTCATCACTCTAGCTGCGGTTATTTGATTGGCACTATTTGTATCCCCTTTTTTCATATTAACCCCAAAAAGTACGAATTTTAAAAAATCCGTGTATTTTACTTGTCTATGCAATCAGAGGAATGTATACACCGAATTTCATTATTCTAGGTACAGCCGTTATGTTGGTACCATTTTTATCCCTCTTTTCTCATTTTACCCCTTAAAAGTACGAATTTGAAAAAAAACTTTTATATCATGTGTCTACTCAATTAGAGGAATGTACACGCCGAATTTCGTGTTTCTAGCTGTCGTCGTTTAATGTGTACCATTTTTATCCCTTTTTTGCCCCATTTCACCCCCTACAAATAAGAATCACTTTATGGTGCAGTTTTTTGCTATAAGGGTAATACGCATACCAAATATCAAGCAAATATAAACAGACATATTCAAAAAACATGCTTAAATACTCTAAAATAGTAGGGATTATTATGGGTATTTTTAGTCCTTGTGAGGGAAAAATTTTTCCCTTTGGGCCGATTTCGCCCCATTTCAATCCCAACCGATCTACGACTATAAGACGCATTTATGGAAAATTTGGACGTCCTAGCTACTTTCGTTTAGATGCTAGCGTGCTTTCAACAGACGGACAGACGGACGGACGGACGGACGGACGGACGGACGGACGGACATGGCTAGATCGTCTTAGAATTTTATGACGATCAAGAATATATATACTTTATAGGGTCTCAGGTCAATATTTCAAGGTGTTACAAACGGAATGACAAAGTTAGTATACCCCCATCCTGGAGGTGGAGGGTATAAAAATGAAACGACACACGCAACAACAACGCATTAAAATTATTAAAATTCATGAATGAAAATTATCCGGAATTCCATCGAAAAATCATCTTGACTGATGAGGCCCATTTCCCCCTCGGTGGCTACGTCAACAAGCAAAATTGTCACATCTCGGGCTCGGGCAAGAGTTATTGTTGAGAAGCCTCTCCATCCTCATCGTGTGACTGTTTGGTGCGTTTTATGGTCCGGCGGGGTCTTAGGACCTTACTTTCTCGAAAATGAGGTTGGATCAACAGTTACGGCGAATAGATTGCGCTATCGAGAGATGATTAATGATTTTTTATGGTCGGAGTTGGATGGTATTGATCTGGACAACGTTTACTTTCAACAAGACGGCGTTACGTGCCACACAAGCAACGAAACCATTCCTCTTTTACGGGAAAAGTTTTCGGAAAAGGATATGGTCCTGTAAGCGTGGTCGTGGAGGCCATTAACGGCATACCTTCCTCTTTATTATGAAATAAACATCCGATCATTTATCTCAAGTTTACCGATCGGCTTAGAATAACCAGCCATTTAACGATGTCTGTCTGTCCGTTCGTCTGTCAGTCTGCTGTCCATCTTAAGCTTGTTCGCACGGTTCAGGTTTGAATATAGCCTCCGTACAAATATCACTCTAATTTACCCTGTTACTGCTCTAGGATGCACATTTTACATTGGATCTTGGTAACATTTTCAGAATCATGTTATATTTCAACTAGAAACACCTATTACATCGGTTAGTGACAAACTTTTCAGTATCATGTTATATTTGAACTAGAAACAGCTAATGCGAAATACTAACGTATTCCAAGAGTAACACCTGTGCACAGGTTCACGATTTTAAGCCTTCCAATTTGTATATGAGTTAGCGAGTCCGTGTGAGTGTGTATGTTGCATTAAGTCTCTCTGAAAATTGTTGAGCTGATACGATGAGTTTTTTTCACATTTCCCTTTGCTGGGCCTTCTGCAAACATTACTCAGTTGTTGCTGTTGGTGTGCGGCTGTTGCTGATGATGCCAGTGCCAGTGATGTTGTTGTCATCCGTCCTCGTCCTCATCCTCGTCATTGTTGTTGCTGCTGTTTCTGTTGTTACTGTCGCTGGTGTGTTGTACATACATACAGACACACATACACATATCTCGTCTATTCCATTCATTTCATTCTTGTGTTAGTTTAAAGATAACTAATGTTCATGTTCCTGCCTAGTTGGCTTTTTTACTAGCAGCTCACTGTTCACTGCCACTCGTTTATAAGTATTATGCAAAAATCACTCGCTTTCTCTCTCTCTGTCTCTCTGCCTCTCGGCCAGGATGAGCAAGGGTTTGGGTGATACATATATATTCATATACTATCCTTTCTCTAAAACTAAGACTCATAGATATACACACTGTGTGTGAGTGTGTGTGTGTCTGAGCGTTGGCAAATTTATAAGTTCTGCCATTGATGTGATGTTATAGTTTTGTTTTGAAGATTAGGCAGTGTCTCTGTCAACTACACAGTTCACATTTTATTAATTAATTAGGTTTTCACTTTGTTTTCTTCTCGTTCGCTTGCCGTCGCAAATTTGATATGGTTTTAAAGGATTTGTGTTATAGTTTCCTGATATAGCAGAGAAAGGATGGTGATGATGAAGTTCACTCTCATAAATCATAAGTGTGAGGTGTCATTGTGTGAATGTGAGAGATTTTTTGTTTCCGTTGCTCAGAATTTAAAGCAGACATAAGGTTGGAAATCTAGGATACTATTTGTATTCTAATAATTTTATATGAAAACTGAAAATATAGTATGGCAAAATTTTCAGCGAGGTTTACAACCCAATAACTTTTCGAAGGTCATAAGATTTTGATGAAAATTGTTGACAGTGTGGGTAATGTAAACTATTTATTATCTTTAAAAACTATCAAAAACTGCGCTAATATAAATAAAATATGAATATAAATATTTGTTTTTAATTCAGCCGTGCTTCAAGGTTGAGGTCGGAACTAAGACAATAACTATTTTGTAATATTTCAAAATTGAAGTCATTTACATGCTAGTCAATTCTATTATAAAACAACAGAAAGTGTTTGTTATTCAAAACTTATATTACTCACATATATATGTAACCATGTGATATTCTAGGTATAATCTTTATCAGTTCTTAATTATTTCAACGCTGCGATAAATTTTAAAATCGTTTAGCCTCTATAAATTATTGTAATAAATTTCTATTAAATATTCCCATATATATCCACAGGTACGACGAATGCAAATTTAAACATTAATGGAAATAAATACATATTATGCCGATAAAATAAAAGTGACATTCATTTGTATATAATATATAGATAAATACGTATAAATGTATGTATAATGCATATTTGAGTGGGAAGTAAAGCTACATTCGATTGAGCAACGCTGAAATAGGTTTGCAATAGTTCGGACTGGATTACGTTATTAAGAATATTAGATTTTTTTGAAAAAAAAAAAGAAAACAGTCAACATAGAAAGCGGTTAGGGTTAATAGAATTAAGGAACCCCTATACTTTTGTATAAATTCAACTAAGTTCATATATTTTTAAAAAGGCCAGCCACTGCTTATGTTCAAAAGAAACAAGACAACAAATTACCAAAATTGGAATTTTTAAATTCAGGTGACTTTAACGTTGTTCTCATAAAAACATATATTTCTGACGTCATCTGAAAGGTTTTGAATAATTTCCTTTCCTGTGCGACTAAAATGCAAATATGTAAACATGTATTGATAGACATTTACCATAAAATTAATCTCACACAATATACGTATTCGGATATAAAAAGAAGTTTGTGAATGTGCGAAGTTTTCTGATTACAGTGGTTTCCAAACTTTGCATCTGGTAATTCACCTCCGATTATCAATATTGGGCACACCTGAGCAAGGTTGTTCATAGTGTTCATAGCATACAACACAATGCGACACTAATTTTGGGTCATGAAAATCTCTATAAAATTCAGAAAGCAGGCAGCACATATAGAAAAACTATATACTCAGTTTTTCATTTTTTGATCGATTCGCTTTTAAAATGACTTGACATTTTTTAAGAATGTTATTGTTCATTTGTATGTAATTTTTCTGCTATTTTGAATCAATAATAGCATATTGTCAATATTATGACTGACATAGTGTCAATACCTAATCTGCTTTAACTCTAAATTTCCTATTTTCCGAGAAGAATCAACGAAATAAAAGGTGAAAATCTTCTCAAGGAAAAATTTACATTACATATGAAATTAGTAAGAAATGGTCCAAAAAAGGGGATAAAAATAAAATTGTTTGTCTGGAAACTTTCAAGAGACATCTAATTGCAATAGAAATAAATATAAATAAATAATCTCTACATATTTTTGAATATATCTGTGGTCACAACCCTTAACAGCCTAACTCGAGTTAGGACACAATTGAGTTATTAGCACCATCGTATTCAGCGTATCTAAATTTATTTGCTCTAAATTTTTCATGTTTGTATCTCTTCTAGGAAGGCAATTAATCCTAAAAAACCTAATAGCTTAAGTTATTTTTCTAAATTACTGTTTTGGCATAACTGCCTAAGTCAATTTAGGATTACAACAAATATAAACATTATTTTTTCATCATTGCTTAAATCAACTTAAGTCGTTAATCCAAAAAAACAAAGAAACAATTTTATTTTCCTAAGTTGAGTTAAGCTCTTATTCCGAATTACAATTTCGTTTTTTGATAAACATAAATTGAGATAAGGTCTTTCTCCAAACAAAAAAAAAAGTTTTAAAATATCATGTCAAGTTAAGTTCTTAATACAAATTTCGTTCTACAATTCATAAGAGCCTAAGTGTCTTTTTCGATAATATCTTTTGACTGCGAGAATAAACAACTATTTTTTGTTAACAACTAAGTAAAGAAATTCGTTTCCTTGGAATCTGTAGCAAAGTTTTCCAAAAAACACCTTCTCCTGATTTTCAGTGAAGATTCAAAACTTTAAACTCCTGTACTGAAAATATTGAAAAACAGACTTAGGCTGTTATGGGTTGTGACCACAGATATATCACTTCTGTAGACGACTCACATAAAATTCAGAAAACTGACTTCTTACTTAATTTTTGATATCGTTTTAATGGTAACACCATCCTTATTACACTGGAATCGGATGATATACGAAACTAAAATAATTATTTTGAATACTTATTCTCACCCTACTCTCCCCATATAAGTTTCAAATTAAAGAGGGCAAAATCTATTAAAAATGCTTCAAATTCCTTGCTTCTACCTGTAAGTAAAATATGAATAAACTAAAAGCTAATGATGATAGAATCATGACATTGCCTAGATAGAATCCACTGTGCCTATAGTTTCAGACGTATATCATACAGCTCAATTGTAACGACTTTTCTTTAAAAATTGTCGTGCCCAAATAATAGTCCCAATGATAGTTTTTTGGACTCCAGAGAGTTAGTGATTTGTATAAAAAAATAATTGATTTTGTAGTAGTTTTGTAATTTTCGTTTTTCGAGAGTAGTTAAAGCAAAATATTGTTCAAATGTTCAGTATTGAGGAATTGTATATTTTGATACTTTGAAGAATGGTACGAATTTTGATTTTTCCTAATCTATAAAATATCATTTTTATTAATTTTTATATACATACTGGCTGAACCCAGCCCGAAAAGTAGACGGAAACTAAAAATAGGTTTCATATTGTTTTTTGTTGTGATCGGTAGTATATGTACCACTTATAATCAAGGTACTTCTCTGAGATACTAAAGAAATGGATATGTTCCATAGAGAATATTGAAGAACAGAAGTTTTACGGCGAATAAAGGAGGAAATGTCAAAAATCAAATTGATTTTAGGTTGAGTGTGATTCTCCTCCTTTCTATTACCAAAACAAAAAACATCCTTCGTAAGAATTTACGAAGGATAAGAAATTAGAAATAAGAAATTACTTAATCGAATAGCTGGAATTCGAATGTACTACATTCAAAACCCATGGAAAGTCAATCAAATTGTTCACTAATCAAACAACACAAAAACTAAAAAAATATTATAATTTCCGTTTTCTTGACTTAAGGCGGCTTTTGACGAATGAATATTTCTCTTTTTGTAATCTTTCTTTACTATTGTGCTAAGAAAATCCACAGAAAACGTGTAATTTTACAAGATGCAAATCAAAAATTCACCATCTTTCAAATCCAGCCCATTTGTATATTGTCTAAGCAGGTTGCAAATAAATTACCTCACACAACAATATACGAATCTCGGTGTCGAATATACTCTAAAACAGGTTTTAATTTCGTATGGGAAATGTTATTGCTACTTTCCGCTCATCTTAGCACAACTAAAGAGTGATTTTTTTGAGGTTAGGATTTTCATGCATTAGTATTTGACAGATCACGTGGGATTTCAGACATGGTGTCAAAGAGAAAGATGCTCAGTATGCTTTGACATTTCATCATGAATAGACTTACTAACGAGCAACGCTTGCAAATCATTGAATTTTATTATCAAAATGCGTGCTCAGTTAAGAAAGTTCAGAAAGAAAGAAATTGTGTTCAGCGACGAAGCTCATTTTTGGCTCAATGGGTACGTAAATAGGCAGAATTGTCGATTTTGGAGTGAATATCAGCCAGAAGCATTGCAAGAGCTACCAATGCATCCAGAAAAAGTCACAGTTTGGTGCGGTTTATGGGCTGGTGGCATCATTGGACCGTACTTCTTCAAAGATGATGCGAATCGTAACGTAACTGTGAATGGTGAGCGCTACCGTGAGATGATATCCAACTTTTTTTTGCCCAAAATGGAAGAACTGAACTTGGTTGACATGTGGTTTCAACAAGATGGCGCTACATGCCACACAGCTCGCGATTCTATGGCCATTTTGAGGGAAAACTTCGGAGAACAATTCATCTCAAGAAATGGACCGGTAAGTTGGCCACCAAGATCATGCGATTTGACGCCTTTAGACTATTTTTTGTGGGGCTACGTCAAGTCTAAAGTCTACAGAAATAAGCCAGCAACTATTCCAGCTTTGGAAGACAACATTTCCGAAGAAATTCGGGCTATTCCGGCCGAAATGCTCGAAAAAGTTGCCCAAAATTGGACTTTCCGAATGGACCACCTAAGACGCAGCCGCGGTCAACATTTAAATGAAATTATCTTCAAAAAGTAAATGTCATGGACCAATCTAACGTTTCAAATAAAGAACCGATGAGATTTTGCAAATTTTATGCGTTTTTTTTTAAAAAAAAGTTATCAAGCTCTTCAAAAATCACCCGTTATTTACACTGGATCTACTCACACAAATTCACACAATTTCAGCTCTGTAGGTGTCATAGAACTGACTAAATTCGATAATAGGTTTTAACTTCGTATGGGAGGTACCACGCCCACTTTTCCAATACCGCCTATTTTTGACACAACTACGCGCATTGATGCTGGATGCACTCACACAAAATTTCTAGGATTCATAGAACTGACAATATTCAATTATAGGTTTTAACTTCGTATGGGAGGTGGCACGTCCACTTTTCAAATACCGTCCATTTATGGCACAATTGTGCAGACTAACAATTAGTGAACTTTCAAAAAATTTAAGACTCTCACTGCAACAGTACTCCGAATACGCTAATTTATAAAAAACGAAGAAATCTCCAATTTGTATTGGAGGTGCCACACCCACTAAAAATATCAAAAAATTATATTGCCTATTTTCACTACCGGTTCAGGAAGAACATACTGTGAAGATTTCAAGAAGATCGGTCCAGTCGCTTAGGCTGCTATAAAGAACAAGCACACCAACATACAAACACAGATTATTTTATATATATATATATATATATATATATATATATATATATATTTAAATTTTAGAAATGATTATTTTAAAATTCTCAATTTTTGATAATCAAGAAAATACATCATAATAATTTAGTGTGGTAAATGCCATAGCTTCTCTGTTTTTTTCGGTCCTTTTTTATTTTTTTAAAGTGTCAAAACTCAAACATTTTACTCGTTAGTCAAATATGAATTACTTATTTTGCTGATTTTGTTAGTTAATGTAAATAAATTTAAAGCTACTTTAACTAAATCCTACTAAAAGTGTTTTCTGCTATTACTTTTTCGGAGGAATTTTCTGAAAGCAGTCATAATCAGTTAAAAACAACAACCAAAAACGGTGTACAAGAAAAACGATATTACTTTTGAAGACAGTATATCATTTAGAAATTAAGTTTCATTATTCTAACAACTACTTATAATTTTGTCCAATGCTGCTAGGTGGATGGAGCTATGTGCGACCCCTAGATGCGAATCTTGCTCTTCCGACCAGCCACTTATCGACATCGACAACGTTTGGGATACATTCCCCTATATTTAGATATATATAAATTTGATTATAATACGCGTATCAACATTTTTTCACACTGCATATGTGAGTGCGTGTAACCTGTGAGTGCATAAATATAAATTAACACCAACAACAATAAATCACGCGTTGTTTCCAAAATGATAACATGCGACAACATAAATATTGAAAACTAAATTTACTATTAATGACAGACAATGTTAAATGTTATCGAATATTATGCAGGTTTTCATAAAACGCTAAAGTAGGTCAACATCATGGTTGGACGCTACATTTAGATCTTTTGATGGCGGTCCCATATTCAATTGTTATACATATATACTGGCAAATATCGTCTAACAGTTGTCTGATTTGGATACTGTTACTAGTCTATAGTCACTTTATCTGAAAGATGAAATAATAATATCCTCTATACCATCCCTTCTTGTAAAGAGTGATTTTTTAAAAGCTATAGGAAAGTTTTTCAAAAAAAAACACATACAATTCAGAAAAATGCATAAAATCTTTATTTGAATCGATAGTACGGTCCATATAATTTAATGTTTGAATATTATTTCATGCATACGTTGACCTTGACCGCGCCTCAAATGGTCCATCCGCTTAGTCCAATTCGGGCATACTCTTTCCAACATTTCGGCCGGTATCTCACGAATAAATGCGTCAATGTTGTCTTCCAATGAGTCAATTGAAGCGGGCTTGTCTGTATAGACATGAGCATTAACATAGCCCCGCAAAAAATAGTCTAAAGACATTAAATCGCACGATCTAGGCGGCCAATTGACCGGTCCCGAACGTGAAATAAAATGTTCACCGAACTCGCCTCTCAATAAGTCCATTGTTGCGCGTGTTGTGTGGCATATGGCACCGTCTTGTTGAAACCACATGTCACGCAAGTCAAGCTCTTGCACGGTAGCGCTCACCATTCACAGTTACGTTACGATTCGCATCATATTTTAAGAAGTACGGTCCAATGATGCCACCAGCCCATAAACCGCACCAAACTGTGACTTTTTCTGGATGCATTGGTAGCTCTTGCAATGCTTCTGGCTGATATTCACTCCAAAATCGACAATTCTGCCTATTTACGTACCCATTGAGCCAAAAATGAGCTTCGTCGCTGAACAGAAGAAGCGCGCGATGAACTTTCTTAACAGAGCACGCATTTTGATAATAAAATTCAATTATTTGCAAGCGTTGTTCGTTTGTAAGACGATTCATGGTTAAATTATAGACCAAACTGAAAATATTTGACAGTGAAACAAAACAAGAAACGTGCGTCAGCTGTTTAAACCAGTGTTGCCAAAAAGATAATAGCTAAAATATCAAATATCGTCTAACAGTTGTCTGATTGGATACTGTTACTAGTCTATAGTCACTTTATCTTAAAGATGTACCTTCTATACAAATAACTCTAACCTACGTAAAATAAACACTTTTATACGGAAGTTCGTAATATTCACAATAAATTATAAAGTTGGTTTCAAGAAAACAGTACGCATAGCTCGGATATATGACATAACAGAAATGATTTTAAATATTTCCTTCCTTACCTGTCCAAACAATTGCATTTATCAAATTATTTATAAATTAACATCTTGTTTTCCGAGGTTTAAATGTCGCGTTCTGCTTCTTAAATCATTGTGTATTTGTGTTTAGATTATAAATTCCTATAGCTGTGGAAAATTCCGAACTAATCCGAACTAATCTTGACAAACACACTGACTGTCTGTCTACTTATGTGGAATAATTTATGTCAACATCAACAATTTCGTATAATTTATGGGCAGGAAACAAATCACTTTCATTCACTTTGACAAAAGAAGCATTTATAAATTATTTGAATTATTTGTACGTAGTAGTAGTATGAACTTTAATTTTCCACATTAAGTCAAATTGTTAATTATGTTCATAATGAAATATGTGTTAATAAGATAATAAACACAAAAACGTACGTACATACATACGTATGAACTGTGACATATTTATTGATATTTGTTATTATTATAATTATAAATAACAATACCACATTATGTGCGCAGTGTATGTATGTATGCACAATGTAGATATATCTATCTGTCTGTATCCCTTATCGCTTTTGTTTTCGTTTCATAATCATTAAAATGATTTGTCGTTGATGACGACGATGCTGCTGATGTGACTTCTTAATCCATAACAAGTTTCAAACTGAATAGCCTGTGATTCTTTAACATCTGTATGTATGTATGCACTTGAATATGAGGATGGTATGATAAGTCAGGTGAATGGAAATAGTTATGTCAATGGAGTCTTACTTAATTAATTTTATATTTTCATAACCTCTTTTGTGGAAAGTATCTGTTTTTTTTTCAACCAAACCAAAATCAAGAAAAAAAGTTTCTCACATTATGAGAATAGATAATTTTAAATAATTCCTTGTGCACATTTCTAGATTAAATTAGATTGAATAAAAATCTCAATATTATGAAATTTCGAGAAATGAGATTATTCCTGAAAGCTCCTAATACACTCTGGGTTTTGATGATCTGTAATTATACACTCCACGAGAGTCTGTCTGGCCGTCTGTCCATCTATTCTTGCAATCAAATTACAAACAAAAATTGGCACAAGTAAGTTTCGTGGATGAAGGACGAGCTCTGTTTAATTTGAGGCAAATCGGTTCAGATTTAGATATGAATGTCGCTCCCGATTTGACTTTTTCCGCTCTAGAAACCACATATTGTATCCGATTTTCTTGGAATTTGTCACAACATCCTATAATCCAACTAGAAATACCTATGACGAAAGTGGGTTAGATCGGTTCAGATTTAGGTATAGCCCCCATACAAATGTCACTCCCGATTTGACTTTTTCCGCTCTATAAAACACATATAGTACCCGATTTTCTTCAATTTTGGCTAAACACCTTATATTCTAACTAGAGACACCTGTGGCGAAAGCGGGTGAGAACGGTTCAGAATTAGATATATCCCCCATATGAATGTCGCTCCCAATTTCCGCTCTAGAAACCACATATTTTACCCGATTTTCTTTAAATTTGGCGCAACATCCTATATCCAACTAGAAACACCTATGTTGAAAGTGGGTAAGATCGGTTCAAATTTAGATATAGCCCCCATACAAATGCCGCTCCGGATTTGACTTTTACCGCTTTAGAAACCACATATTTCACCCGATTTTCTTAGAAATTTATAATTACAACATTTTATAATCCAACAAAAAACACCTATGGTGAAAATGAGTAAAATCGGTTCAGATTTAGATATAAATTTATTTATATGTATATATATACAAATGTTACTCCCAAATGTTTAACCGCTTTTGGCCAAACTTTACATATTATATTTCACATATATACATGGTGAAAGCGGGTCACATCGTTCCATGTCCCCATACAGATGTCCTTTCCGATTTAACATTTTTTGTCAAACACATTTACAGGATACAAAAATCCTTCCCGATTTCACATTTTTACTGAAATGAATTGTAATAGGATAGAAAGTGGTGTGTGTCATATAGTCGGCTCCGACCGATTTAGGCTTTCCGTACTTGTTTTTCTATATATGCGACATTTTGGTAGTAATTCTTTTGTTAGTGAATAGTCAATTGATATCAAGTTTGTCACCAAAAGAAGAGATGTTGCATCCACCCAAGAGCTCTCGGATTGTATCGCTTAGAAATTATATTTCAATATTAACTTTACTTATTTCATTTCTACTTTTTCTCAATAATAACATTCAGTTCCCATTCTTGCCAATATTTTCTACAGAACTGTTCACGATCCTCGTATACCCGCATAAATATCGATGTTTTTATTAATCACATTCAGACACTGTTGCCCATATTTGACACATACACACATTATTATATATATATACGTTCGCATATAAATGATACATGTTTGTCCGTATTTACGGATTAATTTATAAAATAGTCATTTAATTTGATTTTTCTTCTGTGTGTGACTGCAGAAAGGGGGTGACTATTTTGTGGTCTATTTTATTATGGTATTTGCGATTTTTGTCCTTAATTTAATATAATATGTCGTTAAATCAGGTTATGTGATATTAACGGTCTTATGTCAGTGGTAGGCAATTTAAGGAAATATTAAGTTTATGACATGTTGTAGAAATTAGAGAGTTTGTGGGACCAGTGTCTATAGTAAAGGGGAAGAAGCTCTTAATCAGAAAGTAAACGCAAATCAGGATATAACATAAATTTCTATATAATTACGTTGCTGGAGTCATCGCCAATATAAAAATTCAGTAAAAACACGCACCGCTATTAAAATGATTTGAGTTCTTTGTACATTCAAGTGTATACGGTAACTCTTCTGAATCGAAATATTGTGACCGCATTAAAATGTTTCTTGGTGGCGTCCATGAACACAAAAATTAAAACTGTGTGATAATAGTCTACTATTTACTATACCGATGGACAAGAACCGTTTTCTGCATCGATTTAGTTATGTCCGTCTGTCCACCTGAATGACCATATATTTTTGTTGTCAATGTACACATTGCAGTTATTGCCCGATCCCAACAAAGCGCCGGTCAGGTACGTACGCTATTGAATTTGAGACATGTCGTTTGAAATTAAAATTATATATAGAAATTACTTCCCCGATTTGATTTTTTAGTTTTACGTTAACGAATTTTTGGTAAAATTTAACACATCACCTAGAAGCATATATGGTGAAAGTGGGTCACATAGATCCATGTTCTAATAAGGACCCCATACAAAAATCCTTCCCGACTTGACATTTTTGAAAGATTTTGGTCAAATTGTGTACAACATTTCATCAAGAAATATCTATGGTGAATTTGTGCCACATCACATAGTCGATTTTGTATGCAACTATTTTTTTATGTTTTGAAATGAAAAAGAGAAATTGACGAAATTTCACACAGTTAGAGCACAGGTGTTTTCCACATGACATGTAAAACTTAGGATCTCTAGTGAGTATGTGGGCTACTGCAATTTCATATTTCATACAAGAAATAAATTTCATATTTTATGGCAAGGTTGATTTCTCATTTTTAAATTTGCGATCTCATTACAGGTCTGCTTCAAACTATTAACACCGTACGGATGATTATAAAATTGTATATCAACTGCTGGAAATATGTGGTATTTCAATCATATGGTGGGCCATATCGGTCCATATATTGGTACGGGTCCATTTCAAATGTTCTGCCCAGCTCTAGTAGCCTCATACTCATTGTTCAGATTATTAGCTTATTACGTTATATTTTTCCCAAATAAATTAATAAAAATCACAATTAGAGTTCCCACATAAAAGTTGCTTATTAACTCTGGCTAAAAGGTAATTATTCTAACGCACTTTTGAGCCTGTTTCCGGAAGTCGAATCACTCATTTGTGCTTCTGTAGAACGAATTTACATTTTTTGATAACTTTCGCTTTCGTTTGATTGTGGGTTTATCTGAGTACGGAACATAAAACGAACAAAAATAAATGTCAAAATGAGTAGAAATTAAATAAATGGTTTAAAATAGAGGCTTTAACGTTCTTTGTTTTTATAAACAATCAGTTAAAATATGCAAATACGCACAAAAGAACACTTATGATATTCTTTTTTTATGACAAAGATGCTATTTTTAGACGGATATTTGGAAAGTGGGTTGTGCTCTCCATTCGTTTGTGAGAATCATTTACTTAAAGAGGCCAGGTATTTTGTTGAAAAGTCGCTGCGAAGCCACCTGACGAAGCCCTTCACAGGGTAGAAATCATGATAGTAGTAGTGTGCCGGCAAGTAATAAATGTCACCTTCCAATTTGTAAATAAATTAGCATTCTAAAAAATATAGATCAAATCAAATAAAATCAAGGATCAACAAAAAATCTTGAAGGCAATATTGTTGATTGATAAATGAACTTAAGTTTTTATAATATCAAATCATAACACAAAAACTCTTTCTCATAATTTATGAGTCGTTCGTCAGGGTAGCATTCATGCGTGTAGAATTTCAATCGTCTTCTATTGTCCTAAATTTCTATATTATTATACGTACATATATTTTAAGAATTAAATTATTTCAAGATATCACCGAAAGGTTCTGAACAAAGCACTCAAAAGTTGTTTAATTTCCTAATGCGGAATAAAAAAATATATTTTTTTTGAAAGTTGCATAAACCTTTGTCGCTTTTTTAAGTAAAATGATTTCGAAATCTGCATAATTTGAGGCTCGTTATGGGGCAATATTATATCAAATCGAGGTGAGTACATTTTAATAGATTCAGAAAATTTATTTTAAAATTGTAAGTCATTTACAGTTTTTCGAACCAATCCAAACTACTCTAAATTTTCTTTTTATAATAAGCCTCAAATCACGCAATTTTTGAAAAAGATAAATTTCAAGGCAATACTCTGGAATCTTCTTATTTATTATATTTATTTTTCAGTTGATACGTCTCGTTTGTGGAAACTGTAATACCGACTTGGTTCTAAAGTTGCGTTAAGGAGAGTTTAAGAAGTATGAATTTTTCTGCCCTGAGGACCACACAACTCCACATTTGGAAAGCCTTATTTCATATCTCCAGTAAAAGACACGTTTCATGTGAACCACATATGTCCATTAGAGCGTACCAGGTTACAAGTAAAAAAAAAAAAGTTCGCCGTACACCTTCGAATATGAAGTATTATTGAAAGGTAGTTTCAAAAAAATTTTTTTATTTTTTTATGCCGAACGTAGGGGTCGCGCTTTTACATTTTTCTATATAACTTCTGCATTTATAAACGGATTTTAAAGTGTGATACATCGATGTTTTTGTCCGATTTTTTTGTCTTTGAAGTCATTGAGCTCAAACATGATTCATGATTTTATGCGAGCTTTAATTTTCGATTATTAGAGTGGTACATTAGGGTAGTAGCAACTGAGAAATGATGGGTAAGTACCAGAAGGGGGTGCTTGAGCTCAATGACTTCAAAGACAAAAAAATCGGCCTCGTCGAGACAAAAACATCGATGTATCACACTTTAAAATCCGTTTATAAATACAAGTTATATAGAAAAATGTAAAAGCGCGACCCCTACGTTCGGCATAAAAAAATAAAATTTTTTTTTTGAAACTACCTTTCAATAATACTTCATATTCGAAGGTGTACGGCGAACTTTTTTTTTGAGGTACGCCCTAATGTCCATGCTTTGCCATAGTCCCATTGAAATGTCCCTTCATATTAGACTTTTAATGCCTTAAAGCTATAATTGTAATCATATATTGTTCTTGGCCTAGATATTTACAGGTTGGCGCATAAATAAAGTTATGATTTAACTAACTTTAAATAACTTTGGAAATTTATGATGGAAGTTGTTATTTTTTAAAGAACATTCGATTATTTCGAAATTTCTTTCATTTTCGAAATACGAAATGTTGTGGAAAACACCATTGAAGTGGGTCCATAGCACCCATACGAATATCCCTCCGATTTAGCATTAGATAGTCAATGCCGGAC
Source organism: Polietes domitor (assembly GCA_947397865.1). Classification (NCBI taxonomy): domain Eukaryota; kingdom Metazoa; phylum Arthropoda; class Insecta; order Diptera; family Muscidae; genus Polietes; species Polietes domitor. The sequence continues at coordinate 49,172,411 of OX377620.1, forward strand.
GTAAGGTAGTGTGACCCATAAAGAACAACAAAATATTAAACCAACTTCGAATGTGATTAAAAAGATATTTTAGATTTTTTTTCTTATTTATTTTTAACAGTTGGAGTGTAGGGTATAGCCGTCCCCGAATGACTTTCCTTACTTGTTTTATTTCAACATATGGATTGTACGGAATAGTTCGATGAATTTCACCTACTGTACAGGTTTTCATCAGTATAATGACACGGAGTCTAGAGAAGACAATTTATAAAAAAATACAACACAAACTTGATTTTAATATTTATTATTTTTAATTTCTAGAATTTTCCTAGATGGGTTTTCAAGGTCAATTGTATGCAAATAAAAGATTATTTATTCCATTTTTATACCCTCCACCTCCAGGATGGGGGTATACTAACTTTGTCATTCCGTTTGTAACACCTTGAAATATTGAGCTGCGACCCTATAAAGTATATATATTCTTGATCGTCATAAAATTCTAAGACGATCTAGCCATGTCCGTCCGTCCGTCTGTTGAAAGCACGCTAGTATCTAAACGAAAGGAGCTAGAACGTTCAAATTTTCCATAAATGCGTCTAATAGTCGTAGATCGGTTGGGATTGAAATGGGGCGAAATCGGCCCAAAGGGAAAATTTTTTCCCTCACAAGGACTAAAAATACCCATAATAATCCCTAATATTTTAGCGTATTTAAGCATGTTTTTTGAACATTTCTGTTTATATTTGCTTGATTTGGTATGTGCATTCCCCTTATAGCAAAAACGTGCACCATAAAGTGATTATGATTATTATGTGATTATTTGTAGGGGGTGAAATGGGGGAAAAAAGGGATAAAAATGGTACATATTAAACGACAACAGCTAGAAACACGAAATTCGGTGTGTACATTCCTCTAATTGAGTATATACATAATATAAAAGTAATTTTTCCAAATTCGTACTTTTAGGGGGTAAAATAGGAATAGAGGGATAAAAATGGTACCAACCAAACGGCTGTACCTAGAATAATGAAATTCGGTGTATACATTGCTCTGATTGCATAGATAAGTAAAATACACGGATTTTTCAAAATTCGTACTTTTTGGGGTTAAAATGAAAAAAGGGGATAAAAATAGTACCAATCTAATGACCGCAGCTAGAGTCATGAAATTCGGAGTATACATTCCTCTGAGTGTGAAGACACGGAGAATAAACTGATTTTTCGAAATTCGTACTTTTTGGGGTTAAAATGAAAAAAGGGTCATTTGATTGGTACTATTTAATCAAATGACCGCAGCTAGAGTCATGAAATTCGGAGTATACATTCCTCTGAATTTTTCGAAATTAGTACTTTCAAGCGATACAATGGTGCAGAGGGATAAAAATAGTACCAACTAAACGACTACAACTAATTGCGTAGAAACGTCAAGGGGGTGAAAATGGTACCAACCAAATGGAATCATGGAATCGGTGTATATATTCTTCTGACTGCATAGACACGCAAAATAAAGTTTCTTTTCCAAATTCGTACTTTTTCTTTTACGGAAAAAATGGGATGAATCATGAAGTTAGGTTATTTTGCACTATATACGTCTGATAATGGATTTTCAAAATTTGTACTTTTGAAATTCAAATAGAATGGAAATACAACCAACTGTAGCACCCACTATCTACCAATATTTATGGCTTTGAAAATATTTTTCAAAATATAAATAGATGAATAATTATTTTTTGAATTGACGTATTGGTAGCCTTGCCTTATAAGCGTGGTTTGAAATAATTAAAATTTTATATTTATTTATAAAATTAATTTTTCAATATTTGTATTTGTTTTGTTTTGGCTATATTAAAAAATATATATTTTCCTGTAAAATTACTGCACTTCTACGAAAACCGACAACCTCTATGGAATGCAATCCATGGTGGAGGGTATAAAAAGTTCGGCAGGGCCGAACTTAACGCCGTTTTTACTTGTTTTTAAACATAAATCCTTAATATTTTATTATTTTATTCTTTATTATATTTTATTTCAGCACGGATTGCTGTTTCGTACGAAGTACACACAAACAACTTTTACAAACATAAAACCAAACAATAACGCCATCTGAATGTGGATGTCAGAGCATGTCATACGTGCATCAGGTGATGTTGATCATATGGTCCATCTTCCACATGCCAGCATCCGCTGATGTCGATCATCAACACTTACTTTTCACTTCATTATACATTGTAATTTGATATTTATTAAAAATTGTACTTGAATTGTTTTTTTTTTTTAATTTAATTAATTTTTTGTTTTGAATTTGTATCTTGATTTCAACTCGCCCCATAGTATTTCCAATATAAATGTCTTCACCCTTGTGTCTTTATCGACATTCTGTAACTATCCATTAGGGGGCGAATTGCTGAATTGATTTTGGTAACGCTGTTTAGAAATGTATTTATGCTTTGAAACAATTTAAAATCCTTCGGCCTGGTATTTTTGTATTTTTGCCAGGACTAAATACAATAAGATTTATTACAAATTGCGTTCAGCAATAACGACCATAAAATGGTTTTGTAACCGTGTCGTCCTTGCCTCAAAGGATATCAGCAGTTTACCTAACAATTTTCTACAATTTATGGATATATTGAATTAAATTATGGCGAAATTTTATTTAATTCCGGCCCGAGTCCCAAAACTCAGCATTTATTGACTTAACCTTAAGACCATTTAAGATATGAAAATTATAAAAGTTAACAACACATGGTACTTCCAAAAACACACACACACATACACGCGCTCCATGGACACTAATACCGCTCTTAAAGTAAATTATCTGAATTTAGATTAGAGATATGCCGAAACGTGCACATAATCTTATAAATAATAAAAAATAAAACTTTACAAATAACCATATGATAACAGCAACAACAACAGCAAAACAAATACAATCTAAAATAATGCAAAAAATAAACAACCACAAATTTCCAACCATATTGGAGCAGCTTGGTGTAGGCTGCTGCTACTCGGACGGCCGGCTGTCGCAACAGTCAGCCAAGGGACAGCCTGGACAGACACACAGACATTTTGGCCAACTAACCAAAAAAAATGTGTGGAAGGACTAAACTTTGCACACTCCCAACACATGGAGTATAGCAATATAGGAGGACAAGGCCAATGTTGCTGTTCACTTTTTTATAACATTCTGCTCACCCCACCATATGTAACTACGAACGACAGAAACCCACAGATTCATATGAAAATGAACTCCATTTCTTTTTTCCCCCAGTTGTCGTTGTTGTTGTTGTTGTCGGGGTATGAGGGTGTTTGGTAATATATGACGACCTTGTTTTGTGTGAGCAACAGAGAGGACGAAGAAAAGGCCAAAAATCCAGGCAATATTGTTTGGCAGAAATCTGAAAACAAGATAACATAAATTTCCTTTTAAGCGTGTAAGTTAACAAAAATTTATTCAAACAGTAAATCGGATATGCGGACAGAAAATATTAACCCCTTTTTCGCAAAGCTAAAGATATTGGCAGAGGCACAGTAGTAGTTGGTGTCCGATTTTGACATGGAAATTCTCAATTTTAATTAAATTCATCTTTATCTCTCTCGGAATCTGAAGGTTGATTTTTTAGAGGTGATGTAAGAAATGTGATCCTTGTGATTTGGAATGAGCCAAAGGGTGAAAACACATGTTCCAGACCCCCGTACCCCACACACACCACTGTCAATTCATTCAAAACTTTTCGAAACTATTTAGAATTCAAAAGTTCGATAAGTTCAGTAAAATGTTTTAACTACTTTTTGCTACTTGATGCTGTTGGATGTGGCTTCCCCAAAAAATTATAAAGTTCATGAGGCTATGCATAAATGTAAATGTAAATTCGGCATTCAAACAGAAACACACACGTCCTTAAAGTTCACTCTCACGAGGCCGGAATTTTAAGGATATCTTTGAATCATTCATTGTTTGCATATGAATTGAATTTGTATGTTTTCTATATATGTATGCTTATGTCTGTAACAGTAACAAAAAGTGCTAACCATCCATTTCCTTAGTACTCAAACACCAGGGCCATTCATTGTGCCATCATCGCCATCGTCGTCATCATCACGGCACATCCATCGAAGCCTGCACTCTCTTTCAGCACTCTCACGTTTTGTGTCCGCTGAAAGGATGATGGAAATTCAACTTGAGTGATTTTTCTGCAAACATTTCACTTTATTTGATATATATATATATTTATGTATATGTATGAATTCCATCATTTACTTGGGACAGTTGTTGCCCAGGAATGGGTGTCATTTCTACGTTCATTAACCCCGCAGAAATAAACCGAAAAAAGAAACAACATAAAATTTGCCATACATGTCGATTTGACGTTTTGTTTGTATTTTCTTTTTCGTTCACTTTTGGATGAAAAATTCCGTTAATGTTTATGTCTTACAGCCATAAATGCTACTACGGGTAGGTACTATGTTTATTTTTCCAGGGGACAAAAGAAATATAAATGTTTTAACATTAATAAAATGCAAATGAGCAAGCTGCTCAATGGGCAGACGCTCAAGAAAAAAGGTCAATAGAGGATTTTTTGGGAAATTTTAAATAGCCGTACAGTTCAAACGCTCGAAAGTGAAAAAAAGTGAAAACGGGAAGGCTTTTTGTATGTTTCCTAATCATAGTCTAATACGACCTGATCCAATTTGTCAAATCGAGAGGAATATTTGTATCGGCGAATGAAGTGACTAACTTTCGCAATAAGTTTTTTCAGTTCAAGTAATGACGAAAATCGGTGAAAATACGTTGTTTGTGGGGTGAAAAAAGTCAATCCGGGAGCGAAATTTGTATGGGAGATATATGTAAATCTGAACCGATCTACCACATTTTCACCACAGGTGTTTCCAGTTCAAATTGAAGAAAATCTGTTAAAATTTGTGGAGTTTAGAGCGGAAAAATTTGGGAGCGAAATTTTTATGGGATTCATATATATAAATCTGAACCTATCTGACCCATTTTCGCCATGGATGTTTCTAATGGACACATAAGATATTTTGCCAAATTTGATGAAGATCTCTTAAAATATGTGGTTTATAGAGTAGAAAAAGTCAAATCGGGGGCGAAATTTGTATGGGAGCTATATATAAATCTGAACCGATCTAATGGGGTCTATATATAAATCTGAACCCATCTGACCTATTTTCACCATAGGTGTTCCTAGTTTAAATATAAGATGTTTTGCAAGATTTGAAGAAGATCTGTTAAAATATGTGGCTTCTGGAGTGGAAAAAGTCAAATCGGGAGCGAAATTTGTATGGGAGCTATATATAAATCTGAACCGATCTAATACATTTTTACCACAGGTGTTTCTAGTTGAACTATAAGTTGTTTTGATGATTTTGAAGAAAATCTGTTGTAATATGTGGTATCTAGAGTGAAAAGAGTCAAATCAGGAGTGAAATTCGTAAGGGGGCTATATCTAAATCTGAACCGATTTTCTTCAAATTAAATAGCGTTCGTCCTTGTCCCAAAAAACTTCATTGTGTAAAGCTTCATTTGGTTCTGGCTACAATTGCGACCTGAATCGTGATTACAAGAATAGATGGACGGACAGACAGACAGACAGACTAAATCGATTCAAAAAGTGATTCTAAGTCGATCTGTATACTTAAACCTCTAGTTCCCAAGACCGCCTCTAGGCGGTCTAAGTTCAGTACACGGTCAATCATGGTTCTAATTAGGTTTTGCTTTTTTTTTCGTTTCATCTGTTTTGGGGAATCCCAAATTTTCATATTGGTTCTTTTGCAGCTTGCGCTAGTACGAAAGTCAGTTGTCAATGTCATTTGAATGCAGAATTTTGTGAAAATCACCAAAAATAATTATTTTGCGCGGAGTGCGAAAATCAAATAATTATTTTTGGCGATTTTCACAAACTTCTGCATTCAAATGACAAGCTGCAAAAGCACCAATATGAAAATTTGGGATTCCCCAAAACAGATGAAACGAAAAAAAAGCAAAACCTAATTAGAACCATGATTGACCGTGTACTGAACTTAGACCGCTGGTCTTGGGAACTAGAGGGTTAACAATGGGTCTATCTCTCTTCTTTTTGGGTGTAACAAACAAATGCACAAAGACATAATACCCTCGTGGAGTGTTAAAAAATCACCCTTTATATAACACTCTCCACCACTCATATAACAAGGTTTTGAATGTTTTCAAATGTCGGTATAAATTTCGCACTGCGAAATCTGATAAATAACAATAAATTAAATATGATTTTTAACACATTTTAATTTCTCATTATCGAAATTAGATCCAAAATTAAAATTTGTAAATTAAACTGTCATTCCACCAATATATGGGCAAATTATGAAATGAAAACAAGTAAGGAAAGACTACACCATTACAATCCCAGCAAAAAGAGAACTCCAGAAATGAAGATGTTCATCTTGTGATTCGGAAGTAGTGAAAATCGGGATATTCACCAATGAATTTAACGTGGAGCTGTCATAGGCGGGACTTCCTTAACTTTGAAAAACTTAAAAGTTATTTTAAAGTAGTTGCCAAGGAACCACTAGTTTCCATTTCTGTTTTAACAAGTAAAAACGGCTATCGGTCAAGCCGAACTTTATATACTCTCCACCATGGATTGTATTCAATAGAGGATGTCGATTTTCGTAGAAGTGCAGTAACATTACAAGAAAATGTTAATTTTTAATAAACCATAACCAAACCAAAACAAATAAAAATAGTGAAAAAATAATTTTATAAATAAATATAAAATGTTATTTATTTTAAGCCATGCTTATACAACAAGGTCGCCAGATGTTTATATTACATATATTTATATCTCTAAATAATACCTCAAGTCAAATCAAAAAGCAAATATAAGGCAGTAATCTTCGAAAAAGCTTAAATACCCTAAATATGTGGGGATAGTGGAAACATTTGCAGCCGTTTCGTTGGTTCTATTTTATTTCCAAAAGTACACATTTTGAAAATACATTACATTACATCTATCACGTACACAGTACCAGATAACATAACTTGTAAAAAAAGTAAAAGTATTAAAGTATGAATTTGTAAAAATATTTTTATTTTGTCTATGCAGTCAGATGAATTTATGCACCGAATTCTATATTCTGTTATAGCCGCGGTCATTTGGTTGGTACAATTATTATCTCCGGTTTCTATTTCTTATTAGAGGGATGTACACACCGAATTTCATCATTGTAGCTGTAGACGTCTATTTTTACGCCCATTTTTATCCCTCTGTTCCAATGAAAGTACGAGCTTGTATTAGCCTTTTTTATTTTTCGTGTCTCCGCAGTCAGAGGTATGTATAATCTGAATTTCATGGCTCTAGCTGTGGTCATTTGGTTGGTACAATTATTATCCAGTTTTTCAGTTTTTAACCCCAAAAAGTACGAATCAGAGGAATGTACACAGCGAATTTCGTGTTTCTATCTGCTGTCGTTTGATAGGTACCATTTTTATACCTTTTTGTCCCATTTCATAAGAATCACTTTATGGTGCACGTTTTTGCTATGGGGGGAATGCACATACCCAATATCCAGGAAGGATAAGTAGACATAGGGTCGGGTCGGGTCAGAATTAAATCTAGCTCCAATACAAATTTCGCTCCTGATTTGACTTTTTCCTCCCTATACCCCCCGAATTCAATTCAATGGGGTACAATGAAAAGTGTAGCATATAGTTAGCAACACCCGAATTTAGCTATTCCTTACTTGTTTTTTGTTTTGAAAAAAGGACATGTTTGGAGAGGATTAAAAAACCGACTCAGGAAGGGCAATAAACTCGTCTAAAGTATGTTTTCGTCACGAAAAATAAAAGAAATAATTTACAGTGCTGTTTTTTAGGAAAAACAATTTTAATGGAGTTTATGGAATTTATGTTTTTAGAAGGAATTTATATTACTTGAAATAACACATTTACGCCAGTTTTTCTCATTAGTTTGTTTAGCTTCAAAATCTAGCTAGCAATGGAAACGTCACGTTCAAAACCCGAATCTAACCTCACAAAAAATGATTTTTTCTTTTATTTTAAGCTACTTGGAATATGCATGTAAGCACACTCTTTGTAGGTATTTGCGAACAATATCACTTTGGAAAGTCACACAGTAGCCCCCATAGCCAATAGTGGTCCAAAAATTTTACAAGTCATCTTAGCGAGTGAAATTTGAAGAAGGTCGTCACAGTCCAAAAATCAAGATAGAGGTAGTGTGCAGCCTAATTATCAATTATTGATTACAAACCGAAATAACAAAATAAACAATATAGTTAACATCTGCATCACATACATCAGACCTTAGATGGAAAATAACTCCCATGATCCCGAGATAATTGGTTCTGTTCAAATGAACTTTCACCCGTTTGCAGATGATTGAACGGCTGGTTATACTACACATTATAGAGTGAATTCATTCTCAGCCCGCAATCGGCCAATTATGACATTCTGAATTTTGTCAGATGTCATTAAAAATTTATCGCTCTTTCCTCCTTCAAACTCCCTCCTTATTCAGCCATCCTTCTTTCTCCATCCTTCTTCCTCCATTCTTTTACTCAATTCACTCCTCTGAATGATACTTCAATATAAAAATACAATAGGTTTGAATTTACAAGATAAAATGTAAAATAAATGAAACGCTGAAAACACAGCGTTGTAAATGAGAATTGCAAAGCTCAATTTTAATTATTTTGGTCTACATGGATAAGCATGATCGCTTTGCGTGAGTGAATTTCATTGATAGAAATTAGACATTATCTTGTTGGAACCACGTCTAGAAATTTTGTAAAATTTAGGCAAAATATCTTAATTATGCTGTCATGATAGCTCAAACTATCCTCTTTTATTGAAAGACCAGCATAGTCTTTGAAAATAAATCCACACCAAACAATAACACATTGTGGTGGCAGGTACTTCACAAGAATCACTCTTGGATTTTAAACCCCTAAATGCGGGGAATTTTTAAGAATAACAAAGCCGACAAAATAAAAATAAACATCATGGTTGAAGATAATTTTTCAATTCATTAAATCTAATTAATATCTAATCTATGTTTTAAGACATAAACATTAATAAAATTGTATTTAAACATTTCTAACCGTAAATTTATGTTAATATGAATATCAAATGAAAGAGCACAAATTTTAAAAATTAAAAAAACAAGTATGTAAGTAAGCTTCAGTCGGCTAAACCGACTTATATATTCACTCACTCTCATAAAACATATATACGGAAATTAAAACGTATTAAATTTAACGTAGGGCAGGATAATTTGTGTGGAAGCTACTTGGAGGTTCGTATCACATGGTCTCAGCTTCCACGTTTATAAAACAGTTTAAAAACATGATCAAATATCAAATCATAGTGGATTTCACGCACCAGTAAGTTAGGAAGAATAGGATAGAAACTATTGTGTGTGAGGTACAAGAAGCGACGCACAGTGAGGCTTTTGACTTTTTTACCA